>WNWK01001023.1:172500-337549 GCA_009830355.1 Cherax destructor | reverse complement strand
AGAAGTACTTGTAGCCCAAGCCTGGCCACTACAACATCAGTCAGTCTGTTACATTGCAAGTTGCTCCATAAACATGCTCATCTGTGCTTGCATTATCATGAGCACAGATAGGCACGTTCATGAAATTAATTTGGATTTATATCTCAGTTCACTTATTCGTTAAACAAATTTAAAATTTGCTTATATAGGGGGTATCCTACCCACTAATAAGATATCTTGACATGTCACATAGGTTATTATACTGTCTATCTCTTATTCCTCAATAAGTGGACAATTCAGCAATGGTTCAAGACGTGACCATATGCCTGATCACATATGCTGCTATGTATGATAATCTATAACTATTTTTATACCTGAATAAACTTGCTTATTTTACTTACAGGACAAGATATGGTGTAAGCTGTCAGTGGCCCTTATAAACCCAACAACAAAACGTAAGTTTATAATAATAATAATATATTTATTTACTACAAGTACATGTACAAGGTATACAGACCATAGCTAATCAAGACATACTACTATATAGAAAGCTGCTTGTTATGAGAGCATTTCCCGAAAACTAGGTCAGTTTTGTCCCAGGATCGACCCACCCAGTCCACTAACACCAGATGTAGACCAAACAAGATGTAAACTTTGCCAGTTGGATTATTGTCACCCTGGTCATTATGTACTGGAGTGGATAAAATTAATGAATTCATTGACTACTCACTCAAAAATTTGTTCAAATATGTCAAAGTATTTTATCCACAGTGGTATATTACAGACCATTCGGAAAAATACCCTGACTTGCTCCCTGTAATAAAGCATTGACACTGTGTGTGTGTGTGTGTGTGTTGTTTTATATGTGTGTGTGTGTGTGTGTATGTATATATGTGTGTGTGTGTGTGTATGTATATATGTGTGTTGTATTATATACATTTGTGTGTGTGTGTGTGTGTTTTGTATATGTGTGTGTGTATATGTATGTGTATATGTATATGTGTGGTGGGACCCAACAATTAAAATTTGCACCAATAACTCATTACAGTTGTGGCTGGGTGTAGACTAATAGATTGCTCATTGCTTTATAATTTGTTCATGAGTGCAACCATGTACAACGTAAGTAAATTTCTTAATGATTCATTACCTTGTAACTGGAAATTAACTACCATTGTACCTTTTCAGCATCAAAACTTTGGGGCCCAGTCTCTGGACCCTATATATACCTCTGTAATCTGCAAATACCTTTGTAACTTGTCATGATTGTGACCATCTGAGTTCATTATTATTATTATTATAATCAAATAAAGTGCTAAACCACAGGGTTATACAGCATCTGAGTTCATTACCTTTGTAACTTGCTCAGCTATCAAATTTTTGAGGTCCAGTCCCTGGACCCATTATGTACCTGGAGTCTACCTGAGAAAACCGGGGGTCACCCCGCGGCCCGGTCTGGACCAGGCCTCTTGTTGGACCAGAGCCTGATCAACCAGGCTGTAATCTTTTGACTACCGCCCACAGGATGGGTAGGGGTCATAATAAAGATATCAAATAAACACTAACACCCAGGTACCCTTTTACTGATGGGTGAAAGGACAGCAGGTGTCTTATGGAAACACGTCCCTGATGTTTCCAGCCGTACTGGAATTCGTTTCTCCGGACGTCAGTGTTGGTGAGGCCACCGATCAAGCTAGGGACACCCCATTCAGGATAAAAGTTACAAGATTATCATACATAGCAGCATATGTGTAGAGAACCTAAGAAAACCCCAAAAAAGTCAGACAGAGTGACTTATTTCCATTGGGGTCCTTTGGGAAGTTAAAAACAGGTATCTTAACTATGTGAAAGCAGTTTAAAAAAAAGAAGATATACAAAGGGGAGAGGTAAAAATTAGTTTTTTATGCAGAAATCACTTCCTCCCTTTCTGTTGCCTTATTTATGAGGTCATTTTGAACTCTCTTCTTGAACTGGTTCATGATATGACTCCCTCAAGGGAGGTTCCTTGTGCTGGTGAGGGGCTCTTGATCTAGGGAATTGGTCTGTGCTCCATTTTCCTGAATTAAGCCTGAATACCTTCCATACCCCCCAGGCGCTGTATAATCCTTCGGTTTAGTTTCTTCCCCATGATTATAATAATAATAATAATAATAATCATGCTAGAAGGTTTGACATATTATATGACCTCTAGTCTATTAAACATCTACCAATCCATAAAATATTACTGGTTTGAACCATTAATTCTAATATTGTTTTTATTGTGTGCAACTTCAAGATATTTATTCTTATAAACCTCAACCTTGACTACCTTGCATTAGTATTAAGATAAAATAAAGATTTATTAAAAAGTTAACCACTTTATCGCTAGACTTAAGTAGTTACGTATTATGTACTAGGATTAATCTGCCAAATGCCCGCATGATAGTGGCTTTCTTTTGTACTTAAATCAAAACTGTAATTACTATTGTAACCTTTGCAAAGAAATAAAATCTTTATTCTTTATGTGCAGGCATTCTATTCTGCTATTTTATTGCTGTATAGAAAAATGTCTTTGAAGCCTGACTATTTTTTAAAAATAATATGAAATATTCTATAATATTGATATTTATAGATTTTTAATGGGATTTTTAAAAATATATAAATAATTTATAAATATTAAAAAATGACTCTAGGTACTGCAAAGTTGTTTTCCCTTCCCTTAGTTCTGTAATTACATTTGGTTCCGGCCTTCACAAAATTGGCAGTAAGATAAGGGACACTGGTCGCAGCAATTTATAAATGTAATTTAGCTTTAGTTGATTTACTCTGTCTTCAACATTCAGCATATCCAGTTGTTGTAATTCATTCTGGCCTACAAGCTCTCTTGGCCTCCAGGTCCAGAATGAATCTCACCATTTTGTTCTGGGTGGTTTGTAGCCTATCCTTCAGTTTTTTTGTTAAGAGAGTACCATGAAGAGCAAGAGTAGTCTATAATACATTGTATGAGAGCTAGACATAGGATCCTGCGAGCCACTGCGCCTGTCTGTATATACTCCTTGCACTCAAATGCGTCCATGTATCTAAGGTTGACTCTCTAATTGTAACTGATTCTCTGTCATCCATAAATGCTCTCAACTCGTCAAGTATAACTTGTAGCATGCTTGTGTCAGAAGCCAGACACAGGTATGGTAGGATTATGGTCTTCAGATGCATGATAGAACTGATAAATTGGCTAAGTTTTATGCTTTCAAAGAGGGGGTAGATTACAATCTTGGCTTTTCACTTAGCAGTTTGAGAACAATAATCAAAAGAACTTCAACTGAATTTTATTGACTTAAGACTCAGGGAGATTGACACCCAGTCGTCCATCTATCAAATTTTGTCATGCAGGAGGAGCCACATGTCTATGGTGCATCCAACAAAATAAGCAGGCTCTTGGATGTCACTACCGCCCGCCTCCGCCTGGGTTACAAGTATCTTTGGCAGGTTAAATCACCACCACCAGATGTAGACCAAACAAAATGTAAACTTTGCCAGTTGGATTATTGTCACACCCCGCGTCATTATGTACTGGAGTGCATAAAATTAATGAATTCAGAGACAACTCACTCAGAAATGTTCAAGATATGTCAAAGTATTTTTTCCACAGTGGTATTTACGGACCATTTTGAAAAATACCCTGACTTTGCTCCCCGTAAATAAAGCATTGCCAGGTACTCACCTATTTGTGGTTGCAGAGGTCAGTCATAGGTGTGTTGTTTTGTGTGTGTGTGTGTGTGTGTGTGTGTGTGTGTGTGTGTGTATGTATGTGTATTAGTTAACATTTTTCCGAGGCACATGTCGATTGAAAACTGGGCCTGTTGTATGTGTGTGTGTGTGTGTGTGTGTGTGTGTGTGTGTGTGTGTGTGTGTGTGTGTGTGTGTGTGTGTGTGTGTACTGCCTAGTTGTGGTTGCAGGGGTTGAGTCACAGCTCCTGTATGTGTGTGTGTATGACCCAACAATTAAAATTTGCACCAAGAACTCATTACAGTTGTGACTGGGTGTAGTCTAGTGAATTGCTCATTACTTTATAATTTGTTCATGATTGTAACCATGTATAAACGTAAGTAAGTAAAATTTACTTACATGATTCATTACCTTTGTAACTTGTGAGTTCATTACCTTTGTAACTTGTGAGTTCATTACCTTTGTAACTTGTGAGTTCATTACCTTTATAACTTGTGAGTTCATTACCTTTGTAACTTGTGAGTTCATTACCTTTGTAACTTGTGAGTTCATTACCTTTGTAACTTGTGAGTTCATAACATTTGTAACTTGTGAGTTCATTACCTTTGTAACTTGCTCATCTATCAAAACTTTGGGGTCCAGTCCCTGGACCCATTATGTACCTCTGTAATCTTTTGACTACCGCCCACAGGATGGGTATTGGGTGCATAATAAAGATATCAAACTAACTAACTAACTGTCTGTAGAGGAATTTTAGTCTGGCATTTTTTAAGTTCTAGGAACCCAATGGAAACAAGTCACGGTCATAATCCATTCCAGGAGCTACACCTTAACTCGAATTCTTCGAAAGTCGAAACCTTATATCCCATAAGAAATAATGTAAATACAATTAATCCGTTCCAGACACCCAAAAATATTCACAAAAAAATTAATTTTGTGAAGATTAACTATAGTTTTACATAAACAAAACATTTATAAATACATATATAAAGTAATAAATTTATAATTAAACATTTAAAATAACATTTACTTATCTTTATTGAAGAGAGTTGCTGGCATCTGGAAGATAGAGAGGAGGACAGGGGGAGGGGTTAGTGTTTGGAAGGGGAATCCCCCTCCATAAGGACTTCAGGTAACAAGTCCCTCTCTTAGGTTACTTCCCTTCTTTGTCTTTTAATGCCACTAGGACCAGCTTGAGAGTCACTGGACCCCTGCCTCGAAAAATAACTGTCAAGAGTGCTCTGTTTCTGGCACCTCTTTAACATTTTCCTGAAGTGCAACATGGCTGTCACTAAACTGGTTGCAGAGATGGCTTATTTCAGCTTGCTCAGGGTGGTGTTTTTCAACAAATGTTGCAACTTAGTCCACATAGAACACATTTCCTTAATCTCTGAAGAAGTTACTACCTCACCCTGTCCATCTTCCTCCTCTAAATCAATTTCCTTAACTGTCGTCTGATGCTGTTCCTGATGTGATGCATGGTGAGGCAGCCAGTTCAGACAAACGTGCAGCTGAAAAATTTGTGCAGGAATTCAAGGGGTTCAGACACTGAAAAATTCGAACCCCAACAAGTGTTTAATTGTGATGAAACAGGCCTGTTTTGGAAGAAAATGCCAAACAGGACCTTCATTACTCAGGAGGAAAAGGCACTGCCAGGACACAAGCCTATGAAAGACAGGCTAACTCTCATGTTGTGTGGTAATGCTAGTGGGGATTTTAAAGTGAAGCCTTTACTGGTGTATCACTCTGAAAATCCCAGAGTGTTCAAGAAACACAATGTGAACAAAAATAATTTGTGTGTGTTTTGGAAGGCTAACACCAGTGGTTAGGTCTACCCTGTGGTCCTCCACCAACTCTTCCACATCCTCACCACTCACCTCCAACCCCAGGGACTTGCCCAGTTCCACAATATCTTCCATAACAGGCACAGGGTCGTCAGGGTCAGCCTCAAATCCTTCAAAATCCCTCTTTTTCAACACAATCCGGCCACAGTGGTCTCCAAGCAGAGTTCAAAGTCCTGGAAGTCACTCCCTCCCAAGCCTTACCTATAAGACCTATGCAATGGAGGATATTGAAGTGATCTTTCCAGAACTCTCTTAGGGTCAACTCAGTGTTCGAGGTCACTTCAAAGCACTTCTGAAACACTGCTTTGGTGTACAGTTTCTTGAAGTTAGAAATGACCTGCTGGTCCATGGGCTGGATGAGAGGAGTGGTGTTAGGAGGCAAGAACTTCACTGTGATGAACCTGAAGTTGTCAGACAAATAGTCTTTTAAGTTGTGAGGATGAGCAGGAGCATTGTCCAGTAGCAGGAGGCACTTGAGTGGCAATTTCTTTTCCAGGAGGTATTTCTTCACACTGGGGCCAAACACTCCAGTGAGCCATTCCAGGAAAATTGCCGTCGTGACCCATACCTTGGTGTTAGCCTTCCAAAACACACACAAATTATTTTTGTTCACATTGTGTTTCTTGAACACTCTGGGATTTTCAGAGTGATACACCAGTAAAGGCTTCACTTTAAAATCCCCACTAGCATTACCACACAACATGAGAGTTAGCCTGTCTTTCATAGGCTTGTGTCCTGGCAGTGCCTTTTCCTCCTGAGTAATGAAGGTCCTGTTTGGCATTTTCTTCCAAAACAGGCCTGTTTCATCACAATTAAACACTTGTTGGGGTTCGAATTTTTCAGTGTCTATGAACCCCTTGAATTCCTGCACAAATTTTTCAGCTGCACGTTTGTCTGAACTGGCTGCCTCACCATGCATCACAACACTGTGTATGCCACTACGTTTCTTAAATCTCTCAAACCAGCTTTTGCTGGTCTTAAAATCACTCACATCACCACTGGTTGCAGGCATTGTCTTGACAAGATCTGCGTGCAACTGCCTTGCCTTTTCACAAATTATCTGCCATGGAAATACTATCACCCGCTATCTGTTTTTCATTGATCCACACCCCCAACAACTTTTCAACTTCATCCACTGTTTTCGATCTATTTTTGGCAAACATGTCAACACCTTTTTGCAACATTAGCTTCCTTGATTTCTTTTCTCTTTGCCAGGATAGAGGTGATAGTAGATTGGTTTTTATTGTACATCCTGGCAAGCTCACTCACATGTACGCCACTCATATTTTTCTACAATCTCCTTCTTCAGTTCGATGGTGTTCCTCACTTTCTTTACCACAGGGGTGCCACTAGGAAGCTTTTTTGGACCCATGGTGACTTATTTCACAGTGACAATCACTAAACCAGCAATAAACACAATAAATTTATTGTGAAATGTTTGAAAGAGCGCGCTGGGTAATGTTCTCTCAATGGTAAACAACGCTAGACTGGCTCACGACGCCTGCGCGGGCAGGGGGACAGGTCTGGCACCCGGACCGATAGTCGAGGGAATGACCGGTTGGCGGGGGAAACTTTGACCGAAAAAAGCCATTGAAACTCGAAATCACCGATAGTCGAACCGACCAAAAGTCGAGGGACCACTGTACTAACGTGTTCCTGTGCGTAGATAAACTTACATACTTACTAAGCTAGATTAATGAGATGTAGGCTACATTCATCTGAAAATGTGATTATCCTTACAGCCAAATTAACAAAAGCTTAAACTTATTCTTACAGCAGAAGTAACAAAAGCTTGAAATTGCTTAATATTATTTTATAGTCTTCCTAATCTCTTTACTTTTTTCTTTTCCAGCTCATCCTTTTATACATCTTTGATATACCTTGAAGAGTTTCAAGAGTTTTCTGACTCGTGCAGCCTGGCCCTGGACCAGGCTTGTGTGGTGCTTGCCTGTCAACCTGGCTGTTGCTGCTGGCAGCTCTCTGGTCCACATATCCACCACAGGCTGTTTGATCCGGCACTTGGCAAAGAACTGTACTTAGTACACTAAGAGTAAGACCCATCCTACATGTGTTCACTGGAAATATTACATATATTCATTGGTAATTCTACAGGTATTTAGTGGTAATACTACATATATTCGGTGGTAATTAAGTGTCACAATGCACATAAGTATCAGAAATACAGTAATATTTCCTGTATTTTGGTCTTTCAGGGTTGCTTACATAAATTTCCTTTAAAAAACTTGTGAATTGGGTCAAGTTCATTTAATAAAATGCTTGACTCACATATATAAAATTTGGGAGTATTTGCAGGAGAAATACAATTTGTTATGCTAGTACTTTCTTATAAATATTGTAAAAATATTGTGAGCAGATGTTTGAGTGTGTATAGATAGGAAAGAGTATTGGTATTAATTTTTTTTTTTTAAATTATTCGCATTTGTATTTGTATGGAGGAGGAAGCGTGTTTGAGGTTAGTACAGTGGTACCCCGGTTTACGATATTTTTTCGTTCCAGAATGCTGTTCAAGTGCCATTACCAAATTAATTTATCCCCATAAGGAAGAATGTAAAATAGACTAGTCCTTTTGGACCCCAAAAAATACACTTACAAAAGCATTTAAAAAAAATAAACTTATATAAAAGGGCGAGTTTGGAGACCATGTTAAACCGGGGTACCACTGTATTCAGAATTCAAATTCAAAATGTTTTTTCTTTGTGTAGTATATAAACTGTAAGTTTACATGTAATAAAGTATTGTTAAGCACAAAGAAAGCCATTAGCATGCACGAGCAGTTGGGAGAAGAGTCAACTTCACTAATGGATATGAGAGTTGACAGAGAAAAGGAACAGCATCAGTGTTCGTTATGTCTGCAGCATTTTTTAAATCGCTCAGCTCTAGTAAAGCATTTAAAAACTCACGTGGAGAAGAAGCATCAGTGCTCTGAGTGTGTCAAGGCATTTCCACGAAAACATGATTTGAAAAAGCACCTCAAAATTCACACCGGTGAGAAGCCACATCAATGTTCAGTGTGCTTAAAAGACTTTTCAGTTAAATCTCATTTAGTAACTCACATGAAAATTCACATAGAAGAGAAAGCCTACCAGTGTTCGGAATGTCTGAAAGAGTTTACACTGAAATCACATTTAATAAGACATAAGAAAACTCATACAGGTGAGAAGCCATATCAGTGTTCAGTGTGTTCAAAAGTCTTCACAGAAAAATATCATTTAACTATTCACATGATAAATCATACGGGAGAGAAACCATATCAATGTTCAGTGTGTCTCAAAGACTTTCCAGTCAACTTTTCTCTGATAAGACACATGAGAATTCATACAGGAGAGAAACCATATAAATGCTCTGAATGTCTAATTGGATTTACGCTAAAAGCTCACCTAGTTAGACATATGAGAATTCATTCAGGTGAGAAACCGTATCACTGTTCAATCTGTCTGAAAGATTTTGCACTAAAACCAACTTTAATAACCCACATGAGAACTCATACAGGAGAGAAACCGTATCAGTGTTCAGTGTGTCTCAAAAGGTTTTCAGATAAATCTTACTTAAAAAGTCACATGAGTTTTCATACAGGAGAGAGACCATACAAGTGTCCAGTGTGTCTCAAAGGCTTTTTTTGTAATTCATCTTTAAAAAAGCACTTGAGAATTCACACAAGAGAGAAACCATAGCAGTGTTCAGTCTGCATGAAAACTTTTTCCCAGAAAGCATCACTAAGAAAACATTCAATAATTCATGGAGGGTAAGAATCGCATCGATGCTCAATGTGTGCAAAACACTTTCCACAAAAATCCACATCAGTTACACATACACAAGTTGATTCAAAACAATCATATCAGTGTTCAGATTGCCTAGAAAAGTACTCAGATGAAGCTCTATTAAAGACTATAAGAATTCTTAATTAAAGTAGAAGAGTCATTAAAAAAAAAAAGCATTTATAAATATATAATTTACCAAGATGCTCTAGAATTCATGAGATTATTATTATTATAATCAAAAAGAAGCGCTAAACCACAGGGGTCATACAGAATTCATGAGAATTTTTCAGTAAATATCAGATCCAGGAAATTTGAAAATAGTCCATTTTAGAAGCTGTAAACAGCATGCTAAAATTATCTAGCTAAGACAGGACTCACAGCAATGGTTTTAAGTTAGAAAAATTCAGAATCAGGAAGGATATAGGAAAGCACTGGTTTGGTAATACAGTGGTCCCTCGGTTTTCGTGCCTCTCCAAACTTGAACATTTATGTAAGTGTATTTTCGTAAGTGCTGTTGCAAGTGTATTTTTGGGGGTCTGAAATAGACTAACCTACGTGACATTATTTCTTAAGGAAGTAAATTCGTTTGGTAATGGCACTTGAGCAGCATTCTGGAACTAATTTTCGGCGAAAACCGAGGGACCACTGTAGAGTTGTAGATGAGTGAAACAAACTCCCGAATACTGTCATGGAAGCTAAAACGTTGAGTAGTTTTAAAAATAGGTTAGATAAATATATGAGTGGGTGGGAGTTGGACCTGACTAGCTTGTGCTAATAGGTCTGATGCCGTGCTCATTCCTTAAGTGGATGTGACCCAACCTGACTAGGTTGGGTCATTGGCTTAAGGCGGTGGGAGACTTGGACCTGCCTCGCATGGGCCAGTAGGCCTGCTGCAATGTTCCTTGTTTCTTATGTTCTTATATGTTAACAGTTGAAAGTTTGCATGGCAAATGAAGTCAACCATAATATTGCTTCTTATACACGTTTCTGTTAAGAAAAGGCATATCTTTAAGTTTTCAGACCCTGTATGACTGCTGAGGGTTATAATGGTAAGAGGTGCTATAGCTAAGGGGTACGTAAGTGGAAAGTTAGTTTTAGGTATAAAAGGTTTCATAGCTGCTGTCTCATAGCTTGATTGGTAGCTCACTCAGCTCACACATTGAGTGTCCATGGTTCGATCCCTCATACGGGTGGAAAAATTGGGACGTGTTTCCTTAAAACACCTGCTGTCCCTGTTCACTTAGCAGTAAAAAGGTACGTACGTACTTTGGTGTTAGTTGACTGGTGTGGGTCGCATCCTGGGGACAAAATTAGCCTAATTTGCTCAAAATACTCTGCACATCCAGATATGGATCTGTATAAGTTGTACATGTACGTGTAGAAATAGATTATTATTATTATTAGCTAGTTATTTTCAGTTAGGTCATAGATTCTACATTGGACGGAGGGCTTTCAGAGAGAACATTGACTAGAGTGAATGTGTCAGGCAGTGATGTTGTTGCAAGTGAGGCCTTTGTACTCTCTCAAAATTAAGGCAGTCAATGCATATTTTACTGTCAGCATAACCTTTAAAAATTGTCAATATTTTCTGTGTGACCCGGGGGTAGTACAGGTGGGCCCTGCTTATACAGCAGGTTAGGTTCTGGGCTACCGCTGTAAAATGAATTGTGCTATTTTTTCACTTTCAAATGCATATAAAATTATGATAACATGTTTACATTATTATATATTAAGTGAGCAATAAAACTAGGTCTAAAAAAAAGCATATAATGTACAATACACACATTACAATACTTAAAATATTTTTGTCCTTAGCTTATAGTGAGTGGTGAATATATTTATTGTAGAAAGTCTGAATAAATGAAAAATGGGTATAACTGAAAACCACTGCATTAGCGAAATGCTGTAAAGCGAAGCGCTGTAAAATGGGGCCCTCCTGTACTTTGTTTAAGAAACTCAAGAGACTAGTCCTATCAAGAGAAAACGTGAGGAAATTAAAATCTCATCGGAGTACAAAACTAATTCCACTAAGTCAATGTAATGTATGAATGAACGAATGAATGAATGTAAAACCTGTTATGAATAATACTTACTTAGCTAATTATTCCCACAACACTTACATTATAATGACCACGTAAACTAACTGCAATGCAATTAATTGTTTTAAATTGTTATCTCACTCAATTAGTTGCATTGCTGCAATAAATTGCTACAATTAATTGATATGTTCAACTTATATTCAAACTTTATAACTTAGATATGCAACTTTACTTATTTTATAAATTATCAACCATAACTTTTTATTATTTTATTATTATTATTGCTTTAATTTGTTTAATCTGATTTAATTAATTTTATAATGAAGACAAAAGTACAAAACTATGTTCAAATTCATAGCTTAAATACTCACCTTTACTCATTGTATACTATCTACAAAAATTCTTACAATTTAGTTTTAAGTTAATTTTAAGTCTGCCCAAAATGCCCTGCATACTAGGGGCTTTTGGCATGTACACCTCATGTAATCTCAATAACCAAATGTAATTCTTTGTATCATGTCCAAATAAAAATATTATTATTATTATTATTATTATTATTATTATTATTATAGAGCGAAAAACTAATGTCAAAGACCTGGGAGTGATCATGTCAGAGGATCTCACCTTCAAGGACCATAACACCGTAGCAACCACATCTGCTAGAAAAATGACAGGATGGATAATGAGAACCTTCAAAACCAGGGATGCCAAGCCCATGTTGACACTTTACAGATCGCTTGTTCTATCTAGGCTGGAATATTGCTTCACACTAACTGCACCTTTCAAGGCGGGTGAAATTGCTGACCTTGAAAATGTGCAGAGAACCTTCACGGCACTCATAACTGTGATAAACCACCTCAATTACTGGGAACGCTTGAAGTTCCTAAACCTGTACTCTCTAGAACGCATGTGGGAGAGAGAAATTATTATATACACGTGGAAAATTCTCGAGGGACTAGTACCAAACTTTCACACGAGAATCACTCCCTACGAAAGCAAAAGACTCGGCAGGGGATGTAACATCCCCCCAATGAAAAGCAGGGGTGCCACTAGCACGTTGAGGGACAACACAATAAGTGTCAGGGGCCCAAGATTGTTCAACTGCCTCCCAGCATACATCAGGGGGATTACCAACAAACCCCTGGCTGTCTTCAAGCAGGCACTGGACAGGCACCTAAAGTCGGTACCTGACCAGCCAGGCTGTGGTTCGTACGTTGGACTGCGTGCGGCCAGCAGTAACAGCCTGGTTGATCAGGCTCTGGTCCAACATGAGGCCTGGTCACAGACTGGGCCACATGGGCGTTGACCCCTGGAATTCTCTCCAGGTAAACTCCAGGTATAATGCAAACCTTTGTGGATGTTGCTTCACATGCACTGTAAATTGATCAAGTGAGATGAACCTAGAGAGGGAAACAGGCTGCATATTTAGGGAAGCATAGTGAAGGGAACAGTCTGGTACGTTGAAGCTAAAATCTTGGGTAGCTTGTGAGCGGGCCTACAGTAGTGTTGCTCCATGCTGGTGTACAGTACTTATGTTCCCCACATAGCAACAGTTTACCTGGAGTTTACCTGGAGAGAGTTCCAGGGGTCTATGCCCCTGTGGCCTGGTCTGTGACCAGGCCTCATGTTGGATAAGAGCCTGATCAGCCAGGCTGTTACTGCTGGCCGCACGCAGTCCACGTACGAACCACAGCCTGGCTGGTCAGGCACCGCTTTAGGTGCCTGTCCAGTGCCGCTTGAGACAGCCAGGGGTCTGTGTAATCCCCTTATGTATGTTGGGAGGCAGTTGAACAGTCTTGGGCCCTGACACTTTTGTGTTGTCTCTCAACGTGCTAGTGGCACCCCTGCTTTTCATTTGGGGGATGTTACATCGCCTGCCGAGTCTTTTGCTTTCGTAGGGAGTGACTCTCGTATGCAAGTTTGGTACTAATCCCTCTAGGATTTTCCAAGTGTAATGCAGTAGGCCTACTTCTGCATCATATAGTATTTGTCCAACCTGTTTTTAAAGCTACCAAAAATCTTAACTTCACTACAACTAATCTGACTATACCTCACTGTCCTCCCTATATATAAACTCATTCTCCCTCACCATATTTATCTGTGGCTGAAGTCCATTGCGTGTGTAACATTAATAAAAGATTGCTTTGCACTACATTCGTGTTGGTATTTTATGTCATTATTTCTCTCTGTGGGGTTTGGGGATAAGGTATGCCTTTGATATACCTTTGATGAGTTCCATGAGATTTCCTACTCCCAAAGCCTGGCCATAGGCCCGGTCTGGGTTACCCTTCCTCTTCCTTGTATCAGACCTGATTTTTCCCTATTATCTCAGTACTATATGACCTGTGTAAGTTGAACTTTACTCAAGAAACTAATGACCTAGTCCTGATTAACATGATTATGACGTGTGTTGAGTCTCATAGATATTAAGTGAAGATAATGTAGTCTTGTGATTCTATTTTAAATTATGTTTTTTACTTATTGAAGTAAAATACATAATCACAAATATAATTATTAACCCTTTGACTGTTTCGGTCGTATATATACGTCTTACGAGCCAATGTTTCTGACGTATTAATATGCATAAATTCTAGCGGCCTCAAATCAAGTGGGAGAAAGCTGGTAGGCCCACATGTGAGAGAATGGTTCTCAATGGTCAGTGTGTGCAGTATAAAAAAAATCGGGCAGCCAGTGGTGCATTGTGGGAAAGCCATTTCAGTAGTCCATGTTCAGCATGCCTTAAAGCAATGCCCAGGATACCAGAAGGAAGGAAGGAAGAGATGAGAGGAAGGAAGGAAAGAAGAGATGAAAGGAAGGAAGGAAGGAATTAGATGAAAGGAAGGAAGGAAGGAAAGAAGAGATGAGAGGAAGGAAGGAAAGAAGAAGGAAGGAAGGAAAGAAGAAAGGAAGGAGAGATGAGAGGAAGGAACAAAAGAAGTAAGAAAGAAAGGAAGGCAGGAAGGAAGAGATGAGAGGAAGGAAGGAAATAAGTAAGAAAGGAAGGAATGAAGGAAGAAAGGAAGCTAGGAAGGAGGTTGTGGGGAAGAAGACATGCAACCCCTTTTGTGTTGACAGGTTGACAGGCAGTGAGGGTTGTGAGTAATGGTATAATATGTCATTTTGACAGCTGCCTTACCCTGACTCAGCAAATTTAGATGTCCACACACACACACACAGCTTCAATCTCTAAGGATAGTTGATGGAAAGTGTTCAGTCATTATATATGTGTATATATATATTATAGAACAATAGTAATAAAATTTTTTGCATTGTTGGGTTGTGTAAACAAGTTTTGTAAACAATATAATGATAATGTTTGTGCAGTTATTGTGTTGCATACAACGAGTGTATATATGTACACTGCACCTTACTTTGGTCTCACAGGCCACATAAGTTACATACAGTCATACCCCGTGTTACGATGCTGTCATCTTACGTTATTTTCGAGTACCGATATTTATAACGTAAAAAAATTGATTGCGATTAACGATGTTTGCTTCGTGTAACGACATTCGTACCGGACGTGTCCGCTTGGCGCCCAGCTGAGCGCGCACTCCAGGGAGCGGCATCAGTGTGCTATTGTTTACAAGTGAGAGCGACCACCCACCCACATCCACGCATTCATACCAGTATATTGTCATTATTCCACTGTTTTTAGTGCTTGCAACTGCTAAATAAGCCACCATGGGCCTCAAGAAAGCTCCTAGTCCCAAGCCTGTGGTAAAGAATGTGCAGGGAGTGAAGCATTCATGCAGGGAGTGTAGCAGGGATGCAGGGAGTGTAGCAGGCATGCAGGGAGTGTAGCAGGCATGCAGGGAGTGTAGCAAAGATGCAGGGATGCAGGGAGTGTAGCAGGGATGCAGGGAGTGTAGCAAGGATGCAGGGAGTGTAGCAGGGATGCAGGGAGTGTAGCAAGGATGCAGGGAGTGTAGCAAGGATGCAGGGAGTGTAGCAAGGATGCAGGGAGTGTAGCAAGGATGCAGGGAGTGTAGTAGGCATGCAGGGAGTGTAGCATTCATGCAGGGAGTGTAGCATTCATGCAGGGAGTGTAGCATTCATGCAGGGAGTGTAGCATTCATGCAGGGAGTGTAGCAAAGATGCAGGGAGTGTAACAGGGATGCAGGGAGTGTAGCAGGGATGCAGGGAGTGTAGCAAGGATGTAGGGAGTGTAGCAAGGATGCAGGGAGTGTAGCAAGGATGCAGGGAGTGTAGCAAGGATGCAGGGAGTGTAGCAAGGATGCAGGGAGTGTAGCAAGGATGCAGGGAGTGTAGTAGGCATGCAGGGAGTGTAGCATTCATGTAGGGAGTGTAGCATTCATGCAGGGAGTGTAGCATTCATGCAGGGAGTGTAGCATTCAAAGAAAAAGGCCTGTAACCCCAGAAAAGAACTTGGTACCTGCAGTGTTAATGGAAGGGGATTCCCCTTCCAAACACTAGCATACTACTCCACCTTCTCCCCTCCTCCCGTCCTCCACACATCAACAACTCTTCAATAAATGTAAGTGACATGTTATTGTACAATATTTACATGTGTATTTAGGTATTATTCATTAAATTGTGTATTATTTAATGTCAAAAAGTTCTAAAAAATATTTTATTTAACTACTTTTGGAAGTCTTGGACAAAAATAACAAAAAGGCACAATACCGTGACTGGAACAATACACACACAACCCGCACATATAAAAGAGAGGAGCTTACGACGACGTTTCGGCCCGACTTGGACCAGTGTGACTTTGTAAATGGTCCAAGTCGGGCAAACTCGTCATAGCTCTCTCTTTATATGTGCGGGTTGTGTGTGTGTAAGTCTTGGACAGATTAAATTTATTTCCATTATTTCTTATGGGGAAAATTGATTCGTGTAACGATTGTTTCGCCTTAAAATATGCTCTCTCTGACGGATTAATATCGTAAGTCGAGGTAACACTGTACTTGGAAAAAAAAAATATTGGAAAATACAAGAAACCTTGGAATGGGAGTAAATATAAGTGTACCGGTGAGCGGCATGCACTGATGTTGCCATACGCGGCTCATTTTCTGCCAACTTTACGCCTCTATTTCTCGGTAAATACTGATCACAAAAAAAAAAAAATTTACGCTTTAAACAATCAGCAAAATAATCCTAACATTTTCGTAAGAATTTTTTTTTTTTTTTTTAATATTTCCTGACATAGAATGACAGTTTCAGAAAGGGGCCTCCGACAGTCAAAGGGTTAATTAAATACAAATACGTACCTCCATGTCAAATATATTTTATTGGAAAATAAATTATTATTATATTTTTTACACGTATTATACGCTTTTTGTTATGTAATATTTACAGTGTGATTCTAATGCTCTGACAGTAATAAAGATTTTGAAATTAATGCATTTTAATGATCCTGACACTTACTTAATTTTGTACAAGCTGTGTCCCATTCAACTTCAGCTCTTATTCTATAATATGCATTATGTATTATTATTATTATTATTATTATAATAAAGAAAAATGCTAACCCTATAATGTGCATTAAAGAATATATTCACAAAATGCACCCAACCCTTACATGTCAAAGCGCTTGAAAAATATCGATCCACGAAGAAAGACTGTTAGAATTAACTCAGGTGTTTAATAACACAGAATAAGCCAAGAAAGCCAGATACAGTGGACCCCCGAGTTTCGTAAACCCTGGAAATCGTACATTTATGTAAGTATAATATTGTAAGTGCTTGTGGAAAAGTATTTTTGGGGGTCTGAAATAGACTAACCTACGTGAAATTTTTCCTTAAGGGAGAAAATTCGTTCGGTAATGGCACTTGAGCAGACTTCAGGAGTGAAGTTTTTACGAAACTCGGGGGTCCACTGTAGTATACAATACTCGTCTTGCTGCATGACCCTTGTCGGTATAGCGCTTTATTATTTGATTATAATAATACTTGTCTTATACCGTACATAGGATTTATCACAACCGGACGGTGGAGTGATGCGAAACTCGTCGTAAACAAGATCATTACAGCTAATGGTGTTTAAAGTGAGTATTAATGAGGAAAATGCCACAAGTCAGGATATGACTTAAACAATACCAAAAGTAGCTGTATGACCCTCATGGGTTTAGCACTTAGTTATTATTATAATAATACCACAAGTAGAATTCTGGGCCAAACAGAACCTTCAGCAAATGTCTGACACCACACAAGTGTGATTTCATATAGGGTGACAGTACCACTGTACCATTGATAACACCTGTACCATTGACAACACTGGTATCACTGTACCATTGATAACACCTGTACCATCGACAACACTGGTACCACTGTACCATTGATAACACCTGTACCATTGACAACACTGGTATGACTGTACCATTGATAACACAAGTACCATTCACAACACTGGTACCACTGTAAAATTGACAACACTGGTACCATTGACAACACTGCTACTGCTGTATTATTGACAACACTGTATCATTGACAACACTGTTACAACTGTATCATTAACAATGGTACCACTGTACCATTGACAATACTGGTACCACTGTAGCATTGACAACACTGGTACCACTGTATCATTGACAACACTGCTACAACTATCATTGAAAACACTGGTACCACTGTATCATTGACAACACTAGTACCACTGTCTTTTGACAACACTAGTACCACTGTCTTTTGACAACACTGCTACCACTGTACCATTCACAACACTGGTAACACTGCTATAACTGTATCATTGATAACACTGCTACCACTGAACCACTGACAAGACCGGTACCACTGTAACATTGACGACACAGCTAAAACTGTATCACTGACAACACTGCTACCACTGTACCATTCACAACACTGGTACCACTGTACCACTAACAACACTAGTACCACTGTACCATTGACAACACTTGTACCACTGAACCACTGACAACATTGCTTCCACTGTACCATTGACAACACTGCTAACACTGTATCATTGACAACACTGCTACTACTGTACCATTGACAACACTGCTACCACTGTACCACTGCTACCAATGTACCATTGACAACACTGGTGCCACTGAACCATTGACAACACTACTACCACTGTACCATTGACAACACTGCTACCATTGTACTATTAACAACATTGCTACTGGAGTTTACCTGGAGAGAATTCCAGGGGTCAACGCCCATGCAGCCCAGTCTGTGACCAGGCCTCATGTTGGACCAGAGCCTGATCAACCAGGCTGTTACTGCTGGCCGCACACAGTCCAACGTACGAACCACAGCCTGGCTGGTCAGGTACCGACTTTAGGTGCCTGTCCAGTGCCTGCTTGAAGACAGCCAGGGGTTTGTTGGTAATCCCCCTGATGTATGCTGGGAGGCAGTTGAACAATCTTGGGCCCCTGACACTTATTGTGTTGTCCCTCAACGTGCTAATGGCACCCCTGCTTTTCATTGGGGGGATGTTACATCGCTTGCCGAGTCTTTTGCTTTCGTAGGGAGTGATTCTCTTGTGCAAGTTTGGTACTAATCCCTCGAGAAGTTTCCACGTGTATATAATAATGTATCTCTCTCGCCTGCGTTCTAGAGAGTACAGGTTTAGGAACTTCAAGCGTTCCCAGTAATTGAGGTGGTTTATCGCAGTTATGCATGCCGTGAAGGTTCTCTGCACATTTTCAAGGTCAGCAATTTCACCCGCCTTGAAAGGTGCAGTTATTGTGCAGCAATATTCCAGCCTAGATAGAACAAGTGATCTGTAAAGTGTCAACATGGGCTTGGCATCCCTGGTTTTGAAGGTTCTCATTATCCATCCTGTCATTTTTCTAGCAGATGCAATTGCTACGGTGTTATGGTCCTTGAAGGTGAGATCCTCTGACATGATCACTCCCAGGTCTTTGACATTAGTTTTTCGCTCTATTGTGTGGTTGGAATTAGTTTTGTACTCCGATGAGATTTTAATTTCTTCACGTTTTCCATATCTGAGTAATTGAAATTTCTCATCATTGAACTTCATATTGTTTTCTGCAGCCCATTTAAAGATTTGGTTTATGGCTGCTTGGAGTCTTGCAGTGTCTTCAACGGTGGACACTGTCATACATCTGTTGGGTCACCACCTTTGTGTATTGGTGTAACCCTTGCTGTCTTGAGTAATGTCTGGAAAATGCTTGTTGCTAGTAAATTATTAAAAAGTATTGAAATAGCAGGGGAGAGGACATGGGCTGCTTGCTTGTACAATAATGGTGGGACTTGAGACAGATTCCCTGATTTATTTTTAAGTGACTTAATAATTGAGGTGACTTCCGTGGGCTCGGTAGGTGCAAGATAGAAGGAGGATGGGAAATTCCCATTTAGGTAATCACTTGCTCGGGCATTGGTACCTGGGATTTTACTGGCGAGATTTGATCCTATAGTTGAGAAGAAATCATTTATCTTGTTAACTGTATCAATAGGCTGTAGTTGTGTTTCATTCAGTTTAGTTAGGACAATATCCCTAGCTTTTTTCAGTTTGTGGGTGCCCAAAATCTGAGTGTGTGTTTTCCAGGTCTTTTTTATATCTCCTCTTGTTTTGCTGAATCTGCTTGTATAGTACAGTTGCTTGGCCTTTCTTATTAGTTTGGCAAGTATCGATGCATAATGTTTAATAATATCTTTGTGTATAAGGCCCTGTCTATATTGTTTTTCATATTGATGTTTCTTATCAATAGATCTTAGTATGCTGTTCGTTAGCCATGGGCAACCTAGCCATTTATTCGTAATGTTTCGTTTTTATGGGACAATGTTTGTTATATAGTCTAAATAATTTTTTAAGAAATATGTCTATCCAATTATCGATACCATTGACACTGGAGAATTCTGTAGGCCAGTCAACCGTCCCTAGCTCTGCTGTGAAGTTACTTATTGAGGCCTCGTCATGGCGTCTAAAAGAAACTTTGTTGTATTCCGGTGGTGGTTTACTAATGTTTGTTAAGAGGAAGGTGGGGTAGTGGTCAGTAGTGCTGTCTGTGATTATCCCTGATTTAAGGGGGGCTAGTATATTGGTCCATATATGGTCAATTATAGTTGCACTTGTCTCAGCCAGCCTGGTTGGTTTAGTAATACAGTGGTCCCCCGCCTAACAAACAAAATTCATTCCAGAAGCCTGCTCAAGTGCCATTACCGAACGAATTTACTTCCTTAAGAAATAATGTCACATAGGTTAGTCTATTTCAGACCCCCAAAAATTCACTTCCACAAGCACTTACAATATTATACTTACATAATTATACGATTTCCGGGGTGTTCGTTAGGCGGGGGTCCACTGTAGTTGGTATGAGAAGTGCATTGTTCATATTGTTTCATATTGTTTTTTTTATACTGTGCACACTGACCGCACAGACCCAGTCTCTCACATCTAGGCTTACCAGCCTGTTTCCGTTTGATTTGAGGGCGCTAGAATTTAGGTGTACTAGTATGAGGAAAACTCTGGCGCGTAAGCCGTACTAGTACGGCCGAAACCCTGAAAGGGTTAATGAGGGCATGCAAAACCCCGTCAGCTTATGAATCCAGTCAGAGGATACGTACCTTGTTTTCAACGAATCCGTAGTAACGTATTTTAGAGAGGATCCCAACAGTTTTGGATACTTTTTTTGTTATGTGTTGGACATGGGCGCTGAATTTCAGGTTGCTGTCAAGGTGCAGGCCCAGGAATTTGCCCTCATTTTGTTTAGTAATAAGAGTGTTGTCAATCATAAAGCTCAGTTATGCAACACCTGCTCTGTTACCAAACTTGTGCACAGGAGATTATACTCGTTTATAACGACACAAAGCATACTCAACCCCTGCCAATTTGGCTTCAGGAAAAATAAAAGCACTAACGATGCAATAGTAAAAATGATAGACCTGCTTTACACAGCACTCGAAAATAAGGAATATCCATTAGGACTTTTAACTGACCTAAGGAATGCTTTCGACACAGTAAACAACGGCATCCTACTCCACAAACTTGACCACTATGGAATAAGAGGTCATGCACTAGCATACTTCAAATCCTACCTCACTAATAGGTATCAGTATATCACTATTAAAGACACATCCTCCACGACACGACCAATTGACACCGGAGTACCGCAGGGAAGTGTCCTTGGTTCCCTGCTCTTCCTCTTATACATCAATGATTTTTCCCAATGTATCACAACTCCTGAAACCAATACTCTTTGCTGACGACACAACTTATGTCATCTCCCACACAAATCTTGCCACGCTTAATACTATTGTTAACGACGAATTAATAAAAATATCAACATGGATGACAGCCAATAAACTTACACTCAACACTGATAAGACCTTCTATATTATGTTTGGCAACAGAGCAGGCGATCCAGAAAATACGCTGAACCTCATCTTCACTAACAACGACGATCTGATACGGAATATAACCGTATCAAAGACAATACACTCAGATCAAAACATAATAGAGGTACAGACATGTATGCACAGGGCTCCTGACCAGCAAAATGTGATCAGTCATGAAGGTCTCTTCACAAAATTCAATTTTAATAACAAAAACATACAATGGGATCAAGTCAACCATGTCCTAAATGAAACATGCTTGGAAGATATCCAAAACAACACGGATCCGAACAGTTGCCTAGAAAAAATGAACTCTGTGGTTCTTGAGATCTGCTCAAGACACATTCCATTAAGAAAAAGAAAGAGAAGATGTAAACTAGAAAGAGAGAGATGCTCCCTATACAGTGGTCCCTCGGTTTTCGTGCATCTCTAAACTCGAACATTTATGTAAGTGTATTTTCGTAAGTGCTGTTGCAAGTGTATTTTTGGGGGTCTGAAATAGACTAACCTACGTGACATTATTTCTTAAGGAAGTAAATTCGTTCGGTAATGGCACTTGAGCAGCATTCTGGAACGAATTTTCGGCGAAAACCGAGGGACCACTGTACAGGCGAAGAGTCACAGAATTGCTGAGAGGCCAATATATCTGAAATACGTAGAGAGGCACTGGTTAATGAAATTGCAAATATCGAACTTAAACTGAAGGAATCTTACAGGAGACAAAAATCACAGGAAGAACTAAAAGCCATAAAGGAAATTGAAAAAACAAACAAAATACTTCTTCTCTTATGCCAAATCTAAGGAAAAAACAACATCCAGTATTGGGCCTCTGCTTAGGCAGGATGGGACATACACAGATGACAGCCAAAAAATGAGTGCGATATTAAAGTCCCATTACGACTCAGTGTTCAGCGAGCCGCTGCCTAGACTA
Source organism: Cherax destructor (assembly GCA_009830355.1). Lineage (NCBI taxonomy): Eukaryota > Metazoa > Arthropoda > Malacostraca > Decapoda > Parastacidae > Cherax > Cherax destructor. Next base: position 314,988 of record WNWK01001023.1, on the reverse strand, counting down.
AGGGTCGACAATCCAAATGAATTCTTTATGAACGAAATGCAAAATCTGGTTATCTCTAAAATCTTGGATATTATTCTAACTCCACAAGACTTTGAAAAGGCAATAAATGACATGCCTATGCACTCTGCCCCAGGACCAGACTCGTGGAACTCTGTGTTCATCAAGAATTGCAAGAAGCCCCTATCGCGTGCCTTCAGCATTCTATGGAGAGGGAGCATGGACACATGGGTCATCCCATACACACTAAAAACAATAGACATAGCCCCACTCCACAAGGGTGGCAGTAAAGCAATTGCAAAGAACTATAAACCGATAGCACTAACATCCCATATCATAAAAATCTTTGAGAAGGTTTTAAGATGCAAGATCACCAACCACCTAGATACCCATCAATTACACAACCCAGGGCAACACGGGTTTAGAGCAGGTCGCTCCTGCCTGTCCTAGCTTCTGGACCACTATGACAGGGTCCTGGATGTAGTATACACAGACTTTGCAAAAGCTTTCGATAAGTGTGACCATGGTGTAATAGCACACAAAATGCGTGATAAAGGAATAACAGGAAAAGTTGGTAGATGGATCTATAACTTCCTGATAAATAGAACACAAAGAGTAATAGTAAACAGAGTAAAGTCCCAGGCAGCCACGGTGAAAAAGATCTGTTCCACAAGGCACAGTACTCGCTCAAATTCTATTCCTCATCCTCATTTCTGAGGATGACACCCATATTGCCATGGCAGTGACCTCCATTGAAGACACTGCAAAACTCAAAGCGGACATCAACCAAATCTTCAAATGGGCCACTCAAAACAATATGAAGTTCAACGAGGAGAAATTTCAACAAACTACTCAGATATGGAAAACTTGAGGAAATAAAAAATGAATCAAGGTATACGACAAATTCTAACTATACAATAGAGTGAAAAAGAAATGTGAAGAACTTGGAAGTGATAATGTCAGAGGATCTCGCCTAGGAAAATGATAGGATGGATAATGAGAACCTTCAAAACTAGGGACGCCAAGCCCATGATGACACTCTTCAAATCACTTGTTCTCTCTAGGCTGGAATACTGCTGTATACTAACGGCCCCCTTCAAGGCTGGCAACATTGCAGACCTGGAGAGTGTACAAAGAACTTTCACAGCACACATAAGTACGATAAAGCACCTAAATTACTGGGAACTATTGAAGGTCCTTGATCTGTATTCCCTGGAATGCAGGCAAGAGAGATACATGACAATATACACTTAGAAGGTTCTGGAGGAATTGGTACCAAACCTGCACACGAAAATCACTCCCTATAAAAGCAAAAGACTCAGAACGAGATGCAACATTTCCCCGATGAAAAGCAGGGGCACAACGAGTACACTGAGAGACAACACAATAAGTGTCCGGGGCCCAAGACTGTTCAACTGCCTCCCAGCATACATTCGGGGGATTACCAATAGACCCCTGGCTGTCTTCAAGAAGGCACTGGACAGGCACCTAAAGTCAGTACCTGACCAACCGGGCTGTGGTTTGTACGTCAGTTTGCATGCGGCCATCAGTAACAGCCTGGTTGATCAGACCCTGATCCACCATGAGGCCTGGAGCCGGGGGAGCGTTGACCCCCGAAACCCTCTCCAGGTAAACCCCACAATCAGCCCTACTCACACTATACTATTCACTCAGCTAGAAGACAAACAGAATACATATGTTGTATACACAGACTTTGCAAAAGCCTTTGACAAGTGTGACCATGGTGTAATAGTACACAAAATGTGTGATAAAGGAATAACAGGAAAAGTTGGCAGATGGATCTATAATTTCCTAACAAGTAGAATACAAAGAGTAGTAGTTAACAGAGTAAGGTCTGAGGCGGCTACAGTGAAAAGCTCTGTTCCACAAGGCACAGTACTCGCTCCCATCCTGTTCCTCATCCTCATATCGGACATACACAGGGATATAAGCCACAGTGCAGTGTCTTCCTTTGCAGATGACACCCAAATCTGCATGACAGTGTCCACCGTTGAAGACACTGCAAGACTCCAAGCAGACATCAACCAAATCTTTAAATGGGCTGCAGAAAACAATATGAAGTTCAATGATGAGAAATTTCAATTACTCAGATATGGAAAACGTGAGGAAATTAAAATCTCCTCAGAGTACAAAACAAATTCCAACAACACAATAGAGCAAAAAACTAATGTCAAAGACCTGGGAGTGATCATGTCAGAGGATCTCACCTTCAAGGACCATAACACCGTATAGCAATCGCATCTGCTAAAAAAATGACAGGATGCATAATGAGAACCTTTAAAACCAGGGATGCCAAGCCCATGTTGACACTTTTCAGGTCGCTTGTTCTATCTAGGCTGGAATATTGCTGCACACTAACTGCACCTTTCAAGGCAGGTGAAATTGCTGACCTAGAAAATGTGCAGAGAACCTTCACGGCACGTATAACTGCGATAAACCACCTCAATTATACTGGGAACGCTTGAAGTTCCTAAACCTGTACTCCCTAGAATGCAGGAGGAAGAGATACATTATTATATACACTTGGAAAATTCTCAAGGGATTAGATCCAAACTTGCACACAAGAGTTACTTCCTACGAAAGCAAAAGACTCAGCAGACGATGTAACATCCCCCCAATGAAAAGCAGGGGTGCCACTAGCATGTTGAGAGACAACACAATAAGTGTCAGGGGCCCAAGACTGTTCAACTGCCTCCCAGCATACAACAGGGGGATCATCAACAAACCCCTGGCTGTCTTCAAGCAGGCCCTGGACAGGCACCTAAAGTCTGTACCTGACCAGCCAGGCTGTGGTTCGTATGTTGGACTGCGTGCAGCCAGCAGTAACAGTCTGGTTGATCAGGCTCTGATCCAACATGAGGCCAGGTCACAGACCGGGCCACAGGGGCGTTGACCCCTGGAACTCTCCAGGTATACTCCAGGTATCCCTACCTCATCTATGCTATTTGTGCCTGGGGTTCAACAGCAGCAACCCACCTAAAGCCAATAATAACCCAACAAAAAGCCGCAATAAGAATTATCACGCAATCCAATCCTAGGCAACACACCCCCCCACTCTTCAAAGACCTAAACTTACTCACTGTACAGAACATCCACACCTACTATTGTGCAACCTATATTTACAGAACCATAAATTCTAATATTAACCCTGAACTAAAACACTTTCTTGACAGTTGCAACAGGACCCATAGACATAATACCAGACACAAAAATCTCTATGACATTCCTCATGTCCGGCTAAACCTCTACAAAAATTTGATGCACATAAAAAGGCCTAAAATCTGGAACTCCCTGCCTGAAAACTCTAGAACTGCAGACTCAATCACCACTTTCAAAACTACTGTTAAAAAACATCTCCCTAACACACCCCATTATTAGCTAAACGAATTATAATCACCTAATTTTCTTTTTTGTCTCATTAACACATCCAACACAATATGTCTTACTCTCGTTATCTGTAATTCCCATTAATTTACACTTACACCCACCCAAATGACTGTAAACATAAAATTCCTAATATAGCTATAGCCTATTAAATCTTTAGTCCTAAGTCCACCTAAAATACACTTCCAGACGCTACAGACAAATCCAATCCCATTACTGAATTTACCGTTTGTATTATTATTGTATGATTCGTACTACCTCAAAATTGTAAATCTAAAAATGTATGTCCAAATCTACCTCAATATTGTAAATCTAAAAATGTAGTTTCAAATGTACTGCCCCATAACCTAAATCATTATTGAATAAAAAATAGTATTAATCTGCCCGAAATGCCTAGGCATGCTAGTGGCCATCTTTGTAATCGAAATGTAATGTAAATGTAATGTAAACCAAACATTGTAAGCTTTACAAGGAAATAAAATTATCATTATCACTATGATGACTGCACAGGGCTAGCAGCAGCACCACCTGACCTTCAAGACTTATTCCACAATTAAGGCTGTGGCAAGATCAACCACAACTACCACACTCTTAGTCCCCACCAACTATACACCTCCCAGCACCTTCCGTTAAGTGGAAGTTGCCAGACGTTTTACTGTGTATGGACCAATCTGTACAACTAGCTGTATGAAGCACAATCCGTTAAGCCAACCCAGTGATAGTATTATTGAACTTGACTATGTCAGGTCAGACTCTTGATCTGAGGTGCTTGAGGGGGTCCTATAAACCAATATTCCTGTGCTAGATAAAATAATCTCAAAGGTTCAACACAGCTTAAGATTATATTAGGTTAATTGAACTTTTAGGTACTTAATAACTACAGCCTCTCCTCACTTAACAACAGAGATAGAGGCCTAAGATCCCATCGGTAAACGATTTCATCCTAATACAGGAATGACCCCTTACTGACACTTCAAAAGTGTCACCACCTCTCCCTCTCCCCACCTTCTCCCTGTATAGCCCCCAGCCCCACACACCCTCCGATACCTCTCCATATATGTCAGTTTTTATTAATTTGGGCTTCTTTATCATGTCTGTCTGTCTATCTGTCTGCCTGATTGAATGACTTACTGACTTGACTGAATGACACACTGACTTGACTGAATAACTTACTGACTTGGCTGAATGACTTACTGACTTGGCTGAATGACTTACTGACTTGACTGAATGACACACTGACTTGACTGAATGACACACTGACTTGACTGAATGACACACTGACTTTACTGAATGACACACTGACTTGACTGAATGACTTACTGACTTGGCTGAATGAATTACTGACTTGGCTGAATGACTTACTGACTTGGCTGAATAACTTACTGACTTGACTGAATGACACACTGACTTGACTGAATAACTTACTGACTTGACTGAATAACTTACTGACTTGACTGAATGACTGACTGACTTGACTGAATGACTTACTGACTTGACTGAATGACACACTGACTTGGCTGAATGACTTACTGACTTGACTGAATGACACACTGACTTGGCTGAATGACTTACTGACTTGACTGAATGACTGACTTGACTGAATGACACACTGACTTGACTGAATAACTTACTGACTTGACTGAATGACTTACTTGACTGAATAACTTACTAACTTGACTGAATGACTTACTTGACTGAATAACTTACTGACTTGACTGAATGACTTACTTGACTGAATAACTTACTGACTTGACTGACTTACTGAAAAAGTGTATGTTTAGCAAACTTTCTGTAATGGTCCCAGTCATTTTTTTTTATGTTGTTGTGCCAAGTGTCAGATAACTGATGACAGCCAGTGACATTTGATAAATTGCACTGCTGCAGGGAACCCTCCCTTGTGTCATGTTTATTATTATGAAATACATATGACATTTAAAGTGCTCCAGAGTGATTATTATTATTTATTAATTATTATTATTATTACCATCAACATACCTTGTTCACTGAGTATAATAATTTCTTAATTAAGCTGCCAGAGAGACACCAGAATGTAAACACACACACGAACACACCAGCCTACCCCTTTACTGTGAACTTCTTTTGTACTTCCATTTTCCTCTTCCAAGTGCTGCTTTTTTTTTTAATTCGTGGGAGTTACAAGGAGAGGACTGTACTGTGTCCAGAGACAGAACTTCAACTTCATAAGTTGTATCAAGTGTGATGAGAGGGTGCAGGAATGAGTGGGAAATGCAAGTGTACCTTCACACACTTCTGCATGTACTTTTAAAACTGTAGAAGTGTGTGAAGGCACAACGTTCTATCCACTGCTGGAACTAGGCAAGGTGAGTCCAGGAGCTGCAGCAAAAAGTTGACCGCTAACCTAAGTCAACCTTTCCCGATACCTGAAATCAAATCTGAAATCAAAGATCAAATGGAAAACTTTAGAGAATACAGTTCCCACCCCTAAATGAAAACAAATAAAACAGAGTTCAATCAATGAGAACATTAAAGAACAAAAAGACAATAACATGACTAGAACAATACATAAATAACCCACACATAGAAGAGAGGAACTTATGACGACATTTTGACTTGAACCATTTACAAAGTCACACTGAATAAGAGCATATAAAATGATGATGCTTTAAGTTCCAGAACACAAACACTTGACAACACGATTATGAACAAATGAAATTATACCAGTAATTTGAGTTTCCTGAACAACATGAAGATTTTTGAGAGATAGATAGCTCTCACAAGTCACTGTTATAAAAAACACCGCCTCGTGAGTTTTAAACTCGTCCTGGTGACATGAATAGTCCAGACCTTTTCTCAGAACTTAATCTGATAGTGGCTTTGGGGATTATCTTGGAGGACACATTCTTGTGGTAGCCCTTGTGTGCTACAAGAACATGTCCCTTAAGAAAAGGAAGACACTGGTCATTGTCAATACCTTTATCAGCACCTGTGATCAGCATTAGCACCATTATTACCACCTGTGGTTAGCATTAGCACCATCACTTGTGGTCAGCATTGGTACCATCACCACCACCTTTGGTTTGGTCAGCATTAGCACCACCTGTGGTCAGTGTCAGGTTCATCAGCAGTGGCAGACAATGGTAGACTCCATCCAGTGGAATTAGGCACTGGTATTAGAGAAATCTTTTAACCTTCTTTTATTTAACACATGGCCATCTCCCTGAAAAAGAAGAAACATTTTCACCATCATTAGCTACATCACTGTCTTGCCAGAGGTGTGCCTACACCACAGTTCAAAAACTGCAATATATCCCCACCCCTCTTTTAACCCTTTGACTGTTTCGGTCGTATATATACGTCTTACGAACCACTGTTTCGGATGTATTAATACGCATAAATTCTAGCGGCCTCAAATCAAGTGGGAGAAAGCTGGTAGGCCCACATGTGAGAGAATGGGTCTGTGTGGTCAGTGTGCGCAGTATAAAAAAAAAATCGGGGAGCCAGTGGTGCATTGTGGGAACGCCATTTAGTAGTCCTTGTTCAGCATGCCTATCGGGGAGAAATATCTGACTCCGGGCGAATCTGGGACTCTTCTCTTCCCAAGTGATAGTTCTAACACAGATGGAAGTATCTGTGAAGATGAATTTTATGGTTTTGAGGAGTTTGTGACCGAAAACAATGCCCAGGATACCAGAAGGAAGAAAGAAAAAAGAATGAAAGAAAATAAGTAGGTAAGCAAGTAGGTAAGCAAGTAGGTAAGTAGGTACGTAAGTAGGTACGTAAGTAGGTAAGCAAGTAGGTAAGCAAGTAGGTAAGCAAGTAGGTAAGCAAGTAGGTAAGCAAGTAGGTAAGCAAGTAGGTAAGCAAGTAGGTAAGTAGGTAGGAAGGACTGTGGGGAAGAAGAGCATGGGACCCCATGGGTGTTGACAGGCAGTGAGGGTGGAGAGTGATGGTATAATATGTCATTTTGACAGCAGCTGCACCCTGACTCAGCATATTTATAAGTCCACACACTCACAACAACCAGCTTCCAGAAGCCTAATATCACTTCTATGAAGTGTCCAGTGACTATATATGCGTATATATAGAAACCAGAAGGAAGGAAGGAGATGAAAGGAAGGAAGGATGGTATGAAAAGAAGGAAGGTAGGTAGGTAGGAAGGTAGGTAGGTAGGAAGGTAGGTAGGTAGGAATGTAGGAAGGAATGTAGGAAGGCATGTTGGAAGGAAGGTAAGTAGGAAGGAAGGAAGGAATAAAGGAAGGAAGGAATGACGACCCAGAAACAACAACCAGCTTCCAGAAGCTAATAGCAATTCTATGAAGTGTCCAGTGATTATATATGCGTATACAGTGGTACCTCGAGTTACGATATTTTTTCGTTCGAGAATGCTGTTCAAGTGCCATTACCAAACGAATTTATCCCCTAAGGAATAATGTAAAATAGACTAGTCCTTTTACACCCCCAAAAATATACCTATAAAAGCATTTAAAAAAATAAACTTACATAAAAGGGCGATTTTGGGGACCATCGTAACTCGAGGTACCACTGTATATAGAAACCAGAAGGAAGGAAGAAAGGAAGTACGAGATGAAAGGAAGGAAGGACGGAATGATGACCCAGACACAACAACCAGCTTCCAGAAGCTTATAGCAGTTCTAGGCACGTGTCCAGTGACTGTGTGTGTATATATAGAAACCAGAAGGAAGGAAGGAAGGACGAGATGAAAGGTAGTAAGGAAGGAAGGTAGGTAGGTAGGAAGGTAGGTAGGTAGGTAGGAAGGTAGGTAGGTAGGTAGGTAGGAAGGTAGGTAGGTAGGTAGGTAGGTAGGTAGGTAGGTAGGTAGGTAGGTAGGTAGGTAGGGGTAGGTAGGTAGGTAGGAATGTAGGAAGGAAGGTAAGAAGGAATGTAGGAAGGAAGGAAGAAAGAAATGACGACCCAGACGACCATCAACCTAGGATAACTACCTAACACAACTGCCTGCTACTACTTTGAAGAAAACTGCTCAGAATAGATGTTTTGTCTGTGCATATACAAAAAAAACGCCCACAAAAATGCAGAGACACTCGTTTTATGTGTGAGGAATGTAAAACACCACTGTGCATAGAACCATGTTTCAAAGAGTTCCACAAGCTGCAGAACTTCTATGAACATGTCCAGTGACTGTACATTTGTATATATATTACAGAACAATAGTAATAAAGAATTTTTTGTATTGTTGATTTGTGTAAACAAGTTTTGTAAACAATATAATGATAATAATGTTTGTGTGGTTATTGTGTTGCATACAACGAGTGTATATATGTACAGTGGACCCCCGGATTACGATGGCATCGGATTACACTAAATTCGGTTAGCGATACATTTTTCCGTAAAAATATTGGCTCAGTTTATGATGATCCGCTCGGAATACCCTATTCGTCTTGGACAGCAGTGTGCCATTGTTTACCAGCGAGTGAGCGCCACCGCCGCCACCCAAGCATTCATACTATAAATTTTGTCATTTTTCCACTGTTTTTAGTGCCTGCAACTGCTAAATAAGCCACCATGGGTCCAAAGAAAGCTCCTAGTGCCAGCCCTGTGGTAAAGAATGTCAGAAATACGGTAGAACTGAAGATCATTGCACAATGGACTGATGTGCAATGCTTTATGGATGAATATCACCCTAACAAAGCTGTTGCAGGCCGTGCTGGCAACGTGTACAATGACAATGTGATGTCCCATTTCAGGGATGTTTTAAAGAAACGCCAGACACAGAGCTCCCTGGACAGATTTTTGGTTAGAGAGGGGTCCAGTGACTCTCAACCTGGTCCTAGTGGCATTAAAAGAAAAAGGCCAGTAACCCCAGAAAAGAACTTGGTACCTGCAGTGTTAATGGAAGGGGATTCCCCTTCCAAACACTAGCATACTACTCCTTCCTCCCCCCTCCTTCCTTCTTCCACACATCAACAACTCTTCAATAAAGGTAAGTGTGAAGTTAATACACCACTTAGTTAATACCACTTAGTTTTCTCTTAATTAGGGAAAAGGCCTTACAGTTGTTTAAAGCAGTGTGTGATAAGGAAGGTAGACCTGAAAACGCGTGTATGTTTACCACAGGCTGGTTCAAGAACTTTAAGTTGCATAATAAGTTACATAATATTAAGTTTTCTGGTGAAAGTGCTTCAGCTGATCATACAGCAGCAAGTAATTTCCCTGCTGAATTTCAGGAACTTATTTCCGAGGGTGGCTATGAGCCACAGCAAGTTTTTAATGCTGACGAGACAGGTGTTTTTTGGAAGAAAATGCCAACACGAACTTTTATCAGTCAGGAAGAGAAAAGTGCACCGGGCTTCAAGGCAGCAAAGGATCGCTTCACCTTGCTCCTTTGCGGTAATGCATCAGGTGATTTCAAGTGTAAGCCCATGGTTATTTACCGCTCTAAGACTCCTCGTGTTTTGAGAGGTGTGGATAAAAACACCTTACCAGTAATTTGGAAGTCAAACCAGTCAGCATGGATGACAGAGGAAATATTTATTGACTGGTTTAAGCATCACTTTATTCCTGAAGTCAAGTTTTACCTGCACACCAAGAACCTTGCATTCAAAGCTCTCTTCATTCTTGATAATTCCCGTACTCATCCACAAGCTTTGCTGGATGTGACACCACATATAAAAGTTGTATTTTTACCTCCAAATACAACATCTCTGATACAACCACTGGACCGGGAGTTATTCAGACATTCAAGTGTAACTACACAAAAAATTATAAAAAACTAGTTGCATCAATGGACTCTGACTCCAACCTGGCAGTACCAAGCTTCTGGAGTAAATTTAACATTGCAGATGCCATCAGTTATGCTAGAAGTGCATGGAATGAAGTGCCCCAATCAACATTAAATGCAGGCTGGGGAAAGTTATGGCCTTCTGTAGTTAATTCTTTCACTGGTTTTCCCTTGCTTGAGAGTCAGGTTCAGGAAATTGTTCAGCTGGCAAGGAGATTACCAGGTGATGGTTTTGAAGATATGAATGAAGATGATGTGAATGAACTCTTAGAAGATGATGATGATGAAGACAGGAGTCCAGAGGAAATGTTGGCAGAGTTCGATGCACAGATGCAAGGGAGGGAGATAACAGAAGAAGATGAAGAAGAACCTGAAGAAAAAGAGTTAACATTGCAGCAGTTACGTGAGCAGTTCCATGTTGCTGCTAAACTAGCAGACTTTTTCACTGAAGAGGACCCTGACAAAGCTAGAAGCAGGGCTTTGAAACGGGTCTAGACCAGCTGATGATGCCTTACCGTCAGCTGTATAATGTAATGCAGAATAAAAAGCCCAGAGATCCATTACAGAATTTATGCACACTGCAATACAACCATCGACTTCAGCACCAGAACCTCTACCATCCACTTCTACCGACAACCAACAAGCATCCACCTCAGCCCAGTAGGGCCACACCATCCATATCCACTCTTCACTACCATCCACAAACATCATTACCCACAATTTAAGGTAAGAAATACTATTATTTCTATTGCATTTGTAGTCTTAAGCAGTAATAGATCATGACAATGCACTACAATTACATATCCACCTCAGCTCAGTAGGGCCACACCATCCATATCCACTCTTCACTACCATCCACAAACATCATTACCCACAATTTAAGGTAAGAAATACTATTATTTCTATTGCATTTGTAGTCTTAAGCAGTAATAGATCATGACAATGAACTAAAATTACATATTCGCCTTCAATTTTTGCAAGATATGTTGGTCTAAAAAAACTTGTTTGGCTTTTTGGGGACTCTCAAACACGTAACCCTATTTATCCCATAAGTTCTGTTAATTATTTAAGACGAAATTATCTAACACGACTTTTTCAGGAACGTAACTATCGTGCTAAATGACGTCCTACTGTAAAGTGGTACCTCGAGTTACAATGGTCCCCAAAATCGCCCTTTTATGTAAGTTTATTTTTTTAAATGCTTTTGTAAGTATATTTTTGGGGGTGTAAAAGGACTAGTCTATTTTACATTATTCCTTATGGGGATAAATTCGTTTGGTAATGGCACTTGAACAGCATTCTCGAACGAAAAAATATCGTAACTCGAGGTACCACTGTACTGTGTAAGTTAATGTGTAAAAAATATTTATTTTAATACTTTTGGGTGTCTGAAATGGATTAATTGAATTTCCATTATTTCTTATGGGGAAAATAGATTCAGATTACGATATTTTCATTTAACGATAAGCCCTCTGGAATGGATTAATAGCGTAATCCGGGCGTCCTCTGTATATTGCACCTTACTTTGGTCTCACAGGCCACATAAGCTACGTAAAAAAATAAAATAGTGAAAAAAAACAAGAAATCTACGAATGGAAGTAAACAAAAGTTTACTGAGTGAGCGGCATTCGTCGCTGTTGCCATATGCGGCTCATTTTCTGCCAACTTTACGCCTCCATATCTCGGTAAGTACTAATCGCAAAAAAAATTTTTTAGGATAAAAACAATCAGAAAAATAATCTTAACATTTTGATAAAAAAAAATTTTTTTTCGAATATTTTGCGACAACAGGAGAGCACTCAGGATTGAGGGTTGCGACAGTCAAAGGGTTAAAATACACTTCATAAAAACCCAGCCTTGGGTGAAACATTTTACAAGGAATCTGTTACCAGTTTTTAATTACCATTACAGCCTCTCCTCACTTAGCGACGTACTCATTTACCACACGACGGGCTCTCTGACCAGTATACATACCTAAATAATGTATATTATAGCTGATTTCCTCAATTCTGTTTATTTCAATATACAGTACACTACTGTATAAACGTTTAAAAATATACCAGAAATGTTATAAATGGTGCAAAGGTGACATTAAAACAATATCAAAGATGGTTGATACAAACCCACTACCACTATAGAATGCTCCTCACTTACGGAACTCCGTCGTTAAGTGAGGAAGAGATTGTACTACTGTCTCTGGTCAGTACCAATACCATTATCGCAAGAATTAATCAAATTAAATACACATTTTCTAGGTAGTAGGTTGGTAGACAGCAGCCGCCCAGGGAGGTACTACCGTCCTGCCAAGTGAGTGTAAAACGAAAGCCTGTATTTGTTTTACATGATGGTAGGATTGCTGGTGTCATTTTTCTGTCTCATAAACATGCATGATTTCAGGTATGTCTTGTTACTTCTACTTACACTTAGGTCACACTACACATTCATGTACAAGCATATATATATACACACCCCTCTGGGTTTTCTACTATTTTCTTACTAGTTCTTGTTCTTATTTCCTCTTATCTCCATGGGGAAGTGGAGCAGAATTCTTCCTCCGTAAGCCATGCGTGTCGCAAGAGGCGATTAAAATGCCGGGAGCAAGGGGCTAGTAACCCCTTCTTCTGTGTATATTACTAAATGTAAAAGGAGAAACTTTCGTTTTTCCTTTTGGGCCACTCCGCCTTGGTGGGAAACGGCCGACGTGTTGAAAGAAGAAGGATTGCTGGTGTCTTTTTTGTCTCATAAACATGCAAGATTTCAGGTACATCTTGCTACTTCTACTTACACTTAAGTCACACTACACATTCATGTACAAGCATATATATACACACCCCTCTGGGTTTTCTTCTATTTTCTTACTAGTTCTTGTTCTTATTTCCTCTTATCTCCATGGGGAAGTGGAACAGAATTCTTCCTCCGTAAGCCATGCGTGTCATAAGAGGAGACTAAAATGCCGGGAGCAAGGGGCTAGTAACCCCTTCTCCTGTATATATTACTAAATGTAAAAGGGGAAACTTTTGTTTTTCATTTTGGGCCACCCCGCTTCTGTGGGAAACGGCCGACGTGTTGAAAGAAAAGAAATACACATTTTGTAAATTCTTACTTAAAATCGTTGTAATAATGGTTAACATTATTAAAAAATTTGTACTGTCACTATAATATTAATGTGACATTGCTCGTTATAAGTTCTGGATAAAAATAAGTACAGTGGTCCCCCGAGTATCGTAAAAACTTCACTCCAGAAGCCTGCTCAAGCGCCATTACCGAACGAATTTACTCCCTTAAGGAAAAATGTCACGTAGGTTAGTCTATTTCAGACCCCCAAAAATACACTTCCACAAGCACTTACAATATTATACTTACATAAGTGTACGATTTCCGGGGTGTACGTAACTCGGGGGGACCACTATATTGTGTTATGCTCCCTTATAGAGCTATTTCAAAATATTTAAATTTTTGTGGAAACCAGGGAATAATCTAAAAGATCATAAATTATCACCAGTTTCAATAAGAAGTGTGATATTCAATGTATTTTAGCTAAAACAAAATTAAGCATGTCAAAAAACAACTCTAGCTAATCTGAAATGTTGAAATAGCAGATGATTTTTGTGGATGCGATTAGAAAAGTGTATCCAAAACTGAATAGCATGTACAGTAGTCCCTGCAGTATCTACGGGTGATAAATTCCAAGACAACTGTGGATAGTAGCGAACCCTATATATGTTGTTTTCCATTTACATACATACCCATGATAGTTTAATTGATAAATTATGCACATTAAGTCAAGAATTAGCACTTTTTCACTGATAGGAAGCATTTCACGGCTTCTCATATGCTTTGAAGAACTGCCAGCATCAATACTTTTGTCCTTTGTTATCCATGGTAAACCATGGATAACTGAAACTGCGGATAGGGGATGGTTCTACTGTACTATGAAGAAATTTTTAAGTGCAATTTTGGACACTTTTTCAATCGCACCTACAAAAAATTGCTCAGTATAAACAAGCTTAAATAATACATAGTCACAATACCATGGCTCTAACAATACACAAATAACCATAATTTAGGAGACAAACTTATGACGACGTTTTTGTCCGGTTTGTTAATGGTCCAAGTCGAACTGAAACATCAGTACAGTGGACCCCCGGTGTTCGTAATTAATTCGTTCCAGAATGCTGTTCAAGTGCCATTACCAAACGAATTTGTTCCTATAAGGAATACATGTAATGTAAATTAGATTAGTCCTTTTAGACCCCCAAAAATACACTTACAAAAGCACTTACAAAAATACACTTACATAATTGTTCAAGGTTGGAGCAGTACGAACACCAGGGGTCTACTGTATAAGTTTGTCTCCTAAGTGCAGGTTACTGTGTATAGAGGAAATTATAAGAGCTGACTGTACAGGAGGGCCCCACTTATACAGCAGGTTAGGTTCTGGGCTCCTGTAGGGCCCCACATATACAGCAGGTTAGGTTCTGGGCTCCTGTAGGGGCCCCGCTTATACAGCAGATTAGGTTCCAGGCTTCTGTAGGGCCCCACATATACAGCAGGTTAGGCTCTGGGCTCCTGTAGGGGCCCCGCTTATACAGCAGGTTAGGTTCCAGGCTTCTGTAGGGCCCCACATATACAGCAGGTTAGGTTCTGGGCTCCTGTACAGCCCCGCTTATACAGCAGATTAGGTTCCGGGCTCCTGTAGGGCCCCGCTTATACAGTAGATTAGGTTCCGGACTACTGCTGTAACATAGCCTTTTTTTTTTACTTTCAAATGCATATAAAAGCCTGATACCATGTTTACACTATCATATATTAAGTGAGCAATAAGGCTAGGCCTAAAAAATGCATATACAGTACACACATTACTTACCTTAAAATATTTCTGCCCTTAGCTTACAGTGAGTGGTGAATATATTTACTGTAATAAGTCTGAATAAATGAAGAATGGGTATAAATGAAAACTGCTGTATTAGTGAAACACTGTAAAGTGGGGTCTAATTGTGTTACTATAAGAAACAAGAATATACATAGTGGTACCTCGGTTTTCATCGATAATTCATTCCAGAATGCTGTTCGAGCGCCGTTACCGAACGAATTTCTTCCCATAAGGACAAATGTAAATTAGATTAGTCCGTTTCAGACCCCCAAAAATACACTTACAAAAGCACTTACAATAATACACTTACATAATTGTTCAAGTTGGGAGCTGTACGAAAACCAGGTACCACTGTATTTAATTTTTAATAATAAATTAGTACTAATATAATTATTTTCAGGGTACTGAACCACAAGAAATTTTAAAACAGATTAATCTAAAACATGCAAAAACATGGTTTCACAAACTATATTTGTTTGAAGGGAAGAGGTAAAGAAGGTTTTGAGTGCTAGGGGCTTGGACATCCAACAGGCTCATGTCAGCATGTGTTGTGGACGAGCCAGTCTGTACACAGGAACTTGAGTCATACACTACAAACTGTCAGGTAAGTTCAATAAAATGTAAGTACAATAAAATGTTAACCTGCCCACACAAGGTCGAGAAATGCCAAGAGTCCAACATGTAATGCTAATGCTTAATAATAATAATAATAATAATAATAACAATAACAACAATAACAACAACAATAACAATAATAATAATAATAATAATAATAATAATAATAATAATAATAATAAAAATTAAATAATTATTAAAATTTCATAAAACTAAACTGTACAGTATACTGCATATGGGTAATAAAAAACTTAATTTACTTATGAAGGCAGTTATTTCTATGCAAGAATAAAAATAAAAATTGATCTAATTATATACATTATACCCATAATACAATTATGCATAAAACCAGGAAGATGCTTTGATGAACCATACAAAAACAAAAGCAAGAATGACAGTAAAACCAAAAAAATATCCACATTCCAAATCATTATTTTCATAACCTCAGGTCAAAGAAGAAATTTTTTTTTAAGAAAGCTGGGTGAGGCAAGTGTAATAATGTGTGTAGGCACTGGCAAATACAGTGGACCCCAGGAAATCGGACATAATTCGTTCCAGAATGCTGTTCTAGTGCCGTTACTGAACAAATTTGTTCCCATAAGGACAAATGTAAATTAGATTAGTCCGTTTCAGACCCCCAAATATACACTTACAAAAACATTTACAAAAATACACTTACATAATTGTTCGAGTTGGGAGCAGTACAATTTCCGGGGGTCCACTGTAGTACAGCTGTAATACTCCACTCGGGAAAGTACTTCTGTACAGGTATAGTTGTACTTTCACACGTGTGTGGAAGTAGAACTGTCCATCTTGAAACAGAAACAAAAGATTGTGAACTGGGGCATCAGTCCCCCAAAAAATGCGAGGCACTGAGAAATTCTAAAAGCGGACATTTCCCAACGCCTGAGACACTGATCAACTTTGGTAACTGAAGAGAAGTTTGCATCTATAAAAAAAAATGAAGAATCCATGACCAGATTGACCATGACTATATTTCTCAGTAGTGTGTACTTAGAGCACATTTCCCATGAACAATAAATGCACACTTCATTTCTGCCCTTCCACTGCATATACAGTAGACCCCCTGTATCCACAGATTCAGTATCCACGGTTTCAGTTATCCATGGCTTATTGTGACCCAAAAATAACCCTTAATTTTGCTTAATAATGGCCCTAAAGTGCAAAAGTAGTGATGCTGGCAGTTCTTCAAAGCCAAAGAGAAGCTGTGAAATGTTTCCCATCAGCAAAAAAAGACTTATTTTGCATAATTTATCAATTAAACTTATCATAGGTATGTAAGTAACAAAAAATTACATATATAAGGTTCGCCACCATCCACGGTTACAGATATCTATGGTAGGTCTTAGAACATATTCCTCATGGATACACAAGGACAATTGTGTACTCAAGAGGTGCACGTCTCAGTGTATATCTAACTTTAATTCCTAAAGAATAAAAGAGCACAATACCGTGACTGGAGCAATTCGCAAATACTAACCCACACGTGGGAGAATTAAACTTATGACGATGTTTTGGTCCGACAAAACCGTGAAGGGAAGGGAGCCAGTATAGGGACTAAGTATTCTTCACTGGTGGTGAACAAGTTTCAAGTGTCTTAATGACAATGCAGTAAACTGAATTTAAACCCAATTAACCATTAACATACCCTGCTGTGAATTTATTTCCAAATATGTACACAGCTTTATGGACCTTAATATTGCTCAGAATTTTCTCTCATCCTTTTTTTGGGATGAGAGTTTAAGAAAACTGCCTTGAAGTTGCACTTGCCTAGATCCCCAAACTTAGGACATAAGCCTACTGGGGCTGTTGGCAGGCCAATGACTGGACAGATCTCTAAGCTAGGTACACAGTACAGAAGGGTAACACATATAAAGCACCTCTTTTCACTGTTTCACGTTTTCGTTGACTTTCAACCGAGCCATCGTTTCACCCACCAGTGACAATCGCTGGTGTGTGGAACATAATGAACAGTGGCTCAATTTGAAGGCAACAAAAATTTTGAACACCGAAAAGAAGTTGCTGTATATGTGGGACCTTCCTGTATCAGAACTACCAAAGTACAAAAAAAACTGTGCAATTTTATGAGAAATAAGCCATGAAAGTTCTAGTATTCAGCTGTACAGGTGGAGCTCACTCAAAGGACCTTAAAGATCACATTCAAATCATTCACAAAGGTGACAGCAATTATGTCAACTTTCATTCTAGAAGTGGAGAGTCTTGTTGCCAGTCAAAGGAAACTGCTGGCTTGGTAGTGTACTCGGCTGTTACGATCAGGGCCTCATTTATTAGCCTGTTTTGCCCCGGCGTAACAAGTTATTTAATTAAGGTTTGATTGTTTCATCGTTAGAGAAAATCATTATAGTATTAGGGTAAGTTTTAGGAGATTGACCCAAGCAAGTAAAATTTGAGAAATTTAATATAAAAGAATTCATATAATTATTCAGTGTATGGTATAAAGTTATCTCTATCATGATAAACTTTATTCGAAAACAGTCGACCTATGACTTTACTGGTTTCTGTACAATAATCATACTCAATGACATGAGTTTTATACAAATAATATTTTACATTAACGTTTCGCAATACAATAACTGAGACTATTTCCTCAATAAAGGCAGAGAAGTATAAAATATCAAATGAAACCTCAAATACATTTTCTTGAGACAATAATTCAGAATACTGAGCAAAGCTCTGCTAATACAAGCTATCACCGTAAGTCGTGGATGAATAGACAATTTTTCAAACCATACTAGGGACTTAACAAACCCTCTTAAAGGTGGAATAACTTCCCAAGCCTACTCCAAAGAGCGTATGACTACTCTTGTGAAAGTCAGTGAACCTACTCCTGGTCAGGAGTGGATGTGTGAACCTACTGATGATCGTCAATGTTTGATGAAACGACGTCATGTAGGTCACGTGACTGAGGGAGGGGAGACCGGCCACTACCTAAACAGGTAACCGGCAGTATGACTAGTGGTCTCACACTACATGAACACCACAGTAAAATGTAACATCCTACCTACAACATAGCTAAATCAAGGGTATACCCGTAACATCGGCTCACACACTGAGGTCCATGGCTCGATCCCTGGTATGGGTGGAAACATTGGGGGGTATTTCCTGAAGACACCTGCTGTCTCTGTTCATCTAGCAGTAAGAAGCTATCTGGGTGTTAGACGACTCATGTGGGTCGCATCCTGGGGTACAAGATTAACCTAAGTTGCTGGAAATGCTCTGCATAAACAGGGACTTTCTATATACATATAGTATGTAATTGATGTCAGCTATGGTCTGAATAAGTTGTATCACATAGAAATAAAGTTTATTATTATTACAATGGTTATTATACACCATTTCTTCCTCATGGTTTCCTGCACATGTGATTATCAATGTAAAACAAGGCCAATTCCTTTAAGCGAAGGATGCTACATAAGTAATATTACTTCCAAACCATGGAACAGATGGGATTTGAACCTGAGGCGAGAGATTCGTAAACTCCAGGCCAGTGTGTAAGCCACTTGGCCTATGAATTTTAGAACTTGCTTGCCATGGATTCCAAACCCACCTGCCTGTTCCGTAGATTGTTTGCAATCGTGTCATTAAGATTTCGCGAGTCATAAATTTACTTCCGATTGGGAATAGCCTCATGGAATATAAACCTATTGAAATATTATCTCATCTAGAAGTGGACATTAATATCCTGGAGTCTACCTGGAGAGAATTCCAGGGGTCAACGCCCCCACGGCCCGGTCTGTGACCAGGCCTCCTGTTGGACCAGAGCCTGATCAACCAGGCTGTTACTGCTGGCCGCACGCAGTCCAACGTACGAACCACAGCCCGGCTGATCAGGTACCGACTTGAGGTGCCTGTCCAGTGCCTGCTTGAAGACAGCCAGGGGCTTGTTGGTAATCCCCCTGATGTATGCTGGGAGGCAGTTGAACAATCTTGGGCCCCTCACACTTATTGTGTTGTCCCTCAACGTGCTAGTGGCACCCCTGCTCTTCATTGGGTGGATGTTACATCGCCTGCCGAGTCTTTTGCTTTCGTACGGAGTGATTTTTGTGTGCAAGTTTGGTACTAAGCCCTCGAGAATTTTCCATGTGTATATTATAATGTATCTCTCCCGCCTGCGTTCTAGAGAGTACAGGTTTAGGAACTTCAAGCGTTCCCAGTAGTTGAGGTGGTTTATCGCACTTATGTGTGCGGTGAAGGTTCTCTGCACATTTTCAAGGTCAGCAATTTCACCTGCCTTGAAAGGTGCAGTTAGTGTGCAGCAATATTCCAGCCTAGATAGAACAAGCGATCTGTAAAGTGTCAACATGGGCTTGGCATCCCTGGTTTTGAAGGTTCTCATTATCCATCCTGTCATTTTTTGAGCAGATGCAATTGCTACATTGTTATGGTCCTTGAAGGTGAGATCCTCTGACATGATCACTCCCAGGTCTTTGACATTAGTTTTTCGCTGTATTGTGTGGTTGGAATTAGTTTTGTACTCCGATGAGATTTTAATTTCTTCACGTTTTCCGTATCTGAGTAATTGAAATTTCTCATCATTGAACTTCATATTGTTTTCTGCAGCCCATTTAAAGATTTGGTTTATGTCTGCTTGGAGTCTTGCAGTGTCTTCAACAGTGGACACTGTCATACAGATTCGGGTGTCATCTGCAAGGAAGACACAGCACTGTGGCTTATATCCCTGTCAATGTCTGATATGAGGATGAAGAATAGGATGGGAGCAAGTACTGTGCCTTGTGGAACAGAGCTTTTCACAGTAGCTGCCTCAGACTTTACTCTGTTGACTACTACTCTTTGTGTTCTACGTGTTAGGAAATTATAGATCCATCTACCAACTTTTCCTGTTATGCCTTTATCACGCATTTTGTGTGCTATTACACGATGGTCACACTTGTCAAAGGCTTTGCAAAATCTGTGTATATAACATCTGCATTCTGTTTATCTTCTAGAGCATCCAGGACCTTGTCGTAGTGGTCCAGTAGTTGGGACAGACAGGAGCGGCCTGCTCTAAACCCATGCTGTCCTGGGTTGTGCAATTGATGGGTATCAAGATGGGTGGCGATCTTGCTTCTTAGAACCCTTTCAAAGATTTTTATGATATGGGACGTTAGCGCAATTGGTCTGTAGTTCTTTGCTATTGCTTTACTGCCCCTTTGTGGAGCGGGGCTATGTCTGTTGTTTTTAGTAGCTGCGGGACGATCCCAGTGTCCATGCTCCCTCTCCATAGGATGTTAAAAGCATGTGATAGGGGCTTCTTGCAGTTCTTGATGAACACGGAGTTCCATGAGTCTGGGCCTGGAGCGGAGTGCATGGGCATGTCATTTATTGCCTTTTCGAAGTCATTTGGCGTCGTGATGATGTCAGAAAGGCATGCGTCTGTCAAGTTCTGTGGCACTCTCATAAAAAAATCATTTAGGTTTTCGATTTTCAGTCTGGTTAGTGGCTCGCTAAAGACTGAGTCATACTGGGATTTAAGTAACTCACTCATTTCCTTGCTGTCATCTGTGTAGGACCCATCCGGTTTAAGTAGGGGCCCAATACTGGTTGTTGTTCTCGACTTTGATTTTGCATAGGAAAAGAAATACTTAGGGTTTCTTTCAATTTCATTTATGGCTTTTTGTTCTTCCCGTGTCTCTTGATTCCTATAAGATTCCTTTAATTTTAATTCGATGTTTGCTATTTCTCTGACTAGTGTCTCCCTACGTATTTCAGAGATATGACTGGAGAAATTCAATACAAACTCTAATCAGAGACTAATTTATGTAAATCATTTTATAAGTTAGCCGGACTTGAGTCCTGAGGGTGGGATGTACAGTGCCTGCACTCTAAAGGAGGGGTTCGAGATATTTACTTTTTAAAGTGACATCTAAACTGTTGTACGTGCGTGCCTCTGCCAAGACAGTGATAGTGTGAATGATGGTGAAAGTGTATCTTTTTCAGGTCACCCTACCGTGGTGGGAGATGGCCAGAGTGTTAAAAAGTATAATAAAGTACCTTCTGTACCAGTACATCTGAACAATTATTTAAGCGACAATGGTAGTATTAAATATGGTACTGTGGCAGCCCTAAACCCATTACATCATTCAGTTCAAGGAGTTATGGAAGCTACATCCTCCATTCCCAATGAAGCCTGACCAATCAGGCTGTTGGTAAGTTCCACTCAGTGCAGAGTGAAGGTGTAAATACCGCATAGTACAGTGGTACCCCGAGTTTCGTACTGCTCCCAACTCGAACAATTATGTAAGAGTAAGGACCCCAATGGAAATAAGTCACTCTGTCTGACTTTTTTGGGTTATCCTAGGTTCTCTACACATATGCGGCTATGTACTCACCTAATTGTGGTTGCAGGGGTCGAGACTCAGCTCCTGGCCCCGCCTCTTCGCTGTCCACTACTGGGTCTCTGCTCTCCCTGCTCCATGAGCTTTATCATACCTTGTCTTAAAACTATGTATGGTTCCCGCCTCCACTATATCATTCGTTAGACTATTCCACTTCCTAACTATACTATGTATGATAATCTATGTACGTAAATGTATTTGTGTATACCTGAATAAACTTACTTATTATTGTAAGTGCTTTTGTAAGTGTATTTTTGGGGGTCTGAAACGGACTAATCTAATTTACATTCCTTATGGGAACAAATTCATTCGGTAACGGCACTCGAACAGCCTTCTGGAACGAATAAAGTATGAAACTCGGGGTACTACTGTATAAGAAAAGTGAAAGATACCTTTCACAATTCATTGGGAGCAGATTGTGACTTTTTTTGCCTGACTCTTCAAGAACTTCGATGCAGATCACACACTTCTTGAGTCCTACTGTTGTTACCCAGTTGATAAGAACATTGTGTAAACTCTGGTGCAGATATATTTTTTAAAGGATTATTTCTAAGTAACAGTAATAAAACTTTGCCTTTTAGCAGATATATTTTTTAAAGGATTATGTCTAAGTAATATTGATAAACTTTTGTTTTTTAACATATATTTTTTTAAAGGATTATGTCTAAGTAACAATAATAAACATTGACTTTTAACAGATATATTTTTTAAAGAATTAGCCTTAAGTAATAATAATGTTCTCAACACAAGAAATAAAAGTTATGCAAAGTCCTCTGAAATAGAAATTAATGTAAACATCAAGGCATCAAAATTTTTGTAGTACTGTTCTGTAATGTTGAAGGATCTCACTTTCAAAGATCACAACAATGTCATTATCACATCTGCTAGGAAAATGATAGGATGGATAATGAGAACCTTCAAAATTAGGGATGCCAAGCCGGTGATGATTCTCTTCAAATTGCTTGTTCTCTCTAGGCTGGAATATTGCTGTACAGTAATGGCCCCTTTCAAGGCAGGCGAAATTACAGACCTGGAGAATATAGAGAACTTTCACTTCACGTATAAGTACCATAAAGCATCTAAATTACTGGGAACGGTTGAAATCCCTTGACCTGTACTCCTTGAAACGCAGACGAGAAAGATACATTATAATACACATTCGGAAAATCCTAGAGGGACTAGTCCCAAATCTTCCCACACAAATCACTCCCTATGGTCAGTGGTCAGTGGTCACGAGTTGTCATATACCCTGAACTGCTTTGGGAATTAGTGTGGAAGGTTACAATCATGGCTTGCTTCTGGAGTGTTTTAAAATGTGAGGTTGGAGTGTTGAAGGAAGAGGTCCTGCTTCTCAAGGAGGAAATTAGGAGGCTGAAGGTTCACCTCAATGGGTTTTGAAGTGAGAGTGAGGTGGCTGAAGTGGTGGAGGGGAATGGGGATACCAGCAGTGAGGGGCAGTCTACCACTCATTGCGAGGAGGGTGAAGGGGGTGAGGAAGAAAAGGCTACCAGAAGTGAGGTGCAGTCCAGCACCTGCTACAAGTGGCGAGTGGTTCCCAGTAATGGGAGGAGCATCAAAATAAGGAAAGTTAAGAGAGAAGATTTGAAGGTAGGAAATCGCTTCTCTATTCTTCAGGATGAGTGTACTTCAGTGGCCAGTGAAGGTAAAGGTACTACTTCCCCTGCTAATAGAGGTAAGCGAATTCTTGTGGTAGGTGACTCACAGGTAAGATATATGGACCGTGCTTTCTGTAATAGGAATAAGGTGAGAGAGAGGGTGTGCTTCCCTGGAGCTGGTGTTGGTGACATAGTCAACAGGTTGGATAATATCATGTCAGGTAATGGGAACAAGCCCATTATCTGTCTCAGTGCTGGTGAAAATGATATTGGGAAGGGTAGGAGAGAAGAGCTGCTAGATAAGTACAGGTCAGCTATAGATCTAATTAAGTCTAAGGGAGGGGTCCCAATCATATGTAGCATCTTTCCTAGAAGGGGAGTGGGAAATGAATGGTTGTCTAGGGCAAATGGTGTAAATTGCTGGCTAGACAGATTCTGCAAGGATTTTGAAATCCCATTCATTGACAACTGGGATAACTTTTATGGCAAACATGATATGTATGCAAGGGATGGGGTACATCTCTCTGGGGCAGGGGTGGAAGCACTTGCCAACTCGATCAAGAGGGCCATTGCTGACATGCCTGGGATTTTAAACTGATAGAAGATAGAGGTATGGGTGTGTGTGGGAAACAGTCAATTTGCAACACTAGGGCTGATAACAGTAGGTGTATAAAAGACATTCATCATAAAGTTATAAAGACAATCGATCAGGTCAGCAAACTAAGGGAGACAGCAGAGGGAAACAAGAGACTAGCTCCCTTAAGGTTTACTATACTAATAGCAGGAGTGTAAGAAATAAGATAGATGAGCTAAGATTAAATGCAAGTGCAGGAAACATAGATATTATTGCTATAACAGAGACCTGGCTCAATCTGAAAGATAGAAAGTTGCCTTCTGAATGTCACATACAAGGCTATAAATTATTCCACACTGATAGGGTCAACAGGAAGGGTGGTGGAGTAGCTATGTATGTCAGAGACAATTTAAATTGTTGTGTTAGACAAGATATAAAATTAGAAGCGTCAGCCACTGAATCTGTTTGGTTACAGCTTCTCAAGGGCCGAGAAAAACTAATCTTGGGTGTGATTTACAGGCCCCCAAATCTTGATAGGGAGTGCAGTAAACTTCTATGGGATGAAATTCGTAAGGGATCTACATATGAAAATGTTGTGCTAATGGGAGATTTCAACTTTAGACAAATTGACTGGAGCAATTTGATAGGAAATTTAGAGTCAAGTGACTTTCTTGATACGATTCAGGATTGTTTTTTAAAACAGTTTGTGACAGAACCAACTAGAGGAAATAACCTGCTAGACTTGGTTCTTGCCAGCAGGGAATCGCTAATTAACAATCTTGAGGATAATGATGAGCTTGGGGAAAGTGATCACAAATCCCTCAGTTTTAATATATCATGGAATTACCCTAATAATGGCAATCAAGTCTCTGTCCCTGACTTCTGCCTGGCTGATTTCATAGGACTGAAAAATTACCTGGGTGGGCTGAACTGGAATGACCTGACAATGGGGCAGGTAGGTGGTGATTGCCAATATGACGTTTTCCAGAGCATAGTTCTAGCTGCTCAGACAACTTATGTTCCTAATAGGGAAATCAGATCAAACAAAAATGATCCTAAATGGATGAACAATAGATTAAAACATCTCATTGGTCAAAAGAGAGGCATGTATAGGCAAATCAAAAGAGGAGAGGGGCAATTAAGAAATCAATATAGTATTCAGTTAGAGATAGAAATAAAAAAGGGAATAAGAAAAGCAAAATGAGACTATGAGGTTAAGTTACAAGAGAATCAAAGACTAACCCAAAAGGATTTTTTCAGGTATACAGAAGTAAGATTAGGGACAAGATAGGCCCACTGAAAAGTTACTCAGGTCAGCTCACCGTCAGTGATAAGGAAATGTGTAGAATTTTTAACACTTACTTCCTCTCAGTTTTTACACAGGAAGATACTAGCGATATTCCAGAAATAATAAATTATGTAGAACAGGACGATAGTAAACTATGCACGATTAGGGTCACAAGTGACATGGTCCTTAGACAAATAGATAAATTAAAACCTAACAAATCCCCAGGCCCTGATGAACTGTATGCAAGGGTTTTAAAGGAATGTAAAGAGAAACTTAGCAAACCTATGGCTAATCTTTTCAACATATCACTGCAAACTGGCATGGTGCCAGATAAGTGGAAAATGGCAAATGTAATACCTATTTTCAAAGCAGGTGACAGGTCCTTAGCTTCAAACTATAGACCAATAAGCCTAACCTCCATAGTGGGAAAATTTATGGAATCTATAATTGCCGAAGCAATTCGTAGCCATCTTGAAAAGCATAAATTAATCAACGAATCTAAGCACAGTTTTACAAAAGGGCGTTCCTGCCTTACGAATTTAATAACTTTTTTCACTAAGGTATTTGAGGAGGTAGATCACGGTAATGAATATGATATTGAGTATATGGACTTCAGTAAGGCTTTTGATAGAGTCCCACATCAGACACTATTGAGGAAAATTAAGGCACACGGAATAGGAGAAGAATTTTTTTCCTGGATAGTGGCATGGTTGACAAATAGGCAGCAGAGAGTTTGCATAAATGGGGAGAAATCAGAGTGGGGAAGCGTCACGAGTGGTGTTCCACAGGGGTTAGTGTTGGGCCCCTTGTTGTTCACAATCTACATAAACGACATAGATGAGGGAATAAATATCGACATAAGCAAGTTTGCCAATGACACCAAAATAGGCCGTCCAATTCATTCAAATGAGGACATTAGAGCACTCCAGGAAGATTTGAATAGACTGATGCAGTGGTCGGAGAAGTGGCAGATGCAGTTTAATATAGACAAATGCAAAGTTCTAAATATTGGACAGGACAATAACCATGCTACATATAAACTAAATAATGTAGATCTTAATACTACTGATTGCAAAAAGGATCTAGGAGTTCTGGTTAGCAGTAATCTAAAACCAAGACAGCAGTGCATAAGTGTTCGCAATAAAGCGAACAGAATCCTTGGCTTCATATCAAGAAGCATAAATAATAGGAGTCCTCAGGTTGTTCTTCAACTCTATATATCCTTGGTTAGGCCTCATCTAGATTATGCTGCACAGTTTTGGTCACCGTATTACAGAATGGATATAAATGCTCTGGAAAACGTACAAAGGAGGATGACAAAGTTGATCTCATGTTTCAGAAATCTTCCCTATGAGGATAGACTGAGGGCCCTGAATCTGCACTCTCCAGAAAGGCATAGAATTAGGGGTGATATGATTGAGGTGTATAAATGGAATAAATAAAGGGGATGTAAATAGCATGCTAAAAAATCTAGTATTGACAGGACTCGCAGCAATGGCTTTAAGATGGAAAAATTCAGATTCAGGAAGGATATAGGAAAGCACTGGTTTGGTAATAGAGTTGTCGATGAGTGGAACAAACTCCCGAGTACAGTTATAGAGGTTAAAACGTGTAGTTTTAAAAATAGGTTAGATAAATACATGAGTGGGTGCGGGTGGGTGTGAGTTGGACCTGACTAGCTTGTGCTATTAGGTCAGATGCCGTGCTCCTTCATTAAGTGAATGTGACCTGACCTGGCTGGGTTGGGGCATTGGCTTAAGCCGGTGGGAAACTTGGGCCTGCCTTGCATGGGCCAGTAGGCCTGCTGCAGTGTTCCTTCTTTCCTATGTTCTTATGAAAGCAAAAGACTGGATAGACAGTGCAACATTCCCCAAATGAAAAGCAGGGGTGCCACAAGTATACTAGGAGACAACACAATAAGTGTCAAGGGCCCAAGACTGTTCAACTGCCTCCAGCATATATAAGGGGGACTACCAATAGACCCCTGGCTGTCTTCAAGAGGGAGCTGGACCTGACCAGCTCCCTCTTGAAGACCTTAAAATATTTTCATCCTTAGATTATAGAGAGTGGTGAATATATTTATTGTAGCAAGTCTGAATAAATGAAGAATGGGTATGTAATTGTAATGGGTATGTAATTTTATACGGCTATGAGATGGATGGATAGATGGATTGAATTTAGATAGGTGGACTGATGCGG
Source organism: Cherax destructor (assembly GCA_009830355.1). Classification (NCBI taxonomy): domain Eukaryota; kingdom Metazoa; phylum Arthropoda; class Malacostraca; order Decapoda; family Parastacidae; genus Cherax; species Cherax destructor. The sequence goes on along the minus strand of WNWK01001023.1, from coordinate 287,305 downwards.
TGGACTGATATGACTGATCTGATGGATGGATTGATCTAATGGATATGATAGATGGATTGATCTAATGGATAGATCTGATAGATGAATTGATCTAATGGATAGATCTGATAGATGGATTGATCTAATGGATAGATCTGATAGATGGATTGATCTAATGGATAGATCTAATAGATGGATTGATCTATTGGATAGATCTGATGGATAGTGGACTGATTTAATGGACAGATCTGATAGATACCTGGAGTTTACCTGGAGAGAATTCCAGGGTCAACGCCCCTGCGGCCCGGTCTGTGACCAGGCCTCATGTTGGACCAGAATAGATCTGAAAGATAATAGATTGATTTAATAGATCTGATGGATAATGGATTGATTTAATGGATAGATCTGATGGATAATAGACTGACTTAATGGATAGATTGATTGGATGAAATTTAAGCAAAAGGGTAAATATCCCGATTATTTAGGCCGAGAGGTATTGGACTGATATTTTTGGGCACCCATTTGATATTTTTGGAACCCTGTGATGAAAGTGGCACTTTATTCATGGCTACCGAGTTATCCATGGATAATTTACACATTAATTAGCCTGAAAAAGACTGTAATTAGCCTAATGAACCTGACTTACCTCATTAGGGTAATTAGGTCTGATCCAGGGGAGAAAAAATGGGCAGTTCCAGTTCCTTGGATCAAGAGCCCTCACTGGCATCAAGCTACAGTTCCCCCACTTCCTCGAATCAAGATCCTTTCACAATGAAGAATATTTTAACTTATCCAACCGTCTGACATCACGTACATATATAAAGGCCAATACCACTGTACCCTGGGCATCTGTGGATTAAAAACACATACCAAGGCATGAAATATTATCTATAAAAGGCAAAACGGGCCCAAAAAATCAATGAAAATGACGTATTTGGGTCAAAAACTTACAATATATGAGGGAGCAAGAGTAACCGCTTTGTACACAATGGCTGCCTCTCGCCTGATGAACTGGTTCTGTTATATTGTCATATATCTCCTCATATTTATCCAGTATCACTATTATACCACTATATTATAGTACTTATATATGGTATACTCCTATATTTATATGATATAACACCACTTGTAAGGTTATTAAAGAGATATCTGGGATTATTGGCCGGTAGATGATTCTCTTATGTTGTTATATGTCTCCTCATATTTATCTGATGTCACTATTATACCCCTATATTATAGTAGATATATATGGTATACTTCTATATTTATATGATATAACACAACTTGTAAGGTTATTAAAGAGATATCTGGGATTATTGGCCCTCTCCTGGAGAGAGTTCCTGGTATATTCCCGGTATACTGTAGATGGCTGTTGTATATTACTATATATCTCCTCATATTCACTTTATAACGCTATTATAACACTATATTATAGTGGATATACATAATATGCATTAATATATATGTGATATTAAGTCACGAATTGGGTAATAAGAGGGATATGTGAGATTATATTATCTTAACCATATGATGGCTTAACCCTGGATATTATCTCTGCTTATATTTTCGTCTGTATGGGGAGGCGCTAAAACCGTATGGGCTGTACAGGAGGGGAGGGAGTGGTGGGAGTAATGAGGGTTGATTCGAGGAAGGTGAGGATGAATTCCATTCCCAGAAGAAACCGGGAAGACAAACAGGAGAAAACAGAGAACGGAAGAGAAACAGAGGGAGGTCAAACGGTTGAGAAGACAGGAAAGAGAAACAGGAGAGGACAAACAGAAAACGGGGAATAAGATAGAATTATTATCCGGTAGGATAGCCACCCAGGATAACCCGGGGTAGGGAAGGATAGCCAACCAGGGTAGGGAAGGTTAGGCACCCAGGATAACCCAAGGTAGGGAAGGTTAGCCACCCAGGATAACCCAGGGTAGGGAAGGTTAGCCACCCAGGAAAACCCAGGGTAGGGAGACTTATCCACCCAGGATAACCCAGGGTAGGGAAGGTTAGCCACCCAGGATAGCCAAAGGTAGGGAAGGTTAGCCACCTAGGATAACCCAGGGTAGGGAGGGTTAGTTATCCAGAATAACCCACGGTAGGGAGGGTTAGCCACCCAGGGTAGGGAAGGTTAGCCACCCAGGATAACCTAGGGTAGGGAAGGTTAGCCACCCAGGATAACCCAGGGTAGGGAGGGTTATCCACCCAGGATAACCCAGGGTAGGGAAGGTTAGCCACCCAGGATAACCCAGGGTAGGGAAGGTTAGCCACCCAGGATAACCCAAGGTAGGGAAGGTTAGCCACCCAGGATAACCCAGGGTAGGGAAGGTTAGCCACCCAGGATAACCCAGGGTAGGGAGGGTTAGTTATCCAGAATAACCCACGGTAGGGAGGGTTAGCCACCCAGGGTAGGGAAGGTTAGCCACCCAGGATAACCCAGGGTAGGGAGGGTTATCCACCCAGGATAACCCAGGGTAGGGAAGGTTAGTCACCCAGGATAATCCAGGGTAGGGAGGGTTATCCACCCAGGATAACCCAGGGTAGGGAAGGTTAGCCACCCAGGATAACCCAGGGTAGGGAGGGTTAGCCATCCAGAATAACCCAGGGTAGGGAGTGTTAGCCACCCAGGATAACCCAGGGTAGGGAGAGTTAGCCATCCAGAATAACCCAGGGTAAGAGGGGTAGCCACCCAGGATAACTCGGGGTAGGGAAGGTTAGCCACGCAGTGTAGGGAAGGTTAGCCACCTAGGATAACCCAGGGTAGGGAGGGTTAGCCATCCAGAATAACCCAGGGTAGGAAGGGTTAGCCATCCAGAATAACCCAGGGTAGAGAGGGTTAGCCATCCAGAATAACCCAGGGTAGGGAGGGTTAGCCATCCAGAATAACCCAGGGTAGGGAGTGTTAGCCACCCAGGATAACCAGGGTAGGGAGGGTTAGCCACCCAGGATAACCCAGGGTAGGGAAGGTTATCCACCCAGGATAACCCGGGGTAGGAATGGTTAGCCACCCAGGATAACCCAGGGTAGGGAAGGTTAGCCACCCAGGATAACCCGGGGTAGGGAGAGTTATCCACCCAGGATAACCCAGGGTAGGGAAGGTTAGTTATCCAGAATAACCCACGGTAGGGAGGGTTAGCCACCCAGGGTAGGGAAGGTTAGCCACCCAGGATAACCCAGGGTAGGGAAGGTTATCCACCCAGGATAACCCGGGGTAGGAAGGGTTAGCCACCCAGGATAACCCAGGGTAGGGAAGGTTAGCCACCCAGGATAACCCAGGGTAGGGAAGGTTAGCCACCCAGGATAACCCGGGGTAGGGAGAGTTATTCACCCAGGATAACCCAGGGTAGGGAAGGTTAGCCACCCAGGATAACCCGGGGCAGGGAGGGTTAGCCACCCAGGATAACCCAGGGTAAGGAAGGTTAGTAATACTACTACTAGTAGTAGTAGTATTACTACTACTACTAGTAGTAACAGTAGTATATATATACACATAACCATACACACCTCTCAGTGTATAAACATTTCTTAACACACATTCAGTATTGTGTTTTGTATATTAATTTCAACATTAGTTACTCTGGCTTCTGATACCAATATCTGCAAACATTATTTAACCTTTAACATTTAACGTGTAAATACAAAGGAGCGAGTCAATGTGATTTACAAAGTCGTAAATCAAAACAGAAAGCAAATATTTCTTGATTTATTTCATGATTTTTTTTTTTTATCGTCTTGTGTTCCACCCATTTCGATAATTTATGGGGGTTCGTAAATATATTTTTGGGGGGGTTTGCTGGTGTTAGCGAATGATGGTTGGTGTGATTTTTGCAGGGGTCGAGATGTAGCTCCTGGCCCCCACCTCTTTGTTGGTGGCCACTAGGCCCACTCTCTCTGTGGTCCAAGGGGTTTATCGTGCCTCTTCTTCAGGCTGTGTATGGATCTTTCTGTGTTTGTAGTTTGTTGTCATTCTCTCTCTCTCTCTCTCTGACTACTCATTCAGAAATGTTCAAGATATGTCAAAGTATTTTATCCACAGTGGTATATTACAGATTATTCTGGAAAAATACCCTGACTTTGCTCCCTGTAAATAAAGCATTGACACGTGTGTGTGTGTGTGTGTATGTACATGTGTGTATGTGTATGTGTGTATGTATATACATGTATGCGTGTGTATGTGTATATATGTATGTGTATATGTATATGTGTGTGTGTGTGACCCAACAATTAAAATTTGCACCAATAACTCATTACAGTTGTGGCTGGGTGTAGACTAATAGATTGCTCATTGCTTTATAATTTGTTCATGAGTGCAACCATGTACAGACGTAAGTAAATTTACTTACATGATTCATTACCTTGTAACTAGTGAATTCATTACCATTGTACCTTGTTCAGCTATCAAAACTATGGGGCCCAGTCTCTGGATCCTATATATACCTCTGTAATCTGCAAATACCTTTGTAACTTGTCATGATTGTGACCATCTGAGTTCATTACCTTTGTAACTTGCTCAGCTATCAAACTTTGAGGTCCAGTCCCTGGACCCATTATGTACCTCTGTAATCTTTTGACTACCGCCCACAGGATGGGTATGGGGTGCATAATAAAGATATCAAACTAACTAACTCTCTCTCTCTCTCTCTCTCTCTCTCTCTCTCTCTCTCTCTCTCTCTCTCTCTCTCTCTCTCTCTCTCTCTCTCTCTCTCTCTCTCTCTCTCTCTCTCTCTATTTATCTTTCTCTCTCTCTCTCTCTTTCATTGTAAGTCATTTCTTCTCTGGCAAAAACGAAGGTAATTTAAAGAGTATAACTCCGAAATTCATTGTGAATGTGCAGGCTGTGTGTGTGTGTGTGTGTGTGTGTGTGTGTGTACTCACCTATTTGTGGTTGCAGGGGTCGAGTTATAGCTCCTGGCCCCGCCTCTTTACTGATTACTACTATGTCCTCTCTTTTCCTGCTCCATTGAGCTTTATCATACGTCGTCTTAAAACTATGTATGGTTCCTGCCTCAACTACGTCACTTGCCAGACTATTTCACTTTCTGACAACTCTATGACTAAAGAAATACTTCCTAACATCCCTTTGACTCATCTGAGTCTTCAATTTCCAATTGTCACCCCTTGTTTCTGTGTCTAATCTCTGGAACATCTTGTCTCTGTCCACCTTGTCAATAATAATAATAATAATACTATTTCTACTACTACTACTACTATTACTTCTTCTACTACTACAGCTACTGCTATTACTACTGCTACTAATACTGCTGCTGCTGGTACTACTATTACTTCTACTACTACTACTACTGCAAGTACTGTTACAACTACTACTGCAACTACTACAAATAATAATAATGTAAAGGCAGGATAGTGACGTCTTGCAATTAAGGTTAACGCAGTGTTGAGTTATCTGGTAAGTCAGATTATACGACTGTGTAAGTTTAACTGTCAGAGTTAGAGTCGTATACTGGCAGTGCCTTAACAAGTGAGTATATCCTCGGGAGAGACGCGGAATATACACACCGCGAGGTGTATATCACCCAGTGTGTATGTGTATTATAATATTCCTGGATGGTCGTGAACAGGTGATATGCAGCCTTAATGACCCCTCGTGTAGTTGATAGGCTTATAAAAGATAATCAAATCTATCTATGGACTACACGAGGGTCATTAAGGCTTCATGTCACCTGTTCACCACCAGTTAAAGGGACTTGAATCCCTAAAAGAAGATTTAAAATAAACTCTAAGCATTTATACACTGAGACACATACTCTTCTCAGTGTATACACTGAGAGACATACACCTGGAAGACAAGAGAGATAGAGGGGATATGATAACGACATATAAAATACTGAGAGGAATCGACAAGGTGGACAGAGACAGAATGTTCCAGAGGTGGGACACAGCAACAAGGGGTCACAGTTGGAAGTTGAAGACTCAGATGAACCACAGGGATGTTAGGAAGTATTTCTTCAGTCACAGAGTTGTCAGGAAGTGGAATAGTCTGGGAAGTGATGTAGTGGAGGCAGGATCCATACATAGCTTTAAGGAGAGGTATGATAAAGCTCATGGAGCGGGTAGAGTGACCGAGTAGCGGCCAGTGAAGACCTGGAGTTTACCTGGCGGGGCCAGGAGCTGTGACTAGACCCCTGCAACCACAACTAGATGAGTACCTCTCAGTGTATATAATCTTCAGGAAGGGAATAAGTCTCGGCTCTATCGAAATTTTGGCCTTAAATTCTTATTTCAATTGTTATTATTATTTGATGATTTTCAAGTTTTGACTTGTGGGTTAGTTGTAAATTGTTCCAGCCACGGTATTGTTACTAATTTCCTTGTGGGTTAGTTGTAAATTGTTCCAGTCACGGTATTGTTACTGATTGTCCTTGTGGATTAGTTGTAAATTGTTCCAGCCACGGTATTGTTACCAATTCACTTCGTTGGGTAGTGAATTGTTCCAGCTATGATACTGTGTCTTATACTTCACAGATTTCAACAATATTGGCGCTTTAAAGAACGTTTAAGAAAACTCTGACCAGGTACTGAGTCCAGATTACATCACACTGCTGCTGCCTGGGAGACCACTAGAAGACTCTCCCAGGCAGCAGCACTGAGGCGAAAACCTTAGTTAGCTTTAAATATAGCTTGGACGAGGATATGTGGGAGTGGTTAGAAGTGAGTAGTCTGCATATGTGGTATGACTGGTATACCTGGAGAGAGTTCCAGGGGGCAACGCCCCTGCGGCCAGGTCTGTGACCAGGCCTCATGTTGGACCAGAGCCTGATCAACCAGGCTGTTACTGCTGGCCGCAGTACGAACCACACCTGGCTGGTCAGGTACCGACTTTAGGTGCCTGTCCAGTGCCTGCTTGAAGACAGCCAGGGGTTTGTTGGTTATCCCCCTGATCTATGCTGGGAGGCAGTTGAACAGTCTACAGACCAATAGCGCTAACGTCCCATATCATAAAAATCTTTGAAAGGGTTCTAAGAAGCAAGATCGCCACCCATCTTGATACCCATCAATTACACAACCCAGGGCAGCATGGGTTTAGAGCAGGTCGCTCCTGTCTGTCCCAACTACTGGACCACTACGACAAGGTCCTGGATGCTCTAGAAGACAAACAGAATGCAGATGTTATATACACAGACTTTGCAAAAGCCTTTGACAAGTGTGACCATGGTGTAATAGAACACAAAATGCGTGATAAAGGAATAACAGGAAAAGTTGGTAGATGGATCTATAATTTCCTAACAAGTAGAACACAGAGTAGTAGTCAACAGAGTAAAGTCTGAGGCGGCTACGGTGAAAAGCTCTGTTCCACAAGGCACAGTACTTGCTCCCATCCTGTTCCTCATCTTTATATCAGACATAGACAGGGATATAAGCCACAGTGCCGTGTCTTCCTTTGCAGATGACACCCGAATCTGCATGACAGTGTCCACCGTTGAAGACACTGCAAGACTCCAAGCAGACATCAAACAAATCTTTAAATGGGCTGCAGAAAACAATATGAAGTTCAATGATGAGAAATTTCAATTACTCCGATATGGAAAACGTGAAGAAATTAAAATCTCATCGGAGTATAAAACAAATTCCAACCACACAATAGAGCGAAAAACTAATGTCAAAGACCTGGGAGTGATCATGACAGAGGATCTCACCTTCAAGGTCCATAACAGTGTAGCAATCGCATCTGCCAGAAAAATGACAGGATGGATAATGAGAACCTTCAAAACCAGGGATGCCAAGCCCATGTTGACACTTTTCAGGTCGGTTCTTCTATCTAGGCTGGAATATTGCTGCACACTAACTGCACCTTTCAAGGCAGGTGAAACTGCTGTCCTAGAAAATGTGCAGAGAACCTTCACGGCACACATAACTGCGATAAACCACCTCAATTACTGGGAACGCTTAAAGTTCCTAAACCTGTACTTCCTGGAACGCAGGCGGGAGAGATACATTATTATATACACTTGGAAAATCCTAGAGGGATTAGTACCAAACTTGCACACGAGAGTCACTCCCTACGAAAGCAAAAGACTCGGCAGACGATGCAACATCCCCCAATGAAAAGCAGGGGTGCCACTAGCACGTTGAGAGACAACACAATAAGTATCAGGGGCCCAAGACTGTTCAACTGCCTCCCAGCATACATAAGGGGGATTACCAATAGACCCCTGGCTGTCTTCAAGCGGGCACTGGACAGGCACCTAAAGTCGGTGCCTGACCAGCCAGGCTGTGGTTCGTACGTTGGACTGCGTGCGGCCAGCAATAACAGCCTGGTTGATCAGGCTCTGATCCGACATGGGGCCTGGTCGCGGACCGGGCCGCAGGGGCGTTGACCCCTGGAACTCTCTCCAGGTAAACTCTCAAGATAAAGCTCTTGTAGAGATCGGAACTACCATCACCCCCACTTGATGTCACCAATACATCCTGATGGTTCAGCTCCCAAGCTGTCGCATCACCAAGACACCCAGACACTCCAGCAGCTATCAACATGCATGACAGCAAGTGAGAAAATCTGTAGGCAATGTCGTCAGCTCGGTGTGAGATATACACATTCATTTACATGCAAATTTTTTCTTGCAAAACTGGAAGACAGATTTCTTGTTCTTTGATTGCTGTCTTGCCCTCTTTTGAGTTTCCAATTTAGCTTTAACAAACAGGGCAGAAATGAGGTAAATACGCGAAGTATTGCTATTGGTAACAACCTTCAAGGGCGTCATGTGACTAGCACCAGCATCAGGAGACTGGTAAGCCAGGGTAAGGCTTCGATTAAGTGACCAAAAGCTCTACTGGCTGGGTCATCACATTAATTAACACCCGTGTTGAGTGGGTTGTCATAAGACTGACACTTAGGTCAGGGACCATTTGCTCTGTTTCCTGACAAACAAAACACCACCAGCATCAACAAAGAGCCAGGTCGCTACCAATGAGATCATTCATAAATATTATCTCTCGGACCACAACAGGAGTCGAACCTGCAAACTCAGTATCAGAGGTTGATTCGCCGGGAATTCTCCCGGTCCGGGTCTATTCCAGATGGCGACCCGGCTCCGGCTCCCTGTCGTGGGAGTATTAGAGACATATGTCTCCCATGGGAGGAGTACAAGTACCCCCTCATTGTTGGGACCAACTGTCCCCAGGCCTAGCCACATTCCCCACCAGCACGGGGCTGGTAGGGAGAAGCTAGGCCTCTCTGGTCTGCCATCTTCTCCGCCCCAGGGAGTCTGACGGGAAGAGCAGTCTTGCGAGCTGCAGATGGTAGCAAGCTCTAGCTTTGGCACCTACCCTGCCCTAGAAGGGCTGGGCATGGTTCCTCAGTATCAGAGTACTTTATCAACACAGACAGACTGCGGACTCCTGGTGTCTGGAGTCCGTGTGGATAAAGTACTGTGTACCCTGATGCCGAGTTTGCAGGTTTGAATCCTGCTGTGGACTGAGAGAGAGAGTCAGCGTGTCATCAAGGACTGTCTTATTTCCATTGTGGTCCTTCAATCTTGTCCTCCAGGATGCCACCCACACCAGTCCACTAACACCCAGGTACCTACTTGCTAGGTGAACGGGGACAACAGGTGTAAGAAAACATGCCTAATGTTTCCACCCTTCCGGGGGATCGAACCACGGACACTCAGTGTGTGAGGCGAGAGCGTTGTCTACCAGGCCAAGGGACACCATGTTTGTAAATAATTTCGCCCGTTTCCGTATTGTTAAGCAAGATCATTCATCTTTAACTTGGCAGCTAAAAGCTTTCAACATCTTCCTGTCGTATCTCGTCAGTCTGGTCATCTAACCTACAAGTTTTCCCCCACCAAAAAAACTTTCTTCCCTGCCAGCTCGAGCATCGTATAACAGGGAAAAAAGTGTCATCAGTAAGGGAAACTTACTTTTTGTAATATCAGCATTTTTGGCGGACTTATTTTCGCTATTCTGGAGACTTTCAGTTCTTCCCATTCACCTTTTTTTTTTTTGACGAAGTTGGTGCCAAAAAAAAACTCCGGCAATATCTGGCTTATTGTTCTCTTCCTGCAGCGGCCGGATATTGTTTATTGCAGTGGGTGATACCAACAGTCTTGTGGAACAGCCAGAGTTGGCAACAGGCACACTGTTAGGTTTGATGTTGTGAGTTATGTGTCTGGAGTTTGTGTCTCCATGTGACTGTGTTCCAGTCACGGTATTGTGGATTGTTCCAGTCACGGTATTGTGAATTGTTCCAGTCACAGTATTGTGGATTGTTCCAGTCACGGTACTGTGGATTGTTCCAGTCACGGTATTGTGAATTGTTCCAGTCACGATATTGTGGATTGTTCCAGTCACGGTATTGTGAATTGTTCCAGTCACGGTATTGTGAATTGTTCCAGTCACGGTATTGTGGATTGTTCCAGTCACGGTACTGTGGATTGTTCCAGTTACGGTATTGTGAATTGTTCCAGTCACGATATTGTGGATTGTTCCAGTCACGGTATTGTGAATTGTTCTAGTCACGGTACTGTGGATTGTTCCAGTCACGGTATTGTGAATTGTTCCAGTCACAGTATTGTGAATTGTTCCAGTCACGGTATTGTGGGTTGTTCCAGTCACGGTATTGTGAATTGTTCCAATCACGGTATTGTGAATTGTTCCAGCCACGGAATTGTGGGTTATATTCTTTTCATTCTTTTATTTTATTAATAAAAATAATTTTTTCTCTCTTATTATACCAAGTGGTACAAATGTGTACTGATTCTTTGACGAAGAGCCCTTCTCTCTCTCTCTCTCTCTCTCTCTCTCTCTCTCTCTCTCTCTCTCTCTCTTTGTTCCCCTCCACCATCTGTCTCTCTTCATCTTTATGCCTCCCCTCTGTCACACGTCATTCTCCTCCCCTCTCTCTCTCTCTCTTCCCATCCTTCTCTCTCTCCCCTTTCTCACTTCTTATTCTCACCCCCCCCCCTCTCTCTCTCTCTCTCAGTATCTTCCTTTGGTGCGTCCTGGGGAAATTTAGAAACATGTGGTGGGGAAATTCAGAGGTGTGTGGTGGGGAAATCAGAGGTGTGGCGGGGGAAATCAGAGGTGTGTGGCGGGGGAAATCAGAGGTGTGGTGGGGAAATCAGAGGTATGGTGAGGGAATCTGATGAGTGTGGTGGGGGAATTCAGATGCGTGTGGAGGAGGCAGGTCACTTTTACACGGTTTAGCTCGCAACTGAAAGTACCCAGGATGGATCCCTGGGCGAGGCGGAACGTATAAGCAAATTCCTAACACCTGCTACCTCCTGTTTACTTACCAGTCAATAGGTACCTGGGTGTTAGGTGAGTGTTGTGGCTGGCATCCCAAGAAGTTAGGTTAGAGAAGAGTGGTCAGGAAACAGAACAAGTGACGGTGGTGTTAGTTATATGATGACCCACAGCTGGAGCTTTTGGTCATCTGACCGAAGCCTTCCACTGGCTTAGTGCGTCATCAAGGACTATCTGTCTTATTTCCATTGTGGTCCTTCAAATTTGTCTCCCAGGATGCGACCTACACCAGTCCACTAACACCCAGGTACCTACTTGCTGGTAGGTGAAGTGACAGCAGGTGTAATGTGACTAACACCCAGGTACCTACTTACTGCTAGGTGAATGGGACAACAGGTTTAAGGAAACATGCCAGGAATCGAACAAAGGACACTGAGTGTGTGAGGCGAGAGCGTTGCCTACCAGGCCACGGGACCCTAGTGTAATCGATAGGCTTTAAACCCCATTAACAAGCTTATTAGACAAAAAAGGTTTATGTCAGAAACAATTAATGATAATGTAGGTAGCAAGTTAATGAGAATTTAAGGCCTATTACCACAGTAAGGCCATGAAGGTTGCACATAACCTTTCACCAGCCGACAAGAATAACTTAATCCCAAAAATAGGGTTTAAACTCTCAGCGTATATACGCTGAGAGAAATATACCTCTCTGTGTGTATATATTGTGATTATGGGGCTTCATTCACACTCTGCTTATACGGCCTCTCTTCAACCGGGCTGGTATTGACACAAGGACTTAATGGATCCAGACACCAGGCTTCTGATTATACCACCCTTCACCAGAGCACTGGTTATACCACCCTTCACCAGGGCACTGGTTATACCATCCTTCACCAGGGCACTGGTTACACCACCCTTCACCAGGGCACTGGTATACCACTTCTCTTCACCAGGACACTGGTAAGACCACTCTTCACCAGGGCACTTGTATACCACTTCTCTTCACCAGGGCACTGGTATACCACTTCTCTTCACCAGGGCACTGGTAAGACCACTCTTCACCAGGGCACTGGTATACCACTTCTCTTCACCAGGGCACTGGTATACCACTACTCTTCACCAGGGCACTGGTATACCACTTCTCTTCACCAGGGCACTGGTATACCACTTCTCTTCACCAGGGCACTGGTATACCACTTCTCTTCACCAGGGCACTTGTATACCACTCTTCACCAGGGCACTTATATACCACTCTTCACCAGGGCACTTCTATACCACTCTTCACCAGGGCACTTGTATACCACTCTTCACCAGGGCACTTTTATACCACTCTTCACCAGGGCACTGGTACACCACTCTTCACCAGGGCACTGGTACACCACTCTTCACCAGGGCACTGGTATACCACTCTTCACCAGGGCACTGGTATACCACTCTTCACCAGGGCACTGGTACACCACTCTTCACCAGGGCACTGGTATACCACTCTTCACCAGGGCACTGGTATACCACTCTTCACCAGGGCACTGGTATACCACTCTTCACCAGGGCTGGTATTGACAAACGCCAGCAGCTATTGAGAGACAAAGTTCTAACTCGTGACTTTCCTAATGCCTCACCTTGTGTCGACACCAGCAAACTTTCTCACCTTTTTTTTTTTTTTAGCTTTTGCCACATTGGCTGGTTCCCAACCGAGGTAGGGAATAGTGATGATGGAGTAAGATGTGTGTGTAACACTTGGGTATCTTTCTGTATCGCAGGCTTCTTCAGTCCAACATTGTTTAATATAACGCTGGAGACAGTAGTGGGTGTAAGTTTTAGGTTATCAGTCCATTAACCTTACTGGAGATCGTAGGTGCTTCAGCCTGAGGGACTGACCACCTCCTAGCAAGGCTGAGGGACTGACCACCTCCTAGCAAGGCTGAGGGACTGACCACCTCCTAGCAAGGCTGAGGGACTGACCACCTCCTAGCAAGGCTGAGGGACTGACCACCTCCTAGCAAGGCTGAGGGACTGACCACCCCTAGAAGGCTGAGGGACTGACCACCTCCTAGCAAGGCTGAGGGACTGACCACCTCCTAGCAAGGCTGAGGGACTGACCACCTCCTAGCAAGGCTGAAGGACTGACCATCTTCTAGCAAGCAATATTAGTAATAGTAATAGTAATAGTGTGTGTGTGTGTGTGTGTGTGTGTGTGTGTGTGTGTGTGTGTGTGTGTGTGTGAAATGTTGCAAATTTGAGCGCAGGAGAGCAATGCATCATGGGTAAACTATCACCAATATCACCACTAGCTCCATTACCAACCACCATTACCGTTTATAACCATCACCAACCACCATTACCATCTATCACCACTACCACCACTTCAAAAATAAAATTCCCCTCTTTCCCCTTCACCATTATCACCTACATGTTTCCAAAATCCTCTTATAAAAATTCCGGCCACAGTGTTAGTTCCTGCCTTAATTATAACTTTTTTCAGCAATCAAAATAAATTTTTATTTTTATAATTATCTCCACTGCAATTAGAAGCAGGACAATGGAACCTAGTTAATAATATACTTTAAACGTAATAACGAGTTTTCTTGAATAGGTTCAGAAATAGATAAGGATATGAGAGGGAATATTTGATTGTGGATAAGACCTGACTACGTGCGTTAGCATAGGCAGTAGGAGCAATCTAGAATGTGTCAAAAGACCTGTGTAGCATGGGGCAGTAGGACCTGGCTAGGATGTTTTCTAAACGACCTGTGTAGCATACCTGGATTATACCTGGAGAGGGTTTCGGGGGGTCAACGCCCCCGCGGCCCGGTCTGGGCAGTAGGGCCTAACTAGCATGGGACAGTTTCATCTGCCTCACACGGGCCGTTAGGACTCACCTAGCATACGGAAGTAGGACCATCATGGGCTGTGCAAGGTTATATTGAAGTACTCAGGATATCTTCTGTAAGTTTTGAGTAGCAGATCCTTTCTAGGTTCCTCCAAGGAAGTACAGCCTCTTAAACAAGAGCATACCGTGGCCAACGGAAAGGTCATCTGAACGAGTCTTTCACTACCTTACCCGTAGCGTGTAACCTCCACTCCAGAGGATGCTATACCTGGAGAGAGTTTCGGGGATCAACGCCCCTGCGTCCCGGTCTATGACGAGGCCTAGCAGTGAATCAGGACCTGATCAACCAGGATGTCACTGCTGGACGCACGCATACCGACGTACGAACCACAGCCCGGCTGATGAGGTACTGATTTTTAAGTGCCTGTCCAGCGCCTTCTTGAATACAGCCACAGGGATCTATTATGATGATGCTATTCGTTCATATAATAAGCACTCTAATCACCTTACTCATTTCTAAAAATAGTACATCATCTCCTCCCTGTCTCCTGTTTGTAAGACAGGAGACAGAACTCTCTGGTAAAACGGGCAGACATTTCCCCTCTATCACTGACGCCAGACTGAGCTAAGATATACTGATATTGGAATGTCGAGAGGAATGTTATATATCTCTCTTGCCTCCTAACTCATTCTAGTTTCATAAAATGATATTTCACAAATCTAGTAATTACAAGAGCTTATTACAATCTTAAAATAGTTTACCCCTAATATGTAGGGAATATTTAGAGATTCGACAGGGAAAATATAGGGAATATGCAGGGGAAAAAAAGGTAAGGAATATTTAAGGCATAACTATAATATTTCTGCTATTCCTAATGGGATCTATTTTTTTTTTTTTTATAAATTTTATGTTAGGTACATCTTATTATCGACTTAATATATTTAAGATATAGATGGAAAATAGCGTCAGTTTTCATTAAATTCTATGTCCCTTCTATGGTTGTTATCAACCAAGCTTACAACAAGCGTAACTTAATCTAACTTATCTAAACTGAACATGATCTTATATAGAGCTCTATACAGAGTGAAATATGACTAAACTCTACACAGTCAAACTTGATAAAGCTCTACGCAACGAGACGTGACTTGATAAAGCTCTACACAGAGTGAAATATAACATGATAAAGCTTTATTAAGTGAAACATGACTTGATAAAGCTCTACACAGATTTAAACCTGACTTGATAAAGCTCTACAAAGAGTGAAACGTGAAGATAAAGCTCTACAAAGAGCAACATTACCTTTAGTTCACTCAAACTTTTATTAAACATCTCCAGTGAAATGATCAAAGACGGAGGATCGAGTCTTCACAACTAACGGTGCTGAATGATCAACACTGAATTAAATTCTCAAAATTATCCAAAACGAGTTAATAAATTAGATTATCATTATAACAATTTTTTTTATCATAATCTAAATAGTGTTATTGAAAATTTGCTGCAATATTAAAATAAATAAAAGAATTTCCATAATAATTTGTAGATTGTTAATTTTCCAAGTTAAAAAGGGACAATTTTTTTTTTTTTCTATTTGAATCTACACCCCCCCCCTGTTTAATATATTACTGATTATATGAAGCCTTAATTTTTAAAAGGGATGGGAGTGGTAAGCCAGAGGAAGGCTTCGGTCATATGACTAACACCCGTGTCAGGAAACACTTGTCCTGTTTCCTGACAAATAAAACAATTTATAATATATTCTGTATTAGTCTTAATTCTTTAGCTGCACGAAATTCCTGACCCCGCCTCCTAGACTGCTTTGATCGGCATCCTACCCACTCGTAAGCTGTGTATTGAGTTTGTCTCCACTACTGCCTCCGGTAGTGTAAAAGGCTTTTCATCTGTATATATCTTTTAACTCTTTCCTCTAAAACAAAACAAAAAAAAACAGTGAAAATCTTTAACGGGAGTCTTTCCCGGTCTCTCTCTCTCCCCTTCTCTATGTCTCTCTCCCCTTCTCTATGTCTCTCTCCCCTTCTCTATGTCTCTCTCCCCTTCTCTATGTCTCTCTCCCTTCTCTATGTCTCTCTCTCTCCCCTTCTCTATGTCTCTCTCTCCCCTTCTCTATGTCTCTCTCTCTCCCCTTCTCTATGTTTCTCTCCCCTTCTCTATGTCTCTCTCCCCTTCTCTATGTCTCTCTCTCCCCTTCTCTATGTCTCTCTCTCCATTTCTCTATGTCTCTCTCCCCTTCTCTATGTCTCTCTCTCTCCCCTTCTCTATGTCTCTCTCTCTCCTTCTCTATGTCTCTCTCTCCCCTTCTCTATGTCTCTCTCCCTTCTCTATGTCTCTCTCCCCTTCTCTATGTCTCTCTCTCCCTTCTCTATGTCTCTCTCTCCTCTTCTCTATGTCTCTCTCCCCTTCTCTATGTCTCTCTCCCTTCTCTATGTCCTCTCTCCCCTTCTCTATGTCTCTCTACCCTTCTCTATGTCTTTCTCCTTTCTCTATGTCTCTCTCTCCCTTCTCTATGTCTCTCTCCTCTTCTCTATGTCTCTCTCCTCTTCTCTATGTCTCACTCTCTCCCGTTCTCCATGTCTCTCTCTCTCCCCTTCTCTATGTCTCTCTCTCTCCCCTTCTCTATGTCTGTCTTCTCTCTCTCCCTTCTCTATGTCTTCCCTCTCTCTCTCTCCCTTCTCTATGTCTTCTGTCATGTCTCTCTCTCCCTTCTCTATGTCTCCTCTCTCTCTCTCTATTCTCTCTCTCCCTTCTCTATGTCTGTCTCTCTCCCTTCTCTATGTCTTTCTATGTCTCTCTCTCCCTTCTCTATGTCTGTTGTGTTTCTCTCTCCTTCTCTATGTCTGTCTCTCTCTCTCCCCTTCTCTATGTCTGTCTGTCTGTCCCTATCTCTCTCCTTCTCTAGTATGTCTGTCTGTCTCACTCTCTCCCCTTCTCTATGTCTGTCTGTCTCTCTCTCTCCCCTTCGCTATGACTGTCTGTCTCTCTCCCCTTTTCTATGTCTGTCTGTCTCTCTCCCTTTCTCTATGCCTGTCTTTCTGTCTGTCTGTCTCCCCTTCTCTATGTTTGTCTGTCTGTCTGTTTGTCTCTATGTCTGTCTGTCTCTCTCTCTCCCCTTCTCTATGTCTGTCTGTCTCTCTCCCCTTCTCTATGTATGTCTGTCTGTCTCTCTCTCTCCCTTTCTTTATGTCTGTCTGTCTGTCTGTCTCTCTGTCTCTCTCTACCCCCTTCTCTATGTCTGTCTGTCTCTCTCTCTTCCTTGTATGTCTTCTCTCTCTCCCTTCTCTATGTCTGTCTGTCTGTCTCTCTCCCCTTCTCTATGTCTGTGTCTCTCTCCCCTTCTCTTTGTCTGTCTGTCTCTCTCCCCTTCTCTATGTCTGTCTGTCTGTCTCTCTCTCTCCCCTTCTCTATGTATGTTTGTCTCTCTCTCTCTCCCCTTCTCTATGTCTGTCTGTCTCCTCTCTCTCCCTTCTCTATGTTGTCTCTCTCTCCCTTCTCTATGTCTGTCTGTCTCTCTCCCTTCTCTATGTCTGTCTGTCTCTCTCTCTCTCTCCCCTTCTCTATGTCTGTCTGTCTCTCTCTCTCCCTTCTCTATGTCTGTCTCTCTCTCTCTCTCTCCTTCTCTATGTCTGTCTCTCTCCCCTTCTCTATGTCTGTCTGTCTGTCTCTCTCTCTCCCCTTCTCTATGTCTGTCTGTCTGTCTCTCCCCTTCTTTATGTCTGCCTCTCTCTCTCTCCCCTTCTCTATGTCTGTCTGTCTGTCTCTCTCCCCTTCTGTATGTCTGTCTGTCTTCTCCTTCCCCTATGTCTGTCTGTCTCTCTTCTCTCCTTCTCTATGTCTGTCTGTCTGTCTCTCTGTCTGTCTGTCTGTCTCTTCTGTCTTCTCTCTCTCTCTCTCTCTCTCTCTCTTCTCTCTGTCTCCTTCCCTATGTCTGTCTGTCTGTCTCTCTTCTTTCTCTATGCTCTGTCTGTCTTCGTCTTCTGTCTGTCTTGTCTTCTTCTCTTCTCCTTTCTTCTCTCTCTCTCTTCTTCTCTTCTCTCTTCTCTCTCTCTCTCTTTCTGTCTCCCTTCCCTATGTCTGTCTCTCTTTCTGTCTCTCCCTGTCTGTCTGTCGTCTGTCTGTCTGTCTGTCTGTCTTCTCTCTTCTCTCTCTCTCTCTCTCTCTCTCTCTCTCTCTCTCTCTCTCTCTCTCCCTCTCAATTCATTCAAATCCTTCTACTAATCAGCTGATCCAAAATAGATTAACTTCAAATCTCTTAACGTCACGGTATTTGTGGCTCCAGGTGATCCCAACTCACCGCCTCTATGACGTTTCTTTCACTCCTTATCATTCTCCTTAAAACAAAGCAAGAATTTGCATGTTATTCCCTTCCTCTTGATATCCCTTGATATCCCTCCGAGGAAATATTATTCAATAACAAGTATTCCCTCGGCAATCTATTTTCAATGAGCTTTTAGCAAAGTGCACATGAAGGCAGTGCACATGAAGGCACTGTACGTGAAGGTAGTGCACATGAAGGCACTGTGCGTGAAGGTAGTGCACATGAAGGCACTGTCCGTGAAGGCAGTGAACAGTAAGTCACTGTCCGTGAAGGCAGTGCACATGAAGGCACTGTGCGTGAAGGCAGTGAACAGTAAGTCACTGTCCGTGAAGGCAGTGCACATGAAGGCACTGTGCGTGAAGGCAGTGCACATCAGAACACTGTACGTGAAGGCAGTGCACATCAGAACACTGTACGTGAAGGCAGTGCACATCAGAACACTGTACGTGAAGGCAGTGCACGTCAGAGCACTATAAGTGGAGACAGTGCACGTCAGAGCACTATAAGTGGAGACAGTGCACGTCAGAGCACTATAAGTGGAGACAGTGCACTCATCTATACACCAACCACCTATACACTTATCTATACACCACCCACCTATACACCCATCCACCTATACACCCATCTATACACCACCCACCTATACACTTATCTATACACTACCCACCTATACACCCATCTATACATCACCCACCTATACACTTATCTATACACCACCCACCTATACACCCATCTATACATCACCCACCTATACACTTATCTATACACCACCCACCTATACACCCATCCATACATTGCCCACCTACCACAGCCACCCTATCACCCAATTTTTCTGAAAATACTGCACACACACACCTACACCCACCTACTCACCCACCTACACACTCACCCACCTTCATCCACTGGCAGTATCATACACAAGATTCTCACATCTCAGGTGTTTTCTTGATCAATGCAATGTGTAAATTAAGTTACAAGAGTTATGGTGTTTTAGCGTGTGTGTACTCACCTAGTTGTACTCACCTAGTTGTGGTTGCAGGGGTCGATCATAGCTCCTGGCCCCGCCTCTTCACTAGCCGCTACTGGGTCACTCTCCCTGCGCCATGAGCTTTATCATACCTCTTCTTAAAGCTATGTATGGAACCTGCCTCCACTACATCACTTCCTAAACTATTCCACTTCCTGACCACTCTGTGACTGAAGAAATACTTCCTAACATCCCTGTGATTCATTTGAGTCTTCAACTTCCAACTGTGTCCCTTTGTTGCTGTGTCCCATCTCTGGAACATTCTATCTCTGTCAACCTTGTCGATTCCTCTCAGTATTTTATATGTTGTTATCATGTCCCCCCTGTCTCTCCTGTCCTCCAGTGTCGTCAGGTCGATTTCCCTTAACCTCTCCTCGTAGGACATACCCCTTAGCTCCGGGACTAGTCTTGTTGCAAACCTTTGCACTTTCTCTAGCTTCTTCACGTGCTTGGCTAGGTGTGGGTTCCAAACTGGTGCTGCATACTCCAGTATGGTCCTGACGTACACAGTGTGTGTGTGTGTGTGTTCACCTATTTGTGGTTCCAGGGGTCGAGTCACAGCTCCGGCTCCGCCTCTTCATTGGAAGCTACTAGGTTCACTCTCTACCTGCTTCATGAATTTTATCGTACCTCTTCTTAAAGCTATGTATAGATCCTGCCTCCACTACATCACTCTCCTTATTGTTCCACTTCCTGACAACTCTATGACTGAAGAAATACTTCCTAACATCCCCTTGTTGCTGTGTGTGTGTGTGTGTGTGTGTGTGTGTGTGTGTGTGTGTGTGTGTGTGTGTGTGTGTGCGTGTGTGTAACCTTACCTATTTCAGCTATTACACAAAATGAAAACACACATCACGCATCTCACAAAACTTAAAAATAACTAGGGAGTCTATAACGAAAGTCATCACTAACACTAAGCGATAGTGATGGTGTTTTATACGTCAGGAAAATCATGAAAATAAAGGGAAAAAACCTCAACACTTCTCCGGTCTTCCGCGATAATATCCAATTGAAGCTTCCAGGTGTTGGAATTTGGAACTGTTGCATGGGCCAGAGGCCTGCTCATGGTCTATCTTCTTATGTTCATATGTTCTTATATACACTGTGAGTGGTCATATACTCGTCAGTTGTATATACACTGAGAGGCGTCAGTCTCTCAGTGTATATATGCTGTGAGTTTATTCTAATTATTTTTCTAGATATTAAAATATTCTTGACTGATGGTGAACAGGTGATAGGCAGTCTTATGGACCCTAGTAAAGTCAATTTTAAACCCCATTAAGCAACCAACCTAACCTTCTAAAGTTCGTTTACAAAACTGCACTGTCTTTCAAACACACCAATAAGCCTCGCTAGTGAAGGTTGCAACAATTCCCTTCGCCAGAGAAACTGTACCAGGCAAACTTATAATTGACATACAAGCCAAGTCTCTGCACTCACTACCGTCAATCAAACCTTCACAATCCACAGTATTCCCTTAGGTACCCACACGAGTAGGTTCGGTAATGCTACTTTCCTTACCGTAGTAGTATACCTGGAGACTGGTAACCCAGTGGAAGGCTTCGGTCAGATTACCGAAAGATCCAGTGGCGGGTCATCATGTGACTAAGACCCGCCTCAGGAAATACTTGTCCTGTTTCCTGACCAATTGTAACTAACCTAATCTAACAGCAAACGAGTGTCGTGTAGTAATTGGCCCAGTTACTGCCACCTAGAACAATCAATAATGTTTTGATAATGATTAATAATAATAATTATCTTTATTTCTACAAGTACATGCACAAAGTATACAGACCATAATTAACATCAATGACATACTACTATATAGAAATCCCCAAGATGCGACCCACACCAGTCGAATAACACCCAGGTACCTATTTTACTGTAAGTTAAAAAAGCAGGT
The DNA here is from genome assembly GCA_009830355.1 of Cherax destructor. Classification (NCBI taxonomy): domain Eukaryota; kingdom Metazoa; phylum Arthropoda; class Malacostraca; order Decapoda; family Parastacidae; genus Cherax; species Cherax destructor. Next base: position 266,036 of record WNWK01001023.1, on the reverse strand, counting down.
GTAAGGTAACTAACACCCAGGTACCTACTTACTGCTAGGTGATCAGGGTCAGCAGGTGTCTTAAGAAAACACGTCCTAATGTTTCCACCCGTACTGGGGATCGAACCATTTCTCCGAGCCATACAAGTAATATAGATACACAACTCGGTACACTAATAGGCAGAGAATCCCACTAATTATGCAGTGCATTTCTGGCAATTAATGACACTTACATGCTACTTAAGAACTAGAATAATTATTATGTGCACGTGTTTAAAGAGATGGACCCATTTTCAAAGCAAACTGCTTTGAAAATGGGTCACTTCTTAAACTCTGTATAAATTGTACACAAATAACCCTTACACAGGAGGAGCTTAAGACGACATTTCGGTCTGACTTGGACCAATCAAGTGTGTTATAAATGATCCAAATCAGGGCGAAACGTCGTGGCAAGTTTCTCTCCCCTATGTGCTATATATTACTAAATGGTTATAACTATAAGCATATTTTTTAAAGGGGTGGACCGGTAAGCCAGCGGAAGGCCTCGGTCAGAGGACCAAAAGCTCTAATGGCGGGTCATCATCTGACTAAGACCCGCGTCAGGAAAATGTTTCCTGACGAACCTTACCTAACCTAACCCTAACCTAACCCTAACCTAACCCTAACCTAACCCTAACCTAACCCTAACCTAACCCTAACCTAACCCTAACCTAACCCTAACCTAACCTAACCTAACCTAACCTAACCCTAACCTAACCTAACCTAACCTAACCTAACCCTAACCTAACCCTAACCTAACCCTAACCTAACCTAACCTACCTAACCTAACCTGAACCTAACCTAACCTAACCCTAACCTAACCCTAACCTAACCCTAACCTAACCTAACCTAACCCTAACCTAACCCTAACCTAACCCTAACCTAACCCTAACCTAACCCTAACCTAACCCTAACCTAACCCTAACCTAACCCTAACCTAACCCTAACCTAACCCTAACCTAACCCTAACCTAACCCTAACCTAACCCTAACCTAACCCTAACCTAACCCTAACCTAACCCTAACCTAACCCTAACCTAACCCTAACCTAACCCTAACCTAACCCTAACCTAACCCTAACCTAACCCTAACTTAACCCTATGTGCTGGTTATTTCTGTATTGTTCGAGTCACAGTATTATGCCTTTTTCTTAACTACAGTTAACTACAGTTAACTACAGTTAACTACAGTTATAAGTACAATAAGAAAGGTAATTAATGACGTATGTTCAATTACAAAAGAATTACATTTTATTTAAACAGGTTCGATTATCTTCAGTTTAAAGGAGTAATTGTGATGGTGAATATACATCAGATTACATAAGTTACATTACAAATATAATAGAACAATATATGGAGATAAATGGTATGGAATACCGACACGATGGTAAAATAAACACGAATGCGGTACAATGCGATCCTTCATTGACAACGTTTCGCCCACACAGTGGGCTTTATCAAGTCACAAACAGCTCTACCTCGGTGAGGAGTGGATGAGTATTTATGGGGTGGAGAGTCACCAATATATGTTAGTAGTTATGTATGGTAGCTGAAGGAAGACTGGAGGAACACGTACAGCAACTGGACGAAAACTGGGTTTGAATAGCGAGACATTTGTGCATTATTTGGGAATCTTTATTGAGGAAACGTTTCGCCAGCCAATGGCTTCTTCAGTCCAATACAGAGAATAACAATGGAGGATAATGAGGAGTATGTTGCAGAGTAGACCAGAGAGTACAGACCACACCACGGGCGGGGATAGAACCCGCGATCAGAGAGTCATTAAACTCCAGACCGACGCGCTAGCCACTGAACCAGAGAGTACAGGACAGCTCACCTTGACTTATTTATCCCAGGTAATTTACACATGCGTTACTACGTATAATAATCTGTGTAACTGTATTTATGTGTACCTGTACCTAACCTAACTTACTTACCAGTGAATCTTCCGGTCAAGAACCCTGATTACTCTGATGTCGATCATAGCCTGCCACCCACTGCTCCTTTGATGACATAACGACACTGCCGGGTCACCGGATGAGGAAGACCCGGGTAAGGACCCGTCATGTCGAACTTACCTGTATGTACCTGTATTCTCTTGTGTTATCTGCAGTAACCAAAGTTCCAGGAACAAAAAGTTTCCAGTGAAAACGTCCTTTGTGTCTGATGTATTTGTATATTTTCATCCATATTGTTGGTACCGTTATACAGTCTGTTTTCATGGAAGGTTATCATAGCCAGCACCATGAAGAAGGTTATCATAGCCAGTACCATGAAGAGGGTTATCATAGCCAGCACCATGAAGAGGGCTATCATAGCCAGCACCATGAAGAGGGTTATCATAGCCAGCACCATGAAGAAGGTTATCATAGCCAGCACCATGAAGAAGGTTATCATAGCCAGCACCATGAAGAGGGCTATCATAGCCAGCACCATGAAGAGGGTTATCATAGTGTGAGGGAAAAGTGGTTGTAAATAAGGTAACTGTTGTTCAGTCAGCCGGGAGTATCGTTAATGAGTTACAGCCCGCACTTCCATCTAGCGGGCTGGGGCTAAACTCTTGTTCCCGGTTGTCTGAGGGTTTTTACTTTCTACTCCTGGTAGTATGACTCTTACCTGGTGTCGGTTGGGGAGTGGAAAGTCACTTCACCTTCACTCTTCTCCGAATCAGGTAAGGCAATCTACCAGGAGTATTTCTTTTGTTTGATTATTATGTTTTCTTTGGTTACCAGTAGTGACTTGGTCATCTTGAAACACCTTTTTCTATCTTAAATGTTTTAAGACTTATGGTAACCAGAATATTTTCTTTATTATCAGCTCTGCCGCTGGACTGGTCCTCCAGGACAGACGCATGACTTACGAGCAAGATTTCCCTGGACTTAACGGGAATTCCACAACAACTCCTCTCTAGTTTCTAACTTGTGTGCGTTAGAGGGTGTTGCTGAAGATCTCATCTACCTTTGGATACCTACAGTGTGTATTCCTACTTAGGGGTCCCAGGAGATTCACCATCTACTCCGGAGACATACCACCTACTCGGAGACAACCATCATCTATTCTTCCCCTCTCCGGTTATTACCTCCTGTCTCACCAACAGACCTGAACCACAACGGATATATTTCTTTTTTATTTCTATTTAATTTTTATTAAAAATCCAGAAAAAACTATCTAATTATAAATATCCTTCGGTTTACTATTATTTATTAATTTTTCCATCAATATTTTGTTCAGGGGAAGGCGTTTCCCTGACACATAGCCAGCACCATGAAGAGGGTTATCATAGCCAGCACCATGAAGAGGGTTATCATAGCCAGCACCATGAAGAGGGTTACCATAGCCAGCACCATGAAGAGGGTTGTCATAGCCAGCACCATGAAGGTTATCATAGCCAGCACCATGAAGAGGGTTATCATAGCCAGCACCATGAAGAAGGGTGTCATAGCCAGCACCATGAAGAAGGTTATCATAGCCAGCACCATGAAGAGGGTTATCATAGCCAGCACCATGAAGAGGGTTATCATAGCCAGCACCATGAAGAGGGTTATCATAGCCAGCACCATGAAGAAGGGTGTCATAGCCAGCACCATGAAGAAGGTTATCATAGCCAGCACCATGAAGAGGGTTATCATAGCCAGCACCATGAAGAGGGTTATCATAGCCAGCACCATGAAGAGGGTAATCATAGCCAGCACCATGAAGAGGGTTATCATAGCCAGCACCATTAAGAAGGTTATCATAGCCAGCACCATGAAGAAGGTTATCATAGCCAGCACCATGAAGAAGGTTATCATAGCCAGCACCATGAAGAAGGTTATCATAACCAGCACCATGAAGAAGGTTGTCATAACCAGCACCATGAAGAAGGTTGTCATAGCCAGCACCATGAAGAAGGTTGTCATAGCCAGCACCATGAAGAAGGTTATCATAGCCAGCACCATGAAGAGGGTTATCATAGCCAGCACCATGAGAGGTAAGCCAGCCATGAGGTTATCATAGCCAGCACCATGAAGAGGGTTATCATAGCCAGCACCATGAAGAGGGTTATCATAGCCAGCACCATGAAGAGGGTTATCATAGCCAGCACCATGAAGAGGGTTATCATAGCTCGTCCCTGAAGCTCCTGCCTCGATCCCAGATAACCCTCTCATGTATTATATAAAACAGGGGATCTTAACCTTTTTACGATTATAGATCCCCGATGTATTGCCCAATATGTGCCATACCACCTTCACCAGATTGTGGAAATAATATAAAATGACTATAATCATAACCATAATTTTTAAAGGGCTGGAGGAGAAAGCCAGTGGAAGGCCTTGGTCAGATGACCAAAAGCTCTAACGTGACTCACGAAATCGCAATGACACGATTGCAAACAAACCATACCACGGGCGGGGTTAGAACCCGCGATGAAAAATACTTGATTAAATTGAACTTTGCTAACGCCTTCAACTTAGTCAGAAGGGATGCTGCTCTCCAAGCAGTTTCTAGACACTTCCCTTCCCTCTATCCCTTCATAGAATCGTTTTATAGTGTGACTTCTAAACTATTGTTTGGGGACCATGAAATTGACTCGTGTGAGGGTGTGCAACAGGGGGACCCTCTCGCCCCCTTTCTATTCTGTCTGGTCATCAAGGAAGTTACAGAAGCGCTCTCCAGTGAGCTCAATATCTGGTTCTTGGATGATGGTACCCTAGCTGGCACTACAGAATCTCTCTTAGAGGACATCAGAAAAATTAATGACATGGGAGAGAGCCTGGGACTATCTTTAAACCCCACCAAATGTGAAATAGTTTCTACTAATCGACAGATGATCAGAATATTAGTGCTGTTTTACCAGGAGCACGAGCCATTGATCCAGCCAACAGCACTCTTCTTGGTGCTTCTCTTGGGCCCAATGTCATCGATCTGGTCCTAGAAAAAAATCTCAGACCTCAGGACGATGGAAGGCAGGAGGAAAGACATCGATACACATGATGCCTTCTACCTACTCACCAGGTGCCTGTCAATCCCAAAACTTACCTACTTCCTGAGATGCTCCCCAGCCTTCAGCAGTCAGAAACTCAAGGAATATGACTCTCTCCTCAAGACCATGCTAGAGAGTGTATTGAATCTTTCCCTCGAAGATAAACAGTGTTGCAAGCCTCACTTCCAGTCAGGTTTGGGGGGGCTGGGAGTACGCAAATCCTCCCAGATTGCCCTACCAGATTTCCTATCCTCTTTCATAGCATCAGATGAATTAATAAAACAAATTCTTCCAGACAACCTCTGTGATTCAGCAGGAATACAGGACCCTAGCTACGCCAGTGCCATCACTGAATGGGAGACTCTTGCTGCTCCAGCACCAAAACCTAGTGCAGTACTGGCCTACAAACAGTCAAGTTGGGATGGCCCCATCGCTGAAAAGATGCTTGCCAACATGCTTAGGGCTGTAACATCAGACAGGGAGACTGCCCGTCTCCAAGCTGTGAGCGCACATCACTCTGGGGACTTCATCCAAACGGTTCCCATTTCGGCAATGGGAACACGACTCGACCCTAAGACCTTCCGTATTGCAGTGGCTCTGCGCCTTGCTGCCCCAATTGACACGGAATATACGTGTGTTTGCGGCGATGCGCAAGCCGACCAATATGGTCTACATGGTCTTAACTGTTCCAAAACCAAGGGCTGGCATGCAAGACACAATGAAGTCAACGGCATCATAAAAAGAACCCTAGCTACAGCTGGATGCCCAGCCGAAGAGCACCGATCACTAGCAGCCAACAATACCCACAACCCAGCAAACCGCCTCGATGGGATCACCATCTATCCTTGGAAGAATGGCAAGCTCTTAGCATGGGACTATACATGCGTGTCGACGCTGGCTAACACCTACATCCATCACAGTGTCAAACGACACTGTGATGGATGGCCCTGTACTTGCTGTGCAAGATCAGCAAGTACAGGGACATAAGCCAACAGTATCAATTTGTCCCAGTGGGATCAGAGACCTTGGGATCATGGGGAAAAAAGTGCCTCACGTTTCCTTAAAGAACTGGGTTCCAGACTCATCGACACCACCAGGGACCCAAGGGCAGCCACTTTCATGTTCCAGCGCCTCAGTGTGGCCATCCAGAGGGGAAATGCATGCTGTATACTGGGCTCGCTTCCGGCTTCAGAGGAGCTGGAGGAGATTCATAATCTTTGATATATTGTACCAATGTATTCATGTTCATGTTTGTGTTTTCTGTCAATGTATTCTGTCTATTAATAAAGCACACATCATGTAAAATATAGGGAGTGGTAGGAGAAGAAAATATTCAAACAGCTCCGGGGAGAACCTTGAGTTTTCCCAGAGGTACGTTTATTGTCGTATATATATATACATATGTATATGTATAGTATATATATATATATATATATATATATATATATATATATATATATATATATATATATATATATATATACTACAATCATGCTTATATACATGCATTACTTACATACATACATACATACGTTTAACGGGACAAGCCTGTATATTGCACATACATACGTTTAACAGAGAACAAACAAGACTGTCACAGCATAAATAAGGAGCATTCAGTGTTGTGAGTTACTGCTGGTGGGGCCGGGAAACACCAGGGAAAATTTTAGTAATTTCCCTGCAGGGTCGGCAGTCCTTGTGAGGTAAGTGCGTGAGATGCCGGGAAACTTCCCCATCTCTTGTTTCTTCTTCCCTCAAGGCAGCTGCTGGTGCTGGGAATATTCCCCATCTCTTGTTTCTTCTTCCCTAAAGGCAGCTGTTGGGGCGGGGAATATTCCCCATCTCGTTTCTTTCTGCCCAAGGCAGCTGCTGGTGTTGGGAATTTTTCCCATCTCTTGTTTCTTCTTCCCCGAGGCAGCTGTTGGGGCTGGGAATTTTCCCCATCTCTTGTTTCTTCTTCCCCAAGGCAGCTGTTGGGGCTGGGAATATTCCCCATCTCTTGTTTCTTCTTTCCCCAAGGCAACTGTTAGGGCTGGGAATATTCCCCATCTCTTGTTTCTTCTTTCCCCAAGGCAGCTGTTAGGGCTGGGAATATTCCCCATCTCTTGTTTCTTCTTCCTCAAGGCAGCTGTTGGGGCTGGGAATATTCCCCATCTCTTGTTTCTTCTTTCCCCAAGGCAGCTGTTAGGGCTGGGAATATTCCCCATCTCTTGTTTCTTCTTCCTCAAGGCAGCTGTTGGGGCTGGGAATATTCCCCATCTCTTGTTTCTTCTTCCCCGAGGCAGCTGTTGGGGCTGGGAATATTCCCCATCTCTTGTTTCTTCTTCCTCAAGGCAGCTGCTGGTGCGGGGAATATTCCCCATCTCTTGTTTTTTCTTCCCCGAGGCAGCTGTTGGGGCTGGGAATATTCCCCATCTCTTGTTTCTTCTTTCCCCAGGGCAGCTGTTAGGGCTGGGAATATTCCCCATCTCTTGTTTCTTCTTTCCCCAAAGCAGCTGTTAAAGCTGGGAATATTCCCCATCTCTTGTTTCTTCTTCCCCGAGGCAGCTGTTGGGGCTGGGAATATTCCCCATCTCTTGTTACTTCTTCCCCAAGGCAGCTGTTGGTGCGGGGAATATTCCCCATCTCTTGTTTCTTCTTCCCCGAGGCAGCTGTTGGTGCGGGGAATATTCCTCATCTCTTGTTTCTTCTTCCCCAAGGCAGCTGTTAAGGCTGGGAATATTCCCCATCTCTTGTTTCTTCTTCCCCGAGGCAGCTGTTGGGGCGGGGAATATTCCCCATCTCTTGTTTCTTCTTCCCCAAGGCAGCTGTTAAGGCTGGGAATATTCCCCATCTCTTGTTTCTTCTTCCCCGAGGCAGCTGTTGGGGCTGGGAATATTCCCCATCTCTTGTTTCTTCTTCCCCAAGGCAGCTGTTAAGGCTGGGAATATTCCCCATCTCTTGTTTCTTCTTCCCCGAGGCAGCTGTTGGGGCGGGGAATATTCCCCATCTCTTGTTTCTTCTTCCCCAAGGCAGCTGTTAAGGCTGGAAATATTCCCCATCTCTTGTTTCTTCTTCCCAGAGGCAGCTGTTGGGGCGGGGAATATTCCCCATCTCTTGTTTCTTCTTTTCCGAGGCAGCTGTTGGGGCTGGGAATATTCCCCATCTCTTGTTTCTTCTTCCCCAAGGCAGCTGTTAAGGCTGGGAATATTCCCCATCTCTTGTTTCTTCTTCCCCGAGGCAGCTGTTGGGGCGGGGAATATTCCCCATCTCTTGTTTCTTCTTTTCCGAGGCAGCTGTTGGGGCGGGGAATATTCCCCATCTCTTGTTTCTTCTTTTCCGAGGCAGCTGTTAAGGCTGGGAATATTCCCCATATCTTGTTTCTTCTTTCCCCAAGGCAGCTGTTGGTGCGGGGAATATTCCCCATATCTTGTTTCTTCTTTCCCCAAGGCAGCTGTTGGTGCGGGGAATATTCTCATCTCTTGTTTCTTCTTTCCCCAAGGCAGCTGTTGGTGCGGGGAATATTCCCCATCTCTTGTTTCTTCTTTCCCCAAGGCAGCTGCTGGTGCGGGGAATATTCCCCATCTCTTGTTTCTTCTTTCCCCAAGGCAGCTGCTGGTGCGGGGAATATTCCCCATCTCTTGTTTCTTCTTTCCCCAAGGCAGCTGTTGGTGCGGGGAATATTCCCCATCTCTTGTTACTTCTTACCCAAGGCAGCTGCTGGTGCGGGGAATATTCCCCATCTCTTGTTTCTTCTTTCCCCGAGGCAGCTGTTGGGGCTGGGAATATTTCCCATCTCTTGTTTCTTCTTCTCCGAGGCAGCTGCTGGTGTGGGGAATATTCCCCATCTCGTGTTTCTTCTTCCCCGAGGCAGCTGTTGGGGCTGGGAATATTCCCCATCTCTTGTTTCTTCTTTCCCCAAGGCAGCTGCTTGAGCGGGAAATATTCTCCATATCTTGTTTCTTCTTCCCCGAGGCAGCTGTTGGTACGGGGAATATTCCCCATCTCTTGTTTCTTCTTCCCCGAGGCAGCTGTTGGTGCGGGGAATATTCTCCATCTCTTGTTTCTTCTTTCCCCAAGGCAGCTGCTGGTGCGGGGAATATTCCCCATCTCTTATTTCTTTCTCCCCTGTTGGTTCAGTCTCGCATCAAATTTATACAGTGCAAAACTCGCACCTAATCTAATTTAAAGTAGTTGAAAGTAAATAAAGTAGTGGATAGAGTGCTAGAGCAGATGTATCGTTGTAGTTACTGCAGAATTAAGGGGGAAATAAATTGTATTCAAAATTATTTTGAAATTAATGCGATTCTATTTCAGTTTGGTGACTTGGGTTTAAAGTCTATCTACTAGACGAGTGTCATTAAGGCTAGTTGGGTGATTAATGGGGTTTAAAGTCTATCTGCTATACTAGGGTCATTAATTCTGATTGGTTGGTTAATGGGTTTAAAGTCTATCTGCTACACGAAGATCATTAAAGCCGGTTGGTTGTTGAATGCGAGTTTAAAGTCTATCTACTACACGAGTCAAGAATACTTTAACACCTAAAAATAGGGAATAGAAATAATTATCAACGTATATACAGTGAAAGATATACATCAGAATGCACTGTATAAGTTCTGCTGGCTAAGGGCTCTTGTTCCAGGTAATTGGGGATGGCATTCTGCGTACTCGGATCAAACCTGAAACATAGAACCTCCCGTTCACCAGGTTCTATGTTGCACCTACGGGTTTAGTGAAAATTTTGAGGAAATTTTTTTTTTAAGAAATTTCACTTAATAATTTTTCCTGTGGCACCGCCATTAAAAAAGTTGATTTAGCATGTATGGCACAGATCGAAACATGGCTTGATAAAGCTGTTTAAAGGGCGAAACATGGCTTGATAAAGCTGTTTACAGGGCGAAACATGGCTTGATAAAGCTGTTTACAGGGCGAAACATGGCTTGATAAAGCTGTTTACAGGGCGAAACATGGCTTGATAAAGCTGTTTACAGGGCGAAACATGGCTTGATAAAGCTGTTTACAGGGCGAAACATGGCTTGATAAAGCTGTTTACAGGGCGAAACATGGCTTGATAAAGCTGTTTACAGGGCGAAACATGGCTTGATAAAGCTGTTTACAGAGCGAAACATGGCTTGATAAAGCTGTTTACAGGGCGAAACATGGCTTGATAAAGCTGTTTACAGAGCGAAACATGGCTTGATAAAGCTGTTTACAGGGCGAAACATGGCTTGATAAAGCTGTTTACAGGGCGAAACATGGCTTGATAAAGCTGTTTACAGGGCGAAACATGGCTTGATAATCTCTATAAAGAGCAAAACATTGTTTGATAAAGCTCTATACAGATCAAAACACGATGAAGCTCTATACAGATCTTAACATGAGCTCTAAACAGAGCGGTACTTTGCCTCAATAAGCTCTTGTTCTGTACCAGCATCTATCCTTCAGCAAAGTAAATTTGATATCAAAGAATTTGCATTTATTTACATTCCCCTTTTGCTCTGGAGAACACAACAGTTATTGACTTTGAAACAGAGGCATCAGTCGCATCTAGAGCAAATAGAATAATATACTACGTCCTAAATGGATTGAATATGGGACACAGATGTAAATTTCTTTCAGTTCGACCCTATAAGGTCCATCTCGCAGGGTCGTGGGATGGGAGAGTATCTGCCGTTGGAATGCAAATAGTGAACAATTCTACAATAGTTATCCATGAAAAGCCAAGAGCAGTGAAAAAAAATTGTGTCAAGAGATTATTAAAAGGTCAACACACTTTTAATGGTTAAAATATTTAAAATTGTCAATTAAAAATAAATTTTGAATTAAGTTTTCTACATACCTATTTAGCGAGTTTTTACAAATAATAAAATGCTTCAAAAGACTAGTATAACTTTAAGGCATTAGACACATATTTTTTATTTTTGTAAATAAATTTACTCAAATAATTTAATTAAAACCGGGCTCAAGTAGTTAGACTGTTGGGTTTAGTCCTGACTTTCTCTTCTACTTCAGCTCTTCCTCTCACCGTCTATTCTTCTGTCCCCACTTGCCCCTAGTGGGTCCTATTACCCTTTCTTGTAGAGTCTGGACTTTTCCACTTAACCTACTATCTTCGTACACATTGAACTAACCAATCGTAATTTTTAACAGGTGAACCAGTAATCCAGCGGAAGGCCTCGGTCAGATGACCAATATCTCCAACGGCGGGTCATCATCTGACTTAGACTCGCGTCAGGAAAACTTGTCCTGTTTCCTGACCTTGACTACAAGCGCGACCCGGCAAATCACTTAGAATAGAATTGACCACATGCCATAACTTATTAAGGTGGTAGACCGGTAATCCAGCGGAAGGCTTCGGTCAGGTGACCGAAATCTCCAGCTGCGTGATATTATAATAATCTTTATTTCCTTAAGTACATATACAGGCCATAGCTGACATCAATGACATACTACTAGTATATAGAAAGATCCTTGTTTATGTAGAAAATTTTGGGCAAATTAGATCAATGTTGTACCTAGGATGCGACCCACACCAGTCAACTAACACCCAGGTACCTATTTTACTGCTAGGTGAACAGTAACAGCAGGTGTCTTAAGGAAACACGTCCTAATGTTTTCACCCGTACCGGGCATCGAACCCCAGACCTCAGTGTGTGAGCAAAATGCACTAGCACTCAATCTTACCTAATTAGAATTGTTATGGAAATGAGTTTTTTCAGTACATCACCTTCATCAAAGTTATATTCAACACCATTTCCAATAGATAAATACAAATATTAGAGTATAAGAAGGGTGCCACTGTGCCAATTTAGGGGAATGCCAGCCATCTGTCTAACATTATTGCAGGTGCTATTGTCATTCCTTATTTTCATTGCCCATAAATTTTGTTTGTGCACTTCAATAGCCCTCATATATATTACGGACGAATATATATATATATATATATATATATATATATATATATATATATATATATATATATATATATATATATATATATATATATATATATATATATATATATATATATATATATATATATATATATATATATATATATATATATATATATATATATATATATATATATATATATATATATATATATATATATATATATATTATATATATATTTATATATATATAGTATATATATAGGATGGGGTCCACCTCTGGTGTAAATTGTGGGACCCATTGCCTCGGAGAAGTGGATAAATAGGCTTCAAGGAAGAATATTTAGATTATATATATAGTATATATATATATATATATATATATATATTCTATTCTATTCTATGTGATTTGCCGGTATGGATCCTGGCCCGGGTCTCTTCCAATTTGGCGACCCGGCATCGGCTCCCCGGTAGGGAATTGTCATGTATCGACGTTAAGGTACATGTGTGGTATTCCTTTGGTGGGAAGATATATATATATATAGGAGGAGGAGGAGGTGTTGATTCACCGGGAATTCTCCCGGCCCGGGTCTTTACCAGATGGCGACCCGGCTCCGGCTCCGTGGCGTGGGAGTGTCAGAGACCTATGTCTCCCATGGGAGGGGAAACCCCTCATCGGCAGGACCAACTGGCCCCAGGCCTAGCTACATTCCACACCAGCACGAGGCATGGAGGTAGATAGATGCTAGGCCTCTCTGGTCTGCCACTTCCCTAACGGGAAGGGCAGGCTTACGAGCCGCAGATGGTAGCAAGCTCCAGCCTTGGCACCTACCCTGCCCTAGAAGGGCTGGGCATGGTGATCGACCATATATGTATATATAGTATATATATATATATATATATAATATATATATATATATATATATATATATATATATATATATATATATATATATATATATATATATATATATATATATATATATATATATATATTTCAACAAGTCGACCGTCTCCCACCGAGGCAGGGTGACCCAAAAAAGAAAGAAAATCCCAAAAAGAAAATACTTTCATCATCATTCAACACTTTCACCACACTCATACATAATCACTGTCTTTGCAGAGGAGCTCAGATACGACAGCTGAGAAAAGTCCCTCCCACCTGTCACTATCTCAGCCCCCTCCTTTAAAGTGCAGGCATTGTACTTCCCATTTCCAGGACTCAAGTCCAACTAAATCAATTAACTGGTTTCCCTGAATCCCTTCACAAAATGTTACCCTGCTCACACTCCAACAGATCGTCATGTCCCAAAAACCATTCGTCTCCATTCACTCCTATCTAACACGCTCACACATGCTTGCTGGAAGTCCAAGCCCCTCGCCCACAAAACCTCCTTTACCCCTTCCCTCCAACCTTTTCTAGGACGACCCCTACCCTGGTTTCCTTCATTCTACTTTGATCCATTCTCTCTAAACCACCAAACCACCTCAACAACCCCTCTTCAGCCCTCTGACAAATACTTTTAGTAACTCCACACCTTCTCCTAATTTCCACATTCCGAATTTTCTGCATAATATTTACACCACACATTGCCCTTAGACAGGACATCTCCACTGCCTCCAGCCTCCTCCTCGCTGCAGCATTTGCAACCCATGCTTCACACCCATATAAGAGTGTTGGTACCACTATACTTTCGTACATTCCCTTCTTTGCCTCCATGGATAACGTTTTTTGTCTCCACAGATACCTCAATGCACCACTCACCTTTTTTCCTTCATCAATTCTATGGTTAACCTCATCCTTCATAAACCCATCCGCTGACACATCAACTCCCAAATATCTGAAAACATTTACTTCTTCCATAATCCTCTCTCCAATGTGATATCCAATTTTTTATATATATATATATATATATATATATATATATATATATATATATATATATATATATATATATATATATATATATATATATTATATATATATATATATATATATATATATATTATATATATATATATATATATATATATATATATATATATATATATATAACTCAGTACTGGAGGTGGCGAACATAATACGACACACTAGGAGGACTATAATTGATAAAATCAGATATAATATTTCTTGACGATTGGTTCAACTGTGGCTGACTTGAGCTCATTCAGCAGGGCGTTTGAGGAGATGAATAGACTCGTTATATAAGTTAGTGGCGCTTTCAGTTCTCAGGCTCCATCTCCTAAAAACTTGGCTGAAATGTTATAAAGTTTGCCTCTGCTAGAGTGTTAATTTATGTAATTTATTCTAATAATAATTTACAATATACGTGAGGTAATTTTAATTTTGCAGGGGAAACTCGTCTATTACTGTAAAATAAGTAAATTATTTTTTTATGGAGTGTGTAATGTTTCAGCGTACGGTAATAGGTAGTTTTTTTATTACTCGAATTGAAATAAGACGGTAAATGACTGCCATAATTTTTAAAGTGGTGGAGGGGCATGCCAGCAGAAGGCCTCGGTCAGATGACCAAAACCTCCAGCTGCGGGACATCATCTAAGACTTGTCCTGTTTCCTGACAAACCTTACCTACCAGGTGCCAACAAGTTGATGGATCTGAGCTTCTAGGCCTATGGGACACATGCAGTTTCGTATAATCAAAAAAAATCTTAAATTTAGCATATTAGTGATCACTCTCGCCATTAAAACTTGAATTTCAGTCTTATTATTATAACTGTCATTCTTGTATACTTATCCTTGCCAAATCTGCATATTTTTTAGTAAATAGGATTGAATACCCATGGTTATATTTTATATTGTGGCACATAATCTTTAACATGGTGGGTCTATATGACACAGAAACACCTCTATCAATGACCAAACATTTCAATGAGTGTGTCATCAGGGTTGGTTAGCTGGGCTTGAAGTTAATAAACACACGAGGGTCATTAAGGCTGCATGTCACATGTTCACCACTAGTCAAAAATACTTTAATCCTTTTGAAAAAGGTATTAAAGTATCCTCTCAGTGTATATACATAGAGGTCTACTCCTGTCAGTTAATGGAGTGTAAAGCCTATCGACTATACTAAGTTCATTATGGTTGCATGTACCCTTTTCCCACCAAAGTAATTGTAGTATACCCTAAAACAAGGTAGGTAGGTAGTATAATGTTTGTCAGGAAACAGGATAAATGTTTCCTGACGCGGGTCTTAGTCCTGTAGCTTTTGGTCAACTGACCGAGGACTTCCGCTGGCTTACCAGTTCACCTCTTTAAAAATCATGTTTATGATTAACCATTAGTATTTTTATATTTGGTTGATTATACACTAGTCCCTAAAATTGGGATCAATCTCGTAGCATATACATGTATACGGCAGACTTGTTATAGAATTCTCACATTTTTATGTTTAATATTTAAGATCGCCTACATTAGCTGAGATTTCTGGTATTTCGAAGATATTCGGTGACCTTCTTAATAAGGAGGAGGTGTTGATTCCCCGGGAATTCTCCCGGCCCGGGTCTATTCCAGATGGCGAACCGGCTCCGGCTCCCTGTCGTGGGAGTATCTGAGACCTATGTCTCCCATGGGAGGGGGGTACAAGTACCCCCTCATCGTTGGGAACAACTGTCCCCAGGCCTAGCCACATTCCCCACCAGCATGGGGCTCGTAGGGAGAAGCTAGGCCTCTCTGGTCTGCCATCTTCCTTGACGGTAAGGACAGGCTTGCGAGCTGCAGATGGTAACAAGCTCCAGCTTTGGCACCTACCCTGCCCTAATAGGGTTGGGCATGGTGGATCTTCTCAATAACTTGTGGTCTTGCCTCATAAGTCTTTTATTGTTGCCTCGACATGATAGTGGCTTTCTTTGTACTTAACAAATCAAAATTGTAACTACACATTGTAACCTTTCCAAAGAAGTAAAATCTTTATTCTTTATTCTTTTTATTCTTTTTTTTTATCTATTTTTTTATGAAATTCAGAATAATACTCACTTCAATACCTCTAACCTTTACAAATCGTCAGGGTAACTCCGTTAAATTCATGTGCCGTGGATAACTTTAAGGGTCAACTAAAATAAATGGGTAGAAATATAAAACGAGAATAAATTAAGGAGATACGTAGTACGTATATAGTAAGTAGCGTATAGAAAATATTTAACCAAGATAGGACTCGCAGCAATGATTTCAAGTTGGAGAAAATTATATTTAGAAAGGAAATAGGGAAGTAATCGATTGACAGTAAAGTTACAGATGAGTGGAACAAACTCAAGTAACGTCATTGATGCAGATAACTTTTAATATAAATTGGATGGATACATAAGTGGATGTGAGTTAGACCTGCCTAGCAGGGGCTCATAAGCCTGCTGCAGTATTCTTGTGTAAACTGAACCTACTTTATATGGACCATTAGGCCTAATATATTAAACCAAAGACACGTAAATTTATGAAGGTCTCAATCAGTGAAATGTTTTTTTCATTACATATAGGCTCACTTTCTTTCAGGCCTACTACCTTCTTCATCATTCCAGTGTCTTGTATTGCTAATTCATCTTCAAGAGTAACTGACTGTTCCATTACAAAACAGAACACGTCAGTGACTATCTTTTTGTGGCTCACGTTCCTCGTCTTTATCTTGTGCTGCCACCATCTGCCTACAATATTCCCGTCTCCCAACAACAGCTAGAAGCTGTTGTTCTATCAGCTTTACCTCCACCATTGACTGGAATTTTTGTTATTCTGCAGATATTGAGAATTGTGTCCTGTTTATCATCAGTGCTAAAGCGATAGAAGAAAGTTTAATAAGCAAAATGGTTTGTATGCGAGTATACAGAGAGGTGTATTTCTCTCAGCGTATACTATATGCTGGGAGTTTATTTTATTAAATATTTTAGGAATTAACGTATTCTTGGCTGGTGAGTACATCCAGGTAAGTGCATAGTTTAGTGTAACCCACTCCACTACACACTTTAGTGTTACCCACTCCACTACACACTTTAGTGTTACCCACTCCACTACACACTTTAGTGTAACCCACTCCACTACACACTTTAGTGTAACCCACTCCACTACACACTTTAGTGTTACCCACTCCACTACACACTTTAGTGTTACCCACTCCACTACACACTTTAGTGTTACCCACTCCACTACACAGTTTAGTGTTACCCACTCCACTACACACTTTAGTGTAACCCACTCCACTACACACTTTAGTGTAACCCACTCCACTACACACTTTAGTGTTACCCACTCCACTACACACTTTAGTGTTACCCACTCCACCACACACAGTCAACATCACCCACTCCACCACACACAGTCCAACATCACCCACTCCACCACACACAGTCCAACATCACCTACTCCACCACACAGTCCAACATCACCCACTCCAATACACAAAGTCCAACATCACCCACTCCACCACACACAGTCAACATCACCCACTCACCACACAGTCCAACATCACCCACTCCACCACACACAGTCCAACATCACCCACTGCACCACACAGTTCAACATCACCCACTCCACCACACACAGTCCAACATCACCCACTCCACCACACACAGTCCAACATCACCCACTCCATCACACACACACAGTCCAACATCACCCACTCACCACACACAGTCCAACATCACCACTCCACCACACAAGCCAACATCACCCACTCCACCACACAAAGTCCAACATCACCCACTCCACCACACAGTCCAACATCACCCAATCCATCACACAGTCCAACATCACCCACTCCACCACACACAGTCCAACATCACCCACTCCACCACACACAGTCCAACATCACCCACTCCACCAAACACAGTCTAACATCACCCACTCCACTACACAGTCCAACATCAGTCACACCACCAAACACAGTCCAACATCACCCACTCCACAACACACAGTCCAACATCACCCACTCCATCACACACACTCCAACATCACCCACTCCACCACACACAATCCAACATCACCCACTGCACCACACAGTCTAACATGACCCACTCCACCACACACAGTGCAACATCACCCACTCCACCACACACAGTCCAACATTACCCACTCCACCACACACAGTCAAACATCACCCACTCCACCACACACAGTCCAACATCACCCACTACACCACACAGTCGACATCACCCACTCCAATACACACAGTCCAACGTCACCCACTCCATCACACAGTCCAACATCACACACTCAACCACACACAGGAAGTGGAATAGTCTAGAGAAAGATATAGTGGAGGCAGGAACCATACATAGTTTTAAGATGAGGTATGATAAAGCTCATGGAGCAGGGAGAGCAGAGACCCAGTAGCGGCCAGCGAAGAGGCGGAGCCAGGAGCTGAGTCTCGACCCCTGCAACCACAATTAGGTGAGTACAGTCCAACATCACCCACTCCACCACACAGTCCAACATCACCCACTCCACCACACACAGTCCAACATCACCCACTCCACCACACAGTCTAACATCACCCACTCCACTACACACAACCCAACATCACCCACTCCACCACACACAGTCCAATATCACCCACTCCACCATACTCAGTTCAAAAACACCCACTCCATCACACACAGTCCAACATCACTCGCTCCACCACACACAGTCCAACATTACCCACTCCATCACACACAGTCCAACATCACCCACTCCACCAAACACAGTCTAACATCACCCACTCCTCCACACAGTCCAACATCACTCACTCCAAAAAACACAGTCCAACATCACCCACTCCACCACACACAGTCCAACATCACCCACTCCACCAAACACAGTCCAACATCACCCACTCCATCACACAGTGAAACATCACCCACTCCACCACACACAGTCCAACATCACCCACTCCACCACACACAGTCCAACATCACCCACTCCACCACACACAGTCCAACATCACCACACTCACCACACACAGTCCAACATCACCACTCCACCACACAGTCAACATCAACATCACTCAATCACTCCACCACACAGTCCAACATCACCACTCCATCACACAGTCCAATATCACTCACTCCACCACACACAGTCCAATATCACCCACTCCACCGCACACAGTCCAATATCACCCACTCCACCACACACAGTCCAACATCACCCACTCCACCACACACAGTCCAACATCACCCACTCCACCACACACAGTCAACATCACCCACTCCACCACACACAGTCCAACATCACCCACTCCACCACACACAGTCCAACATCACCCACTCCACCACACAGTCCAACATCACCCACTCCATCACACAGTCCAATATCACCACTCCATCCACACAGTCCAATATCACCCACTCCACCACACACAGTCCAACATCACCAACTCCACCACACACAGTCCATCACCCACTCCACCACACAGTCCAATATCACCCACTCCACCACACACAGTCCAATATCACCCACTCCACCACACACAGTCCAACATCACCACTCCACCACACACAGTCCAATATCACCCCTCACCACACACAGTCCAACATCACCCACTCCACCACACACAGTCCAAAATCACCACTCCACCTCACACAGTCCAACATCACCTCCACCACACAGTCCAATATCACCCACTCCACCACACACAGTCCAATATCACCCACTCACCACACACAGTCCAACATCACCCACTCCACCACACACAGTCCAACATCACCACTCCACCACACAGTCCAATATCACCCACTCCACCACACAGTCCAATATCACCCACTCCACCACACACAGTCCAATATCACCACTCCACAACACACAGTCCAATATCACCACTCCACCACACAGTCCAACATCACCCACTCCACCACACACAGTCAACATCACCCACTCCACCACACACAGTCCAACATCACCCACTCCACCACACACAGTCCAACATCACCCACTCCACCAACAGTCCAACATCACCCACTCCACCACACAGTCCAATATCACCCACTCCACCACACACAGTCCAATATCACCCACTCCACCACACACAGTCCAACATCACCAACTCCACCACACACAGTCCATCACCCACTCCACCACACAGTCTAATATCACCCACTCCACCACACACAGTCCAATATCACCCACTCCACCACACACAGTCCAACATCACCCACTCCACAACACACAGTCCAATATCACCCACTCCACCACACACAGTCCAACATCACCCACTCCACCACACACAGTCCAAAATCACCCACTCCACCTCACACAGTCCAACATCACCCACTCCACCACACAGTCCAATATCACCCACTCCACCACACACAGTCCAATATCACCCACTCCACCACACACAGTCCAACATCACCCACTCCACCACACACAGTCCAACATCACCCACTCCACCACACAGTCCAATATCACCCACTCCACCCCACACAGTCCAATATCACCCACTCCACCACACACATACACCCCGTTGGCCTAGTGGGTAAAGCTCTTGCTTCACGCACGGAGGGGCCGGGTTCAATTCCCGGTGGGGCAGAAACATTTCGAAGTGTTTCCTTACATACACATACACACACACACATATATACAACAGGCCTAGTGTCTAATTGACAAGTGCCTAGGACAAAATGGTAACTAACTAACACAGTCCAATATCACCCACTCCACCACACACAGTCCAATATCACCCACTCCACCACACACCAGTCCAACATCACACCACTCCACCACCAGTCACATCACACACAGTCCACACACACAGTCAACATCCACCCACAGTCCAATATCACCACTCCACCACAACACACAGTCCAATATCACCCACTCCACCACACACAGTCCAACATCACCCACTCCACCACACACAGTCCAACATCACCCACTCCACCACACACAGTCCAACATCACCCACTCCACCACACACAGTCCAACATCACCCACTCCACCACACACAGTCCAACATCACCCACTCCACCACACACAGTCCAACACCACACACAGTCCAACATCACCCACTCCACCACACAGTCGAAAGTGACAAAGTAAATCGGGAAAGTTTACTCTAACAATTTTTGACATCCATTATCTCTCAATAATATTAATTAATCGTTTACTGAGCAAATTATGACGTGTTCGCATTTAGATTCGCAGTCAAAAAGCATTAAATTTTAAATGTTATGGCATTAATATTTTTTAAATTATAATGGAATAAATTGTTTCATGAAATATTTATTAGAAATGAATTTGTGTATATATCCTACTGAAATATGTTGTTTAATAATATAATATTACCCAGAAATACAGATTACATCAGTATATTTAATTTTCCCTTGCAGGAAGAGTGCCAACATTTGGGTCGCTCACCATGCCCAGCCCTTCTAGGGCTGGGTAGGTGCCAAGGCTGGAGCTTGCTACCATCTGCGGCTCGCAAGCCTACCCTTCCCGTCAGCCTCCTTGGGGCAGGGAAGGTGGCAGACCAGAGGGGCCTAGCAACTATCTACCTACATGCTTGTGGGCGAATATGGCTAGGCCTGGGACTAATTGGTCCCTCCGCTGAGGGGTACCCCCTCCCATGGGAGACTTCGGTCTCTGCTACTCCCACGCCAGGGAGCCGGAGCCGGGTCGCCATCTGGTAAAGACCCGGGCCCCAGATTTCCCGGTGAATCAACACCTCCTCCTCCAACATTTGGGGTCGATCACCATGCCCAGCCCTTTTAGGGCAGGGTAGGTGCCAAGGCTGGAGCTTGCTACCATCTTCGGCTCGCAAGCCTGTCCTTCCCGTCAGCCTCCTTGGGGCGGGGAAGGTGGCAGACCAGAGGGGCCTAGCAACTATCTACCTACGTGCTTGTGGGCGAATATGGCTAGGCCTGGGACCAGTTGGTCCTACCGCTGAGGGGTACCCCCTCCCATGGGAGACTTGTGTCTCTGCTACTCCCACGCCAGGGAGCCGGAGCCGGGTCGCCATCTGGTAAAGACCCGGGCCGGGTGATTTCCCGGTGAATCAACACCTCCAACATTTGAGCGATAGTAGTTAGACTGTTGGGTTTAGTCCTGACTCTTTCTCTCAACGGCTATTCTTCTTCTGTCCCCACTTCCCCCTCGCCCCTAGTGGGTCCTTTCCTGAGAGTCTGATCTAACTAACTAGCAGCATTTGAGTCGATCACCATGCCCAGCCCTTCTAGGGCAGGGTAGGTTCCAAGGCTGGAGCTTGCTACCATCTGCGGCTCGCAAGCCTGTCCTTCCCGTCAGCCTCCTTGGAGCGGGGAAGTTGGCAGACCAGAGGGGCCTAGCAACTATCTACCTACCTGCCTCGTGCTTGTGGGCGAATATGGCTAGGCCTGGGACCAGTTGGTCCCACCGCTGAGGGGTACCCCCTCCCATGGGAGACTTAGGTCTCTGCTACTCCCACGCCAGGGAGCCGGAGTCGGGTCGCCATCTGGTAAAGACCTGGGCCGGGAGATTTCCCTGTGAATCAACACCTCCTCCTCCTCCTGACAGCATTTTTGGTCGATCACCATGCCCAGCCCTTCTAGGGCAGGGTAGGTGCCAAGGCTGGAGCTTGCTACCATCTGGGGCTCGCAAGCCTGCCCTTCCCGTCAGCCTCCTTGGGGCGGGGAAGGTGGCAGACCAGAGGGCCTAGCAACTATCTACCTACCTGCCTGTGCTTGTGGGCGAATATGCTAGGCCTGGGACCAGTGGTACCTGCTGCTGAGGGGTACCCCCTCCCATTGGAGACTTCGGTCTCTGCTACTCCCACTCCAGGGAGCCGGAGCTGGGTCGCCATCTGGTAAAGACCCGGGCCGGGAGATGTCCCGGTGAATCAACACCTGACAGCATTTTGATCCACACCATGCCTAGCCCTTCTAGGGCAGGGTAGGTGCCTGAGCCAGAGCTTGCTTTCACCCTGCAGCTCACAAGACTGCATTCCCTAGCTCCCTGGGGCGGGGAAGGTGGCAACCAAAGATGGGCCTGGCATCTCCCTACTCCGGGGCGGGGAATGTGGCTAGGCCTGGGTCCGTTGGTCCTCCTGGGGCAGTACCCTCCCATGGAGACGTTCTGACTACTCCCACCAGGCCGGACCGCCCTTGGAAAGGGCCCGGCCGGAGAGTCCCGGGAATCAACACCTGACAGCATTTTGATCCACACCATGCCTAGCCCTTCTAGGGCAGGGTAGGTGCCTGAGCCAGAGCTTGCTTTCACCTGCGGCTCACAAGACTGCTATTCCCTTTAGCTCCCCTGGGGCGGGAAAGGTGGCACACCAAGATGGGCCTGGCTTCTCCCTACTCACGGGGCGGGGAATGTGGCTAGGCCTGGGGTCCGTTGGTCCCACAGATAAGGTCCCAAGTACCTCCTCCCATGGCAGACGTTAGTCTGAGATACTCCCGAGAAAGGGAGCCAAGGCCGGGCCACCTCTTGGACAAGGCCCGGGCCGGGAGAGTCCCGGCGAATGAAGAAGAAGAAGAATAAGAAGAAGAAAGCATTTTTGGTCGATCACCATGCCCATCCCTTCTAGGGCAGGGTAGGTGCCAAGGCTGGAGCTTGCTACCATCTGCAGCTCGTAAGCCTGCCCTTCCCGTCAGGGAAGGTGGCAGACCACAAAGGCCTAGCATCTATCTACCTCCATGCCTCGTGCTGGTAGGGGAATGTGGCTAGGCCTGGGGCCGTTGGTCCCACCGCTGAGGGGTACCCCCTCCAATGGGAGACATAGGTCTCTGATACTCCCACGCAGGGAGCCGAAGCTGGGTCGCCGTCTGGTAAAGACCCAGGCCGGGAATTCCCGGTTAATCAACACCTCCTCCTCCTGACAGCATTTTGAAAAAAAGGGTCGATCACCATGCCCAGCCCTTCTAGGGCAGGGTAGGTGCCAAGGCTGGAGCTTGCTACCATCTGCAGCTCGTAAGCCTGTCCTTCCCGTTAGGGAAGGTGGCAGACCACAAAGGCCTAGCATCTATCTACCTCTATGCCTCATGCTGGTGGGGAATGTGGCTAGGCCTGGGGCCACTTGGTCCCACCGATGAGGGGTATCCCCTCCCATGGGAGACATAGGTCTCTGACACTCCCACGCCAGGGAGCCGGAGCCAGGTCGCCATCTGGTAAAGACACGGGCCGGGAGAATTCCCGGTGAATCAACACCTCCTGACAGCATTTTGAAAAAAAGGGTTGATCACCATGCCCAGCCCTTCTAGGGCAGGGTAGGTGCCAAGGCTTTGAGCTTGCTACCATCTGCAGCTCGCATGACTGCCCTTCCCGTCAGCCTCCTTGGGGCGGGGAAGATGGCAGACCAGAGAAGCACAGCTTCTCCCTCCCAGCCCTGTGCTGGTGGGGACTGTGGCTAGGCCTGGGGACAGTTGGTCCTAACGATGAGAGGGGTACTTGTACCTCCTCCCATGGTGTCAGTAATATGTACTGAAGCATATTGTTATACTTGTGTAGTGTATTATAAGTAATTCTAGCTATATTTGTGATCCCTTGTTACTTGTGACGTCAGAGACCCGCACCATGTGAGTGCTGCGTTAGAGGCCTCCCTCTCATTCCCGCGCTAAGCGTACAACTGAACAGGTGTGGTGCTGGGTACTGCTCCTCTCTTACTTAATATATCCAGTCACCAACCATCCATCTCCAAGAACCCCACGTGATAATGGGAGACATAGGTCTCAGATACTCCCACGACAGGGAGCCGGGTCGCCATCTGGAATAGACCCGGGCCGGGAGAATTTCCAGTGAATCAACACCTCCTCCTGACAGCAGTTTGCGCGGGACACCATACCCAGCCCTTTTAGGGCAGGGTAGGTGCCAAAGCTGGAGCTTGCTACCATCTGCAGCTCGCACGACTGCCCTTCCTGTCAGCCTCTCTGGGGCGGGGAAGATAGAAGACCAGAGAGGCCTAGCTTCTCCCTCCCAGCCAAGTGCTGGTGGGGAATGTGGCTAGGCCTGGGGACAGTTGGTTTCAACGATGAAGGGTACTTGTACCTCCTCCCATGGGAGACATAGGTCTCTGATACTCCCACGACAGTGAGCCGGAGCTGGGTCGCCATCTGGAATAGACCTGGGCCAGGAGAATTCCCGGCGAATCAACACCTCCTCCTCTTGACAGCAGTTGGAGGGGTCACACCATGCCCAGCAATTTTAGTGCAGGGTATTTGCCAAAGCTGGAGCTTGCTACCATCTGCAGCTCGAAAGACTGCTCTTCCCATCAGCCTCCCTGGGGCAGGGAAGATGGCAGACCAGAGAGGTCTAGCTTCTCCCTACGAGCCTGTTGCGGGTGGGGAATGTGGCTAGGCCTGGGTACAGTTGGTCCCAACGATGAGGGGGCACTTGTCCCTCCTCCTATGGGAGACATTGGTCTCAGATACTCCCACGACAGGGAGCCGGAGCCCGGTCGCCATCTGGAATAGACCCGGGCCGGGAGAATTCCCGGCGAATCAACACCTCCTGACAGCAGTTTCATACCGGTAAATTACATAGAATAGATTAGAATGACAGCAGACACCATGCCCAGCCCTTCTAGGGCAGGGAAGGTGTCAGATTTGGAACTTGCTACCATCTTCAGCTCACAAGACTGCCATTACCATGAGCCTCCCTGGGGTGTGGACAATGGCTAACCAGAGAGGCCTAGCTTTTCCCTACGAGCCCCGTGAGGCGGGGAATGTGGCTAGGCCTGGGGACAGTTGGTCTCTGAAGATGAGGAGGTACTTGTACTTCCTCCCATGGCAGACATAGGTCTCGAGACACTCCCACGACCGGGAGCCAAGGCCGGGTCATCATCCGGAAAAGACCCGGGCCGGGAGAGTACCAGCGAATCAACAACAATTTTTTTCAAGATCATAAACGATTAAATTTTTTTATAATAATAACCATTAATTTTTAAAGATCTGGACCGGTAAGTCAGCGGAAGGATTCGGTGGGATGACCCAAAGCTCCAGCTGTGGGTCATCATACGACTAAGACCCGCGTCAGGAAACATTTGTCTAGTCTCCTGACAAACCTTACCTAACCATTATTTTTGAAGGATATAAACACAATGAGGTGTTTTGTCTCAGTGCATATATGTTGAGTTTGCTCTAAGTAATCCTTATTTTAACGCAGATTTAATGACCCTCGTGTAGCAGATGTGGTATATGGGTAATTAATCAATGAACCATCGTCACTGAATATATTCTGATGAGTATATCTCTCTACATGTTTGTGCACTGAGAGCAGCAGTGACTACACGCACAGGGATGCATATCTCAGTACATGTACACTTTAGTCCCAAAATCATATTAGGTATCAAGGTATTCTTGTCTGGTGATGAACAAGTGACATGCAGCTTCAATGACCTTCGAGTAGTCGATAGACTTCAAAATCTATTTTAACCAAACAAGCCAACTATTCCATTCTTTAAGAACTTGTAGAGTGGGCATACTGAGTCTATCATAGTTCACTGAAAGACCACGAAATTCCTAACCCAATGCCATTTATACAACCAACCTTTGGTAAGCTTCAACTAACCTCAGGAGACGCTTGTTCCAGTTTCCTCACTGATAAACCATTACCATCAGTGGTTGACCACGGTCACACTCGACGCGACACTTTGCAGTCAAATACAGCTGTGATTAAATACTGAGACAGTAGTAACATGAGTCCATCTTTTGTTCAGTCATACGAGGCCCCAACTATACTGAAAGAAAGCATTTACTTTCACTACATATCTGACTAGATTCATCGTTAAGGGGAAGAATTTTTCGTATTACTTAAGTCCACATGGGTTAGTCATTCAAGAAAGCCCAACACTGTGGCTTATATCTTTTGGCGTTTTGAGGAGGTTAATCCAAAGAATTTATTTACTGCTATGTGAAGAGAAGGAGCAAATGTAAGGACACACACACACACAGTATTTCTTCAGTCACAAGAGTTGTCAGGAAGTGGAATAGTCTGGCAAGTGAGGTAGCTTTAAGACGAGGTATGATAAAGCTCATGGAGCAGGGAGAGAGAGGACCTAGTAGCGATCAATGAAGAGGCGGGGCCAGGAGCTGAGTCTCGACCCCTGCAACCACAAATAGGTGAGTACACACACACACATGA
Source organism: Cherax destructor (assembly GCA_009830355.1). Taxonomy (NCBI): domain Eukaryota; kingdom Metazoa; phylum Arthropoda; class Malacostraca; order Decapoda; family Parastacidae; genus Cherax; species Cherax destructor. The sequence goes on along the minus strand of WNWK01001023.1, from coordinate 239,148 downwards.
AGCAGGAAGAGTGACCCAGTAGCGACAAGTGAAGAGGCGGGGCCAGGAGCTATGAATCGACCCCTGCAACCATAACTAGGTGAGTACACACACACACACACACTAATATATATATATATATATATATATATATATATATATATATATATATATATATATATATATATATATATATATATATATATATATATATATATATATATATATATATATATATATATATATATATATATATATATATATATATATATATATATATATATATATATGTATATATTTTTTTTTTTATTAACACATCGGCCGATTACCACCAAGGCAGGGTGGCCCGAAAAGAAAACTTTCATCATCATTCACTCCATCACTGTCTTGCCAGAAGGGTGCTTTACACTACAGTTATAAAACTGCAACATTAACACCCTCCTTCAGAGTGCCGGCACTGTACTTCCCATCTCCAGAACTCAAGTCCGGCCTGCCGGTTTCCTGAATCCCTTCATAAATGTTACTTTGCTCACACTCCAACAGCACGTCAAGTATTAAAAACCATATGCCTCCATTCACTCCTATCAAATACGCTCACACATGCTTGCTGGAAGTCCAAGCCCTCGCACACAAAACTTCCTTTACCCCCTCCCTCCAACCTTTCCTAGGCCGACCCCTACCCCGCCTTCCCTCCACTACAGATTTATACACTCTCGAAGTCACTCTGTCTCGTTCCATTCTCTCTACATGTCCAAACCACCTCAACAACCCTCCTCAGCTCTCTGAACAATCGTTTTGGTAATCCCGCACCTCCTCCTAATTTCCAAACTCCGAATTCTCTGCATTATATTCACACCACACATTGACCTCAGACATGACATCTCCACTGCCTCCAGCCTTCTCCTCGTTGCAACATTCATCACCCATGCTTCACACCCATATAAGAGCGTTGGTATAACTATACTCTCATACATTCCCTCTTTACTTCCATGGACAAGGTTCTTTGTCTCCACAGACTCCGAAGTGCTCCACTCACCCTTTTCCCTCATCAATTCTATGATTCACCTCATCCTTCATAGACCCATCCGCCGACATGTCCACTCCCAAATATCTGAATACATTCACCTCCTCCATACTCTCTCCCTCCAATCTGATATCCAATCTTTCGTCACCTATTCTTTTTGTTATCCTCATCACCTTACTCTTTCCTATATTCACTTTCAATTTTCTTCTTTTACACACCCTACCAAATTCATCCACCAACCTCTGCAGCTTCTCTTCAGAATCTCCCAAAAGCACAGTGTCATCAGCAAAAAGCAACTGTGACAACTCCCACTTTGTATTTGCTTCTTTATCTTTTAGCCCAACACCTCTTGCCAAGACCCTCGCATTCACTTCTCTTACAACCCCATCTATAAATATATTGAACAACCACGGTGACATCACATCCTTGTCTAAGGCCCACTTTTACTGGGAAATAGTCCCCTTCCTCCTACACACTCTAACCTGAGCCTCACTATCCTCATAAAAACTCTTCACTGCTTTCAGTAACCTTCCTCCTATTCCATACACCTGCAACATCTGCCACATTGCCCCCCTATCTACCCTATCATACGCCTTTTCCAAATCCATAAATGCCACAAAAACATCTTTACCCTTATCCAAATACTGTTCACCTATATGTTTCACTGTAAACACTTGGTCTACACACCCCCTACCTTTCCTAAAGCCCCCTTGTTCATCTGCTATCCTGCTTTCTGTTTTACTCTTAATTCTTTCAATAATAACTCTACCATACACAAATATAACATACACAAATATAACATTACTCTCCTGTGTTAAAGTGTTTGTCCTCACTCGGTATGTAATTATTTGATGATGAATTTTAATGATGAGTGACATTTCTCTCACTATTTAATCGTGTCAGTATTGAACATTAATTTTGTTTTCGTTTCAATAAATCATTAATAAGAACGACTCTGTTAAACTGTAAATCACAGATATAAAAAAATACGTTATGAATGTATTGGAGCGAAATATTTTACATGATTTTTAGAGTAATTAAATAAATGTTATTAAACTTTAACACCTCGATGATTAATGGGGTTTAAATCCTGTCTACTGAACTGGATTTATATAACCCTAAATTTTAAAGTGGTAGAGGGGTAAGCCAGCGGAAGGTCTCGGTCAGATGACCAAAAGCTCCAGCTGTGGGTCGTCATATGACTAAACCCCACAGCAGAAAACCCTTTTCCTGTTTCCTGACAAACCTTACCTAACCTAACTGGATATATATACACTGAAAGATGTACGTATATGACTCTCGGTGTATATACTCTGAGAAATTGCTTTAATACCTAATTTAGGGATTAATGTGTTCTTGACAGGTGGTGAATAGGCTACGCCTGAGACACTCAGATGGTGTATAGCGTACACACTGTATATGTATTCTGAAATGTATGCCTTGATGTGTATACACTGAGAAGCAGTGTATGTACATACACTTAGAAAAGTGTATATCTCAGTTTGCATACACTCTGGATTTACTTTAATCCTCATGTAGCCGATAGGTTTTAAACCTTATTAAGTATAATAATAATGTATTAAAAGGACCCCAATGGAAATAAGTCATTTTGACCTTTTTTTGGGTTATCCTGGGTTCTCTACACATATGCTGCTATGTATGATAATCTATGTAAGTGTATTTGTGTATATCTGAATAAACTTACTTAAGAAAGACACAGGGTTTAGCCCTCAGTAAACCACTGGATCTCAGTAAACCACTGTGGGGCTTAGTCGAAGTTCCACAGTGGGAAACATCGATGGATATAAGGATTATTCCAGAGTTTAACTTTTGGTATTATATTTGAGGTAGTATTACCTTTTCACTCTGTTCACTCGAGGTTAAAGTCACTCATCGAGTATTATACATTTATTGGAATCTTCATTCGAAGAACAAGAGCTGTTTTCCCTCTTCTTGGATCAAGACTGATTAGACCTGCAGCTCTACAGGTGCTTGTGTGTTGTTCACTCCGTGTTCTTCAAACTTCGCGTGGGCTTCACATCGATGTTCCTGTCTGTTATTCACACTGCTGTTATGTTCTTCACTCTACTGCCATGTTCTTGTGTTCTTCACGCTATTTATACATATGATGGCATTGCTCATTGATTTACATTTCATTAATTGACAAAACAATTTCCCCTCTAGCGGAACAAAGGAAATTACAAGGCTGAGAAAACTGTCTTCTTTTAAGATGATTATCTCAGCTTATTGTTGAGTTCATAATCTTTCATGTTCTTGCAGGAGAAAGATGCTTCTCTCAGTTCATGATGAACACAGAGGGTTATTCCTGGCAGAACAAAGGAAGTGATATTCCTTCAGAGTGAACACAAACAGTGGGTGGTTAGTTTATTATGCAGGGAGGGAGAGATTTGTTCTGAGGTGACTATATTGAGAGACTCTCACACCTCTCTCACTCTCACATCTCTCTCAATTCCACACCTCTCTCACTCCCACACCCCTGTAATTCGTGCTCACACCTCTATAACTAATTCTCACACTCATGCAACTCACATCCCACACTTTTCCTATCCCCACTCCAGTGCAACTCCCATACCTTTCTCAACCCCACACCTCTGTAACTCCCACACCTTTCTCACTCCCGCACCTCTCTCTCTATCTCTCCACATCCTTGCTATTCCTGTATCTCTTTCACTCCCACACCCTGCAGGTTAGTCCCACACCCCTACAACTCCCACACCACAGCAACTCCCACAATGCTAGAACAATTCCTTATGTTATCTCTGTAATGAGACTTAAGAAATGGTTTATTAGGGTCCCGATAAAACTTAATTAATCTATCTTGTAGTGATTGAATTATGTCTAGTTAAGTTTACCATTAAAAAGGCTTCATAAAGTTTCTTTCGATAAGTAACTTAATACTATAATATTTCAAGTTTTTTCCAGGGGTAACTTTAGAATAACTTTTCAAGCTTTTTTCCAGGTGTTTATGCGCATTTCTGATGATATACAAAGTGTTATATTTACCAAAGGTTCTAAAGAACGCAGCTTTTCTGCGCACATGCTGTACTCTGTGTCCGGTCTGCCTCACCTCCAAAACACACGAGCTTGCATTTGCTTGGGTTGAACTCGAGTAGCCACTTCTTTGACCACATCTTCAGTCAAGTTCCATCTCTCCCCGGAGATGAAGGTCCCAGCTAAATTGACATATTTCTGCATATATTAAACAGGAAGGAGGTGAGGGAGGAAATGAAGGAGGAACTGATGGAAAGAGGGAGGGAGATAGGAAATATATTTACAGTCATAGCATAGATGAAATGTGTTCTTGATCTATGGAATTGGATCAAACCTGGCTATTCCCCAGGCGCTGTATGACTCCGACGGCGTTAGCGCTTCGCTATAAATCTGAAAATAATGACAGAAATGACAGAAACATGATAAACAGCGAAACACATGAGAGAAACGAAGTGAAAATACCTCCTCATCGTTGGGACCAACTGTCCCCAGGCCTAGCCACATTCCCCGACCTCTCGGGACTCGTAGGGAGAAGCTAGGCTTCTCTGGTCTGCCATCTTCCCCGCCACAGGGAGATAATGGGAACGGCAGTTATGTGAGCTGCAGATGGTAGCAAGCTCTGGCTCAGGGACCTACCCTGCCCAAGAAGGGCTGGGCATAATGTTCCCTTCATCTAGGAAAACCTTCCCAGACAGACTTATCTTCTTTATTTCAGTTCAGTTCAGACTCTCAGGTAAGGACCCACTAGGGGCGAGGGGGAAGTGGGGACAGAAGAAGAATAGCCGGTGAGAGGAAGAACAAGTAGAAGAGAAAGAGTCAGGACTAAACCCAACAGTCTACCCCTTCTTATTTATAAATAATACATTAATTTGTATTATGCATTTGTTATTCCAAAAAAAATATTAGAAATTAGTAGTATTCCCGAAAAGGTATTTTATATTAGTTATTCCTAAAAACATATTAAAATTAGTCTTGAAAATGAGTTATACATTAGTTACTCCTGAAAATTAGATAAACATTAGTCCTGAAAATGTATTTTAATTATTCCTAAAAATGTATTATATATAAGTTATACCTGAAAATGAGTTTGCTTTAGTCACATAAAGATTCAGTAGTAGTGTGTGTGTGTGTGTGTGCGCTCACCTATTTGTGATTGCAGGGGTCGATTCACAGCTCCTGGCCCCGCCTTTTTGCGGTGTGTGTGTGTGTAGCAGTAGTATTAGCGTGTGTTTTAGTTAGTTTAATATCTTTATTATGCACCTTAAACCCATACTGTGGGTGGTAGTCAAAAGATTACAGAAGTACATAATGGGTCCAGGGACTGGGGCCCAAAGTTCTGATAGCTGAACAAGTTACAAAGGTAATGAACTCCAGGTACTAGATCTGGTTACAATCATGACGAAGTTTCAAAGGTAATGAATCATCTACACGTCTATATATTGTGATAATCATGAACAAATTACATTAGTTATTAGTGCAAATACTCCACTATCATGCCGAGGCATATCGGGCAGACTTAACCTAATACTTAAAGACTAGTACTTAAGTATAGACAGGTGAGTGTGTGTACTCACCTATTTGTACTCATCTGTTTGTGGTTGCAGGGGTCGAGTCATAGCTCCTGGCCTCGCCTCGTCTCACACACACACACACACACTGTGTGTGTGCGACTGTTCACCACCTGTCAATAATACTTCAATACCTAAAATAGGGATTACCCGGAGTTTACCTGGAGAGAATTCCAGGGGTCAACGCCCCCGCGGCCCGGTCTGTGACCAGGCCTCATGTTGGACCAGAGCCTGATCAACCAGGCTGTTACTGCTGGCCGCACGCAGTCCAACGTACGAACCACAGCCTGGCTGGTCAGGTACCGACTTGAGGTGCCTGTCCAGTGCCTGCTTGAAGACAGCCAGGGGCTTGTTGGTAATCCCCCTTATGTATGCTGGGAGGCAGTTAAACAGTCTTGGGCCCCTGACACTTATTGTGTTGTCCCTCAACGTGCTAGTGGCACCCCTGCTCTTCATTGGGGGGATGTTACATCGCCTGCCGAGTCTTTTGCTTTCGTAGGGAGGGATTTTTGTGTGCAAGTTTGGTACTAAGCCCTCGAGAATTTTCCATGTGTATATAATAATGTATCTCTCCCGCCTGCGTTCTAGGGAGTACAGGTTTAGGAACTTCAAGCGTTCCCAGTAATTGAGGTGGTTTATCGCACTTATGCGTGCGGTGAAGGTTCTCTGCACATTTTCAAGGTCAGCAATTTCACCTGCCTTGAAAGGTGCAGTTAGTGTGCAGCAATATTCCAGCCTAGATAGAACAAGCGATCTGTAAAGTGTCAACATGGGCTTGGCATCCCTGGTTTTGAAGGTTCTCATTATCCATCCTGTCAGTATATATACACTGAGACTGACACTTTACTAATGACTTTAAGTAGAATAACTGTAATATTGTTATTGTACTCAAGAATACTACTAATAATACTGCTGCTACTACTACTACTGATACTACTACTGACTATTACTACTACTGCTGCTGCTACTGCTACTACTGCTACTACTGTTGCTACTACTACTACTACTGTTACTACTACTACTGTACACATTCACCGACCAGCTCGGTCGGTGTCGGTGGCTGGCCCTCTAGTGGTGTCCAGGTGAAGCGGTTTATTTTCACAACAACAACATGGCGGCTGCTTATAGGAGACGGATCAACACTGTGTGTGTGGAGTTTTTGAGGGGTGCAGTCTATCCCACGAATGCAGCAGTGGTTTTGCCAACTATAATTAAAGATACCTATGATATCGATAATGAGGAAGTTTATGACATAGCGCTAAACGAGAGTACCAGGATCTTTGTAAAGCTGATGACCACCGGTGCATATGAGCGCATAGTGGACAAATACGAGGATGTGTGCATGACAATCAACGCTACAATGAGGTAAAACTGAAGGATGTTTCTAGACATTACACCTGTGTAAGGATTCGTAATCTTCTGTTTGAAGTGGATTAACAGGACATAAGGGATGTCTTTAAGGCCTATGGTGTGATTCATCTTGCAACAATGGGACGATGGAATGAGGGTCTGTATGAGGGGATCCCGGAAGGATCCTACAATCTAAAGATGACCTTAAGACGGGCAATTCTGTCTTATGTAGTAATGGAGGCCTTCAGGATGCAAGTATACATGACCTATGCCGGGCAGAGAAGGACTTATAGACTCTGTGGATCTTATGAGCACATGGCCGCGGGGTGTGAGAAACGGCAGAAACAACGATATAGTGATCGAAATGTTGTTGTGGCTACAGAAGTGGTGTCGACTGAGAGAACGGAAGAAGAAGTCATGGCCCCGAAAGGGACGTGGAGTGAGATAGTCCAGGTGTCTGAAGAAGTGTGTCACACCATGCCTGCAGTGACGCAGGGCAACGAGGTGATGGAGATGAACGAACAAAGGGAAGATTCGGATTTAAACATTGAGGTGACACTTCCTGAAGTGTTGAGGGAGCTTTTGGATAGTCCCCAGGAGGAAGTGGTTCAGGAATCTGGTGAATCTCTTGATGGCTTCATGGGTGGCATTGCAGGGGAGGTGGGTGACAGCCCAGATACTGGTAGGCTGGATATCAATGAAGTGCAGGTAACAGTGCACAGGGAGGACAGTGAGACTAACATGGATGTCGGTGCAGAATTGCGAATACGTGCAATGGGTGTGACGGAAGATGATGTCCTCACGCCTACCCAGAGGACCTGTAAGAAGGCCTGTGTAGATGTAGCACAAAGGGGACAGGGGGGTTTGAAGGGAACGGAGGGGGTAAGAGGAGTGCAGGGTAATGACAAGGTTGCTGGTGCTACAAAGGGTATGATGCAAAGGTCAGGTAAGTCCAAAGGAAAGCCACCTCTATCATATTCAAATGTATCTCGTTTAGCGTGAATGGCCTAAAGGCCGAAGTGAAGAAGAAATGGGTAGAGGTGACCTTGAGACGGTTTGCAATTGATATAGGATTTTTACAAGAGCATAATTATAGGTATGGAAAAAAATTGTTGATGCAAGGATACAGTGTGTATGAGGGCAATTCAGATAATTTCAAGGGTGGGGTTGTGGTAGTGATAAGAGAGTCCAGTCCTTTTCAGCTGTTAGCTTAGGAGGAGGGGGGAAGGGCAGGGTAGTGAGAGTTGATGGGTTGTGGGGGGAGTGAGAGTGACCTTTATAGGGGTATACATGCCAGCTGTTAGCAACAAGAGATTTAAAGAGGAGTTTGTAAGGAAACACTTAGTATATTTCATGGGAGGCTTAGCTGAGGTTACAGTAATTGGGGGAGATTGGAATTGTATTATCAGGAAGAAGGACGTGGAGCCCTGTGGGGCAGGGTGTGTGTTAAAAGTCTTGAGGGACGTGTTGGGAAGTGCGGGGGTGGTTGATGTGGTGGGTGGTGGTTGGAGGGTGGATTACATATTTGTTAGACGGGGATATGCTGCTCGTTTGGACAGAATATATGTGTCAGGGGTGGTGAATGTGGGAGAAGTTAAATATATAGATGTGGGTTTTTCTGATCATAGGGGAGTATTGCTGGAGGTTGGTTGGGAGGGGATGGTTAAATGGTATCCGGGACATTGGAAACTGAACGTACGGCTATTGGAAGGGAAGGAAGGTAGGGACCTTTTTGCTGGATGGTGGGGAAACATGTGGGGAAAAAAGGAAGTTGGAAGGGGATGGGGATGTGGTGAAGTGGTGAAGTGGTGGGAGCAATATGCAAAACCAGTTATACAGGATTTTTATAAGGTCAGGGGATGGGAGGAAAAGCAATAGAGGTACGGGTTACAGAAATATTTGGAGGGGCAGTTGGGGTTTTGTTATGAAGGGTGTAGGATATTGCAGGTGGCAGAGATGGCCGCGTTGAAAGGGAGGTTGAGAGAAATACAAAATACATGTTTCGATGCGGTACGTATGCGCGGAGGAATGGAGGACGTATTATGGGGCGATAGGACATCAGCTGGTGTTTTGAGGTCTTTTCGTAAGAGATGGAAGGGAATTACTGTGGTGGGGATGGTGGTGGGGGAGGATGTGGAAGGGTATGTCAAGGGGCAGGAAATGAAGTCGACAGAGGCTTTGAGTTTATACCTTAGGAAGTGGTTTGAGTATCATTTGAAAAAGGCTGGGAGGGGGGACTGGAGGGGGATGTGATTGAGGAGGGTATAGAGCAGGTGTTAGAGGTGGAAGATAGGGAAGGTCTGGGGGAGATAAGTGAGGAGGAGGTGTGGACTGCAAAAGGAAGTCACTGGGGTTGGATGTATCCCTAATGATTTTTATATGACTCATTGTGGGGTCTTGAAAGAGTGTTTGGTGCTTTTGTTAAATAGTATGAAAGAGTCAGAATGTATAGGTGTGACTCAGAGCACTGGGGTAGTAGTACTAGTTAAAAAGGGTGGGGCAGGGGAAATGATAAGAGAGTATAGACCTTTATCGTTAATGTGCACAGATTATAAGATCTTTGCTAAGGTGCTGGGCAACAGAATGAAAGGTGTGATAGGGTGAGTAATTGTGGCTGGGCAATATGGCATACCAGGGCGGAGTATGTATCAGGGGCATGTGTGGATAAGAGATTTTATAGAGAGTAGATGTGGTGGGGGTGTCTTAGCTTTGGATTGGCAGGCCGCGTACGATAGTGTGGACAGGGACATGTTGTGGAGGATAATGCGGAAGAAAGGTTTTGGTGATGAGATAGTTAGTTGGGCTGAGACGTTGTATAAGAATGCGAGAGTGAGGGTGCAGGTAAATAGTTTGGTGGGAGGGGAGGTATGCATGGGGAATGGTTTGCGGCAGGGGTGCCCCTTGTCACAAATCTTCCTTGCGTGCTTGAAGAACCCCTTATATAGGTTGATTGAGGAGGGAGTGTGGGAGAGAAGAGGGACGTTGGGAAGCGAGTCTGGCATTGTGGGATATGTAGACAATACCACTGTTTTGGTGCGGGGAGAGGAGGGCTTAAAAAATGTGGGTAGGATTCTTGGGATTTTTGGGAGGGCGACAGGGATGTCTAGTCTATAAACAGTGCCAAGTCTAATTTATTGGAGGTAGGGTCGTGGGTGGGGGCATGGGGTTGATGTATGGGTGGCCCGTTGTAGAAAAGTTAAAGATATGTGGAATTATATTTATGAATGATTTAAGAGAAGCAAGGAGGGTAAATGCAAAAGAGGTAGTAGGGGGGCTTTAAGGAGGATGGGAGGGTGGAGGACAGGGGATTTAACTCTTCAGCAGCAAGTGATCGTAATAAATACTTTAGTGTACAGCAGGTTATGGCACATGGCAGCGGTCTTTCCAATGTTAAAAGGGGATGTGAAGGAGTTGGAGAGGAGAGTCCTAAGGTATGTGTGGGGGTATGGGAGGCACTGGTTATAAAAGGAGGTGGTCATGCAAATGGTGGGGTTGGGGGGTCTAGGGCTAATAAATATAGAGGTTCGACTCATAAATGTGTATGTAAAGTATTGTTATGTGCAGAAGGGAGGGGATAGGGGATGGAGGGTGGTGAGGTTTATGACTGAATTGGAGAGCTGGTGGGGAGGGAAGGATCTGGTAAGGTGTGGGGATATGTTGTGCAGTATAATAAGAAGAAGAACATAAGAAAGAAGGAACACTGCAGCAGGCCTACTGGCCCATGCGAGGCAGGTCCAAGTCTCCCACCGGCTTAAGCCAATGCCCCGACCCAGCCAGGTCAGGTTACATTCACTTAAATAAGGAGCACGGCATCTGACCTAGTAGCACAAACTAGTCAGGTCCAACTCACACCCACCCGCACCCACTCATATATTTATCTAGCCTATTTTTAAAACTACACAACGTTTTAGCCTCTATAACTGTACTCGGAAGTTTGTTCCACTCATCGACAACTCTATTACCAAACCAATGCTTTCCTATATCCTTCCTGAATCTGAATTTATCAAACTTAAAGCCATTGCTGCGAGTCCTGTCAATACTACATATTTTTAGCACGCTATTTACATCACCTTTATTTATTCCTGTTTTCAATTTATACACCTCAATCATATCCCCCCTAATTCTACGCCTTTCTAGAGAGTGCAGATTCAGGGCCCTCAGTCTATCCTCATAGGGAAGATTTCTGATACATGGAATCAACTTAGTCATCCTCCTTTGTACGTTTTCCAGAGCATTTGTATCCATTCTGTAATACGGTGACCAAAACTGTGCAGCATAATCTAGATGAGGCCTAACCAAGGATATATAGAGTTGAAGAACAACCTGAGGACTCCTATTATTTATGCTTCTTGATATGAAGCCAAGGATTCTGTTCGCTTTATTGCGAACACTTATGCACTGCTGTCTTGGTTTTAGATTACTGCTAACCAGAACTCCTAAATCCTTTTCGCAATCAGTAGTATTAAGATCTACATTATTTAGTTTATATGTGGCATGGTTATTGTCCTGTCCAATATTTAGAACTTTGCATTTATCTATATTAAACTGCATCTGCCACTTCTCCGACCACTGCATCAGTCTATTCAAATCTTCCTGGAGTGCTCTAATGTCCTCATTTGAATGAATTGGACGGCCTATTTTGGTGTCATCGGCAAACTTGCTTATGTCGCTATTTATTCCCTCATCTATGTCGTTTATGTAGATTGTGAACAACAAGGGGCCCAATACTGACCCCTGTGGAACACCGCTTGTGACACTTCCCCACTCTGATTTCTTCCCATTTATGCAAACTCTCTGCTGCCTATTTGTCAACCATGCCTCTATCCAGGAAAAAAATTCTCCTCCTATTCCGTGTGCCTTAATTTTCCTCAATAGTCTCTGATGTGGGACTCTATCAAAAGCCTTACTGAAGTCCATATACACAATATCATATTCATTACCATGATCTACCTCCTCAAATACCTTAGTGAAAAAAGTTATTAAATTTGTATGGCAGGAACGCCCTTTTGTAAAACCGTGCTGAGATTCATTGATTAATTTATGCTTTTCAAGATGGCTACGAATTGCCTCGGCTATGGAGGTTAGGCTTATTGGTCTATAGTTCGAAGCTAAGGACCTGTCTCCTGCTTTGAAAATAGGTATTACATTTGCAATTTTCCACTTATCTCGCACCATACCAGTTTGCAGTGATATGTTGAAAAGATTAGCCATAATAGGGGTGAGGGATCCATGGGGAGTCACGGCTAGTGCAATGGGTAGGGTGGGGGTGGGGCTGGAAGAGGTTGAGGGGGAAGCAGTGTTTCCTGTATATAATTGGAAAGGAATCTGGGGAGGATAACGACTTTTGAGGATGAAAGCGAGGGTGAGGGAGGTGATTTTCAGGTTTTTGCATGGGTGTTAGCATCGAAAGCTGTGCTGTATAAGATGGGATTGGTGGCGGCTGCAAATTGTGGTAGGTGCGGAGAGGAAGAGTCAGCTTATCATGTGGTATATTTTTGTGGGCATTTAGAGGCTGTAAGGAAATGGTTGGGTGGGGTTATATGTTTGATGGGGGAGAGGGATTAATGCTTTGAGGGTTCTGAGTTTGAACATAGGAGGCATGAGTGAGGATGTAAGATGGGCCCTCATGTATCTGGCAGTAGATTATGTGTATGTTTCATGGATTTTGAGAGAGGAAAAGGGTGGGATATGGATGAAGGCTCTAGCGGCTACAATGTATAGGTTGAGATGTAGGAATCGAGTTTTGTATGGAGATAGGTGGGATCGATTTTTTCCAGACACTTACAGGAACATGACGGTAGGAAAGTTGTTGGAGGTGGGAGGGGTGAGTAGCTAAATGGAAGGACTGGTCTCGGCAGAGGGGATGATCTAGAGGGACAGGTTGTGGTGTGAGATGGGGTGAGTGTGTTAGCATCATAGATGGTGTGTGTGGTGCATGTTGGGGGGAGGGGAGATGGAGGACTTGTTAATACGTTTTGTATAAGGGGGACGAGTGACGAAATCATGGGTGCATACGGTTAGAGGGTGTGGATGTGTATTGGTCTGAAGGACAAAAGAAGGGGAGGATAGTGTTTTGGGACGTGGGGAAATATAGAGGTGGTTTTCCTATGGACGAATTGGTGGAATTTTTCATGCTAAATGAATAGGAGATTTTGACTGTTGTAGGTGAAGCTTTGTCATAGCTTGGTAATATGTATAAAGAAAATTTTCACTGGTGACGAATACGAATATGTGTAAAGTTGTCATAGCATTGAAGTGTAGAGCACGTTTTTGATACTGTGTTAAGAAGAATATTTTGTCATGCATAAAGGGTGTTTAATTTTTGTCATGTGGATAGGGTATACTGTGTATTACATCTTATGTTAATATAGTAAGTATATAGCAGTAAGATTTTAGGTATTAATTGACTTGGTGATTAATTTTACTGGAGCAGTCGAGAGGTTCAGGATCACCTTTTTGTGTGCTTTGTGTGTACTGTGTGATGACACACAGTTTAGGGTAGCCTTAGCAGGTAGGAAAAAGGAGGGGGGGGGGGGTAAGCACCTTTGGAGATCGAGGTTCAGGTATGAGCCGTAGTAAGAGCAGAGAGTAATTCTATATGTGTTATGATCTGTAATATCTACAGGAAAGAGTGAATATATATATTGATGTGTGTTGTCTACTATGTTAGGTAAATCATAAATGTGGTTTTAATGTTATTGTGTAAGAAATAGTTACTTATATTAGAGTTGTGTTGTACTGAAATGTACAAGTATGTAAGTACAGACAAGAAGTGAGCGTACATAAGTTACAGTCAAAGGAGATATTGTATGTACCGGTTGGAATCGTGTTAATTTAATTGTGTCAGGTATGTGAAGAGTATAGGAGAGAATCCAGTTGCATTATGTGTTGTTGGAGACAGGTACATAATGGAGTTATGGTAAGAAGTTTTTTATGATGTAACACGAAGATTAAACTTTGGATTTTGTTGACGAAATTTACAATTGTATTTATGATGTTCATATACTTTTGTGTAATGTATATATCGTTTTTGCGGGCTTAAGTATGTCATTAGTTAGGTTATATATAATGGGTAGGATCATATGTTCTTTGGTGTCTATATAATAATGTCTCAAGATGTTATTAGTTGCAGAATAGGCAGAAACATAGTTCCTTGGGTCATTAAATGGCTAAAGGTAAAGTTTGGAAAAAAATTGTATATTTGTTGGAGAAAGAGCACTCCGTAATGATATGTTAGTGTTAGGAGTACGTATTTGGCTTGCATATGTATATTGTGAGTATTTTGTAGTATGTATATCAGTTTTAAAATGTGTAATGCAATAGTTTTCTAATGACAGAGGATACTGACGCAAGTAGGATATGTTACAGTGATTGTGAATGTAAATCAAATATTGTATGTTGTAGATCAAGATTGCTTCTTCTTCTTCTTCTTGTTGATTCGCCGGGACTCTCCGGCCCGGGCCTTGTCCAAGTGGTGGCCCGGCCTTGGCTCCCTTTCTCGGGAGTATCTCAGACTAATGTCTGCCATGGGAGGAGGTACGTGGGTCCTCCTCATCTGTGGGACCAACGGTCCCCAGGCCTAGCCACATTCCCCGCCCTCACGGGGCTCGTAGGGAGAAGCTAGCCCATTTTTGGTCTGCCATCTTCCCTACCCCAGGGGAGCTAATGGGAATAGCAGTCTTGTGAGCCGCAGATGAAAGCAAGCTCTGGCTCAGGCACCTACCCTGCCCTAGAAGGACTAAGCATGGTGTCGATTCAAGATTGCTGTACAGTCTTGTTGCATAGTATATGTACATGAACCCTCGCTATTCGAACACTCCAAAACTCACCCTTTTATGTAAGTTTATTATTGTAAGTGCTTTTATAAGTGTATTTTTGGGGGTCTGAAATGGACTAATCTAATTTACATCATTCCTTATGGGTATAAATTCATTTGGTAACAGCAATTAAACAGCATTCTGGAATGAGGGCTAGTTTTTTAGTGTTCGAATAGCGAGGGTCCACCTATCACATATACTATTCTGTATTTTGTAAGCATGTCTTTAAAATAAAATATAAAAAAAAACTACTGTTACTGCTGCTGCTGCTACTACTACTACATATACTGCTCCTACTATTACTACTACTATTACTGCTGCTGCTACTACTACTGCTGCTACTACTATACTACATATACTGCTCCTACTATTACTGCTGCTGCTACTACTACTACTGCTGCTGCTGCTACTACTACTGCTGCTGCTGCTACTACTGCTGCTGCTACTACTACTGCTGCTGCTACTACTACTACTGCTGCTGCTACTACTACTGCTGCTGCTACTACTACTACTACTACTGCTGCTACTACTACTACTGCTGCTGCTACTACTACTACTACTGCTGCTACTACTACTACTGCTGCTGCTGCTATTACTGCTGCTGCTACTACTACTACATATACTGCTCCTACTATTACTACTACTATTACTGCTGCTCCTACTACTACTTGCCTTGCTACTACTACTACTACATACTGCTCGCTACTATTATATACTAGCTGCTGCTACTACTAGCTGCTGCTGCTACTGCTACTACTACTGACTGCTGCTCTCACTACTACTTCTGCTACTATATACTGCGCATATACTCGCTTACTACTACTGCTGCTACTACTATATACTGCTCTGCTACTACTACTACTGCTCTGCTACTAGTCTACTACTACTGCTGCTTACTACTACTGCTGCTACTACTACTACTACTGCTGCTGCTACTAACCTACATACTGCTGCTGCACTATACTGCTGCTGCTACTACTACTGCTTGCTGCTACTATACTGCTGCACTATCTCTACTACTATCTACTACTTCACTACTGCTGTGCTACTACGCTGCTGCTCTACTACTGCTGCTACTACTACTACTTGCTGCTACTAGCTACTACTACTACTACTACTGCTGCTGCTACTACTACTGCTGCTGCTACTACTACTACTACTACTACTGACTGCTTGCTACTCACTGCTGCTGCTCTAACTAGCTACTAGCTACTACTACCTGCTGCTGCATTACTGCTACTGCTCACATACTACTGCTACTGCTGTGCACTACTACTACTGCTGCTGTGCACTACTACTGCTACTGCTGCTGCTACTACTACTACTACTGCTGCTGCTACTACTACTACTACTGCTGCTGCTACTACTACTACTACTACTGCTGCTACTGCAACTACTACTACTACTACTGCTGTTGCTACTACTACTACTGCTGCTACTACTGCTGCTACTACTACTACTGCTGCTGCTACTACTACTACATATACTGCTCCTACTATTACTACTACTATTACTGCTGCTGCTACTACTACTACATATACTGCTTCTATTATTACTACTACTATTACTGCTGCTGCTACTACTACTGCTACTACTACTATACTACATATACTGCTCCTACTATTATTACTACTATTACTGCTGCTGCTGCTACTACTGCTGCTGCTGCTACTACTGCTGCTGCTGCTACTACTACTGCTGCTGTTACTACTACTACTGCTGCTGCTACTACTACTACTGCTGCTGCTACTACTACTACTGCTGCTGTTACTACCACTACTGCTGTTGCTACTACTACTGCTGGTGCGGCTACTACTACTGCTGCTGTTACTACTACTACTACTTAAACTGATGCTACTATTACTACTACAACAACTAGTACTACTACTACTAATTATTATTATTATTAAGCGCTTAACCCGTACGAGTTATTCAGCGTCTATAAACAGCTTTGATCCAAAGAAGAGGAGGGGCAGCTCCAATTTCCCGGACCAAAAGCTTCTCACCGGCGGAGCCCTTCCTGAGAATTTACACGGACCTCAACCCTTTAACACTATGCCCCCTCGGTCTACAATGGTCGTGGGACCGAGAAAGCGCTCCTCCCCGGTCTAGCATGGTCGTGGGACCGAGAAAGCGCTCCTCCCCGGTCTAGCATGGTCGTGGGACCGAGAAAGCGCTCCTCCCCGGTCTAGCATGGTCGTGGGACCGAGAAAGCGCTCCTCCCCGGTCTAGCATGGTCGTGGGACCGAGAAAGCGCTCCTCCCCGGTCTAGCATGGTCGTGGGACCGAGAAAGCGCTCCTCCCTGGTCTAGCATAGTCGTGGGACCGAGAAAGCGCTTCTCCCCGGTCTAGCATGGTCGTGGGACCGAGGAAGCGCTCCTCCCCGGTCTCGTGGAAGCGGCAGTGTAATCACTGCCGCTAAAAGCACTGAGTGTTAGCCAAGCAGGGCAAATATTTGACCTCTGGGAGTATAATATCGAGTCTATGTTGGAAGTTGACCCAGGGAACAAGTCGATCCTTCAAATAATGAACATGTAAAATGAAAGGGTCATCATTTACTCTAGCTGCTCGGTTTTTTTGACTATGTAAATTCTCTAATGTTTAATAAACTGTGCAATGAAAATGACAATGTTTTGTGTTTGCATTAAAAAAGGCTTTTTTTATAATAAATTTCAAAAAATAATTCAAGATAAATTAACCTAGAATTTAACTCAGAAACTTGGTTAAGTTAGAATAGGTTGGATCCCCTTTTTTTTTATCCTTAATTATAAAAAAGGCTCCAAAAATAATTCATCATAAATCAACATAGAATTTAACTCAAAAACTTAGTTAAGTTAGAATAGGTTGGATCTCTTTTTATCCTTAGCAATAAAAAAAAAATTCCTTTGGTACAAAATATAAATGTCTCCATTGGACTCTTAACTAAATAATGAAAGGTTTACATAATAACCCATATTAAAGCAGAATTCCGAGCAGTTAAAATATATTTAGACCAATAAAACTTAAAATACTGTGGACTAAAGAGTTCGTAACTAAGTTAACCCAAACATTCCATTCAGCGAATTAATAATGATCCAAGAGTAACCGAAACGTCCAGTTGTCACATTTCCAAACTAAATTATTATTATTATTATTACGGGAAGCTTTAAACCCATAGGAATTATACAGCGCCTTTGGGGGGTGGAAGGTATTCAGACTTAATTCAGGGAAGCGGAGCACAGATCCAATTCCCTGGATCAAGAGGAACTAATTCTCTATTAAATCAGAACAAGTTTTGTCATATCGGTAAATATCCCCGGTATTTAGGCCGAAAAAGAGAGGGGGGATGGAGTTTGTGTTTTATACAAGGGACAAATGCTCCGATTCCTGTGATCAAGAGCAGTTCACCTCAGCAAGGAACCGTGTTTTAGTCAGTGTGCCTATAGTGACTGACGTCACCACTCAGTTAATGGATACGAAAAGCGATTATAATTATAACCTTAATTTTTAAGTGGATGGAGTGGTAACCCAGTGGAAGGTCTCGGTCAGATGACCAAAAGCTCCAGCTGTGGGTCATCATATAACTAAGACCCGCGTCAGGAAACACTTGTCCTGTTTCCTAACAAACCTTACCTAACCTAACTTAGTTAATGGTTTCAATTGAATCCTTGAAGGGAAATGATATTAATAAAATATAACAAAAATTTTATATTTAATTTTTTTCTTAATTAAAATTATATTATAAAACTGCTTACAAAATTGCGCTAAATCTTTGTTGCAGACGCCAAATTTATTCAAATTTAACATATATGCTTGCTGTTGTGGATAATATATGATTCAGTAATTATATTATGCTTCGCGTATCTGCGAGTCATTAATGTTTCAAGAGCTTTGATCGTAGTTGTGAAAGTCTTTTAGTTAAAATGTTAAGTGAAAGAAATTATTCAGGTGACAGCACTACCATCGTTTAATGAGAACTGTGAGTGTATACAGTCCCATCAGTATTGTTTGTTAACCTGGTGTTTAATCCTAACCCTCTGTTTTTAAACATAAAGGTTTATTGTTTTTGTCAAATATGTGTGCGTGTGTCTCTCTCACTCAGGCAGCTTTTGTATCTGAAATACAAAGTTATATATCTTCTTCATTGTTAGTTTCGAAGAAAAAACTCTTATTTTCCTTTCCTTCCTGAAACTTATTCGTGAATGTTGACAAGGATTTTGCCTCAAAGTTTTTCCCAAAGCTTTATAACTTCTAATGACTGTAATTTTATATTCCGTAGTTACCCATTAAATAAAATAATGTCTTTGAAATTATATGTAATATATATAAAGTTATAATAATATAGAAAATAAGAATAAACTTTAAAATATATACTGTATTATATTGTATCTATTTTTAAAAGAAAAAATAGAGCTAATTGCTTTACATTTGGTGTTGTGTTATTTTTTGGTCTATATCAAATGGGGTCTCAAAAAAGTTGGATTCTGCCCAGTGATGCGAGAATATTCTTCTGTGCCGCTGGTGATGCTATGTCCTTTGTCCCTGTGTAAGTTTTTTCCGTCGCAAATGGAAAACAGCTCATGGAGAGGAAAAAAAACTGTTTGATTAAGGCGGCTGATGTTTTATAGTAAGTATTGATTGGCAGCGTCCAGCAACTGTCTTAAAAATTTTGTCAACACTGCAGCGCTGTATATATAGGTATGTGATATATTCTGGCTGGGAATATTGAAAATGGTTATAATCATAAACACAATTTTTAAAGGGGTGGAGGGGTAAGCCAGTAGAAGGCCTCGGTCGGATGACCAAAAGCTCCAGCTGTGGGCTTTCATCTGACTAAGACCCGCGTCAGGAAACACTTGTCCTGTTCATGACAAATCTAATACCTACCTACTTTCTGACTGGGAATATATCTTTACCGAGTGTGTTTGGGATAGCTGACTGACACAGTGTGCCTGTATTTAAACAACGAAGAGACAATCAGGTACGATATGATTGGTACGGAAACAGGACAAGTGTTTCCTGACGCGGGTCTTGGTCATATGATGACCCACAGCTGGAGCTTTCGGTCATCTGATCGAGGCCTTCACCGGCTTACCACTCTAAACGTGTTGGCATCCACTGGCTTCTTCGATCCAATACAGGAAATAACAGAGGAATTTAATATGTTATTCTCTGTATTGGACTGAAGAAATCACCAGCTGGTGAAACGTTTCCTCAATAAACATTTCCAAATACAATTTCCAAATACATTTCCAAAGCACAAGTGTCTCACTCAAGGTCATGTTATACAGTGTTCTGCGAGCATATATCAATGTGATGAGTAAGTCACATGTATAACAATATAAGTTAGACATGTACTACAGCTGTAGCACATGTGTCTCACTCGTCAACTTTCTGGTATTTTCTACCATTTTCAATATATATCAACGTGCAATGGGACGGGTGTAATGTCGTTTGTGAGGTGATATCTCAGACTTATAAGCCTTCTACTCTTCTATTATTTTTACAAGTCTTTCATAATGTGAGAAATCACGAAAACGATCTGAACTTCATAATTTTTCACAGTGGTGTTTTGCATATTGTAATATCACTTGTTTGCAAATAATAAAAGGGCACAATACCGCACATAGAGAGGAGGAGCTTACGACGAAGTTTCGGTCCGACTTGGACCATTTACAAAGTCACACTAACAGAATAAGAGTAGGCAGGTAGTAGATTCGCTGGTATAGTCGCCCAGCCTGGGCCTTTTCCAAGAGGTGGCCCGGCCTTGGCTTCCTCGCGGGAGTGTCTCAGACCAATGTCTGCCATGGAAGGAGGTACAAGTACCTCCTCGTCTTCTTGGACCAGCTGTCCCCAGGCCTAGCCCCATTCCAAGCCCCCAAGGGGCTCGGAGGGAGAAGCTAGGCACCTTGGGCTGCCACAAACTATGCACTGCAGGATCCTTTTGGAGCCACACCCCAGCTTTGGGCATTAAGCCCGAGCGCTGGGTAAGCTCAAGAATGCCTCTTGCTGTGAGTGTTGCTGTTGATACTTCATTTGTCCATTGCACTCCTCTGAGAATAAGAGTGAGGAAGCCAGTATATATAGGCGAGAGGGACAAGGGACGGGAACAAGAGAGGGAGAAGAGGAAGTAGTGGTAGGTAGGTAGTGCAAGTAGCAGTAGAAGAAATAGTGGTAGTAGAAAGTAGGGAGAGTAGTGGCAAACGAGAGAAGAAAGGGAGAGTGAAGGTAGTAGCAATGGTAGAGGAATGGAGGGATGAGGACTAAGTAGAAGAGAAGAGGGTTCAGTCTAAGGACAAGAGAAAGGAGAGCTAAGAGCCCGCAAGGGATAAGACCAAACGCAGTGGGAAAAAAACCAACAGAACACAATAGGCCAAAGAAAGGAAAACAAAGAAAAAGGGAAAAAATAGGAAAGGAATATAGGATAGGATCAGGTTAATTCACGAGTGTCCTGAAGTTTGGATTATTTGACAATGTAATGAGAAAGGAAGGCATCTATAGAGACAAAGCCACGACTAAGATTCACACAGGGAAAGTTGTGTATAAGTGATGTTTCAACAAGACGGCGACTGTGAAAGCTAGAAATAGTCTAGACAGTTTTAGCAGAGGACCAGTCAATAGGATGACTGTGATCTTTAACATGACAGAAAAGAACATTATTGTTGTCGGCATTCTTAACACTACTTTTGTGTTCCTTGAGTCTTGTCAGAAAGAGACCGTCGTCGTAAGCTCCTTCTCTCCTATGTCCTGGTTATTTGTTTATCACCTGTTTACTGGTTTGGTTTGGTAAGGTTTGTCAGGAAACAGGACAAGTGTTTCCCGACGCGGGTCTAAGTCATATGATGACCCACAACTGGAGTTTTTTGGTCATTTGACCGAGGCCTTCCACTGGCTTACCGGTCCACCCCTTTAAAAATTAATGGTTATTATAATAACCACCTATTTACTGTGACCTTGTTGCAAGTATCAACGTCTAACTGAGGAATGATGAAGAACGAGTATTGCAAGAATAAAAGGCGCAGTGCGTGGGGCAATGACAACTAACCTTCATTGTGGAGGAATCTTGAAACGACGTTTTGGTCCATTTAGGACCATTAATATAATGGTCCAAGACAGAAACGTCATCTAAAGTTGCCTTTCCATTGTGTGGCTAATTTTTGGAGGAAAGATGTTTCGGCCTGTGGTTATTCACTGAAGATTTTATTAGGTTTAGTAACCCAGGTTAACACAGAAAAGCCAGTGTGGCTTATTTACCTATGGAATCATTTCATCCTCTCCTCCAGGATGCCACCCACAACAGTCGACTAGCACCAAGGTACTTATTTACCCCTAGGTGAACAGGGACAACAGGTGTAAGGTGACTAACACCCAGGTTACCGCTAGGTGAACAGAGGCAATAGGCGTTAGACGACTTGTCGAGATGCCCCCGCCCAGGATTGATCGCGGGTTCTTGAGTTGTGAACTGCTGGTCACTTTAGGCTCGTCCCCAGCGTCTGTGCATTAGCATCAATAATGTCAGGCACATAGCCAGTGGCTCACTTTAGGCTCGTCCCCAGCATCTGTGCATTACCATCAACAATGCCAAGCATATGCAAATTGGAGATATGCAAATCTGTTTCGAGACTGGATTCAGAGAGACCAGAGGCTATAAGACAAGGAGATGCTATCCTAATTGAGATGGAGAACTCCTTCACTGTGAATTAGACAGTGAGGCGTTGACCAATTATAGATGGAGATGTATAATAGGTCAGTGCTTGATATACTTCTGCATTTGAATGCAATGCTTGCGAAGGTGGTAGGTTGGTAGACAACAGCGTGTGAAATACACATATCAAGTGTATACAGAGAAAGCGAGAAAGGAGAGTAACAACCATTATGGTAGAGACAATATAAGAACTACTGTTAGAGGATTACTGTCACAGCACTTACAAAAATCCCCACCGTGAGAGATCAAGATCACTCAAGCTTCCACCTTAAGTCTAGTCCCACTCATCAACATCACAAAATGGCATATCAAAGCTTCGTGGACACGACATTTATTAAATTCTTCACTCACTAAGATTTTTATTACTGAGCGAAACATTTTATATGCTACGTCTCATCCTAGTGCCTAGCTTTCCGATACTGGGCTGGGATCAACCTAACTCCATAAAAATAACAAGGTATTTTGAACTCAGTGACAAGGCTTTATATCTAATGAATTTGAGGCTACGATTTCCTTGCGTCAGTCTTGATTACCTTCTGTTCATCAGGAAATTGTCTATTCATGCAACGAACCAACAGAAACAGTCAGCAGAGTCAGCCTCCAACTGCACCAGCTAAGGTTGGTTGGCTGGTTAATGGTTAAAAGACTATTTACTACACAAGGGTTGTTAAGGTTGAATGTCACCTGTTCACTACCAGTGGGCCGAATAGGTAAAACTGCGATTTTTGCTCTTCTTGCCGAATAAGACAAGCGATAATTTGTGTATGCAATAATTTCGCAAACATCATTCTGAACGTTACGAAAAAAAATATGTTTCATTGAGTTTGTTTATTATTAAATTATTGTAAACTTATCTAAAATATATTTAGTTGGATTAGGCTAAATTAAATTGCGCTTGTTATAATAAGGTTAGGTAAGTTTCCTAAGGTTGTTTTGGTACAAAATTATTAATTTTTACATTAACATAAATGAAAAAAAATATATCTTTAAACGTATAAGAGAAAATTTTAGAAAGGACTTAGTAATTTTAAACGAGTTCTTGCTGTTTGACCAATTTTACCTATTAGTTAGTTAGTTCAGACTCTCAGGTAAGGACCCACTAGGGGCGAGGGGGAAGTGGGGACAGACGAAGAATAGCCGGTGAGAGGAAGAACCGAAGTAGAAGAGAAAGAGTCAGGACTAAACCCAACAGTCTAACTACTAAGTATATCTTTTACCTATTCGGCACGACATATATATATATATATATATATATATATATATATATATATATATATATATATATATATATATATATATATATACGTGTATATATATATATGAGGATGATAGGAGATGTAGAATATTCACACAACGTCAAATAGAAATCTCAATTTACAATAGTCATGGGGAATACTTCTGTTTACAGTAGAGTTACGTGAAATATATGTATTCTTTTGTTTCTAGTAGAGTCGTGGGAAATACTTTTGTTTAGCCATGGGTGAATACTTTTGTTTATAGTAGCCATGGGGAATATCCTATCTCGAAATAAAAGTCAGTAATATTTGTTAATTATTTCATTAATAGCTTTGAAACCAAGACAATACGAACATTGGCAAAAACGAAATTCTGTACAAACACTGAGAAATTCACATATTTAAAAATTCAAGCTTATAATTTTGTATAAACATATCATCTGTACACAATAATACAAGATATAATACTTGCACAATACAGTCTTGCACAAATATATATACTTTCTTAGTGAATGATTCTGTATTTTGAAGTCACCTTAGCATCACTACTGAGGGAGAGATTAATACAAAATATTTGTTTTTTCAAAAATATCTGCGTAATTTTGAGTTGTGAGCAGATGCACTGGGTAATGGATTTTCTTCAGGTCACACACATATATATATATATATATATATATATATATATATATATATATATATATATATATATATATATATATATATATATATATATATATATATATATAAATAAAAAATTTTTTTTTACGTATATATATATATATTATATATATATATATATATATATATATATATATATATATATATATATATATATATATATATATATATATATGCAAGAAAACCACTATGAAAAAATAGAAGAATTCCAAGCGCTTTCGTGACTACTCACATTATCAAGGAACTATATATGAATATATATACGTACGTATATCATTTCAATCGTCGAAACTATTGGACTAGTTTTACTTGCCTTTATTAGTCATTATTTTGAGCTTGAAACGGCAGAGATGCGTTTTTTCGTATTTATTTAAAAATAAAACGTCATAATCGTCCTGTGAGTTGATCGTAATCGTATTTATACGATTTCTCGAGTTGCTGTAATGGTATTGTTTTTATTATAGTTGACGCTCCTCTCTGGCTATGGTGAACTGTGTTAATTACACGAGCCGGTGAGGATAGTTGAGTCTGGTAGGTGAGTGTACACAACTCACAGGTATGTGTGGTATACAAGGCACTTGTCAATGGAGGGGTGGTGGTGATGGTGTCTCTCAGGCAGAAGCGGACTGGGTCTTAAAACCGGCCTGGGCATCCGTCTCAGGTCAGGTCGGCTCATTAACTGCTGAGGGCCAGAGGTATCCTATCACTGCTCAGTTAAGGCGCGTTCCATTTTCGTTTCAATGTTTATACAGCGGCAATAACTTTAGCTTTTCGTGACATTTTTTTGTTTACCACAGACCAGCGGCCCACGGGGCATTGGCCAAATGCCCGTATGGACAGTCCGCCTCTGCTCGCAGGAAGAGACGGGAGAACTTCTGAAGCGGGTGTTAGCCATATAGTATTGGCCAGCTTAGTTGAGTTTATGGTCACTTGAGCTGTCTTCCGCTGGTTACCGGTCCACCCCGAAAAAAAATATAGCTATCACGAAAGGCTTCATGAAGCCTCTTGTAGATTAAATACTATTAACATTTTATTCAATTTTCCCAATTAAAAGCAATTTAAAGAAGTTTGATATAACACAATTTCTGTTATTTATATGCATATTATCAGAAACGCCTCGAATGTCGTGATAATAAAATATTTCCTTTTGATATACATGCCTTTTTGTTTTTAGCTATTTGTCGGCTCACAGCCTTCATTCAAGGTCCTAACAACACATGGTAACAGCCAGACGCAGATCATTCCAATTCAGGAGATAACAGCATCTCAGACGATGTTCTACGACTCCTTCAGGATGTCTTGAGGGAGTACCAGGTAAGCACCAGCAGGAGGGCCAAGAGTCCCACCTGCAGGAGCAGCAGACTGGATGGTGAGGCTAGACCAGACGCACCTCTGTTAGTCTGCATTGCGGCCGGTGTCTCACCTGCAGAAAATACCATAGTTTACCATCACACTTAAGCACTGACGATTCTTTTATATTACGTGGAAAAACAACAACATTAGTACAGTTAGCGAACGGAGGATCGAACTTTCACCATTCTGAGTTGAATGACAAGCACACTTACCGCTTCCCTCTCTCTGGTTAGCCGGACTCGAGTCCTGGAGGTGAAAGGCACATATAGTATACCCAAAGCCTGTCCCAGAACATCAGCTGCTTGTCTCAGACACACTCATTTTATCCCAGGCATACTTATTTTGTCCCAGACACACTCATTTTGTTCTAGACACTTATTTTGTCCCAGACACTCATTTTGTCCCAGACACACTCATTTTGTCCTAAACATATTCATTTTGTCCCAGTCACATATTTTGTCCCAGGCACACTTATTTTGTCACAGGCACACTTATTTTGTCCCAGGCACACTCATTTTGTCCCAGGCACACTTATTTTGTCCCAGGCACACTTATTTTGTCCCAGGCACACTTATTGTGTCCCAGGCACACTTATTGTGTCCCAGGCACACTTATTTTGTCCCAGGCACACTTATTTTGTCCCAGGCACACTTATTTTGTCCCAGGCACACTCATTTTGTCCGAGGCACACTCATTTTGTCCCAGGCACACTCATTTTGTCCCAGGCACACTCATTTTGTCCCAGTCACACATATTTTGTCCCAGGCACACTTATTTTGTCCCAGGCACACTTATTTTGTCCCAGGCACACTCATTTTGTCCCAGGCACACTTATTTTGTCCCAGGCACACTTATTTTGTCCCAGGCACACTTATTTTGTCCCAGGCACACTCATTTTGTCCCAGGCACACTTATTTTGTCCCAGGCACACTTATTTTGTCCCAGGCACACTTATTTTGTCCCAGGCACACTTATTGTGTCCCAGGCACACTTATTTTGTCCCAGGCACACTTATTTTGTTCCAGGCACACTCATTTTGTCCCAGGCACACTCATTTTGTCCCAGGCACACTCATTTTGTCCCAGGCACACTCATTTTGTCCCAGGCACACTCATTTTGTCCCAGGCACACTCATTTTGTCCCAGGCACACTCATTTTGTCCCAGGCACACTCATTTTGTCCCAGGCACACTTATTTTGTCACAGACACACTTATTTTGTCCTAGACACACTTATTTTGTCCCACACTTATTTTGTCCTAGACACACTTATTTTGTCCTAGACACACTTATTTTGTCCCAGACACACTCATATTGTTCCGGACACATTCAGTCTGTCCCAAACACTTTCCTCACCAACTTGTCCCAAACACCATAAGCTTGTACCAGACACCCAAAGCGTGTACCAAACACACAAAAGCTTGTACCAGACACCCTAATCTTGTACCAGATATCCAAAGCTTGTACCATACACCCTAAGGCTTGTACCAGACACCCAAGCTTGTACCAGACATATTCAGCGTGACCCAAACAACTTTAGATTGTTCCAAACACCCTACGCTTATACGAGACACCCTAATATTGTACCAGACACCTAAGCTTGTACCAGACACCCTAAGCTTGTACCAAACACCCTAAGCTTGTACCAGACATCCGCATCGTGACACAAACACCTTCATCTTGTCCCAAATACCCTCAACAACAACAAAAATTTCCCTCCATCACATCCAGTGTACACTTCACATTTTTTTGTGTCTGGTCCCTACCCTAACGAAGGTTATTACTACAATGTTATAACGAATGGAAAATGCTCTCTGAGCCCCAGTGTGAGGTGGGGACATTACCACCTCCTCTTACCTCCCCTAACCTACCCTATCCTTGCCTACCCTTACCTCTCCAGCCCTCCCCTCCCTCCCCCAGTCCCTTTCCTTCCCCTGGTATGGGTAATTATTGGGAAAGAACGACATGGGAATAGTGAAGGCAGGAACCATACATAGTTTTAAGATGAGGTATGATAAAGCTCACGGAGCAGGGAGAGAAAGGACCTAGTAGCGACCAGTGAAGAGGCGGGGCCAGGAGCTATGAATCGACCCCTGCAACCAAAAATAGGTGAGTATACACACACACACACAACACGATGGAGGGAGTGCTGGGAGATGTGTCAAGAGAAGACACAGTAGAAAGTGCCAGATATGAAAGGAATTCTCCCAGAGTGCTGGGAGAGTAAATGTTGGCAGCATCCAGCTGGGAGGATAGTGACAGCAACCAGTCGGGAGGATGGTGACAACATCCAGCGGGGAGGGTGGTGACAGCAACCAGCTGGGAGGATGGTGACAGCAACCAGCTGGGAGGATGGTGACAACATCCAGCAGGGAGGATAGTGACAACATCCAGCTGGGAGGATGGTGACAACTTCTATCTGGGAGGATGGTGACAGAAACTAGCTGGGAGGATGGTGACAACATCCAGCTGGGAGAATGGTGACAGCATCCATCTGGGAGGATGGTGACAGCAACCAGCTGGGATGATGGTGACAACATCCAGCTGGGAGGATGGTGACAGCATCCATCTGGGAGGATGGTGACAGCAACCAGCTGGGAGGATGGTGACAACATCCAGCTGGGAGGATGGTGACAGCATCCATCTAGGAGGATGGTGACAGCAACCAGCTAGGAGGATGCCTCTATCATCTGGCCGAGAAAGTGCCACTAACATCCAGCCGAGAGAGTGTCACTATTATCCAGCTGAGAGAGTGGCACTATCATCCGGCTGACAGAGTGGCAGTATCATCCGGCTGAGAGAGTGGCACTATCATCCGGGCGAGAGAGTGGCACTATCATCCAACTGAGTGGCAGTATTATCCGGCTGAGAGAGTGGCACTATCATCCAGCTGAGAGAGTGGAACTATCATCCGGCTGAGAGAGTGGCAGTATCATCCGGCTGAGAGAATTGGCACTATCATCCGGCTGAGAGAGTGGCAGTATCATCCGGCTGAGAGAGTGACACTATCATCCGGCTGAGAGAGTGGCACTATCATCCAGCTGAGAGAGTGGCACTATCATCCAGCTGAGAGAGTGACACTATCCTCTCTCAGCCTCTTTGAACTCAGCGTCAAATATTTATCTCAAAAGTGAACGAAATAATTCAAAATTCATGACCTGAAATTGAACTATGTCGAGTGAAAATGAAATTCAGAGAAGAATTTTCCCAGATTTATTAATTCTGATTGTCATAGGCGAATTCTGAATGTCATATGTTAGTTCTGAATGTTCACACGTGACTTCTGAGTGTCGTATCTGATTGTGGATTCTGATTTATATGAGTTCTGAATGCCATAAGTCGGTAATGAATGTTATATGTGGATTCTGATTGATATATATGACTTCTTATAGTCATATGTGGGCTTCATAAGATTACTACGTAGGTACTCACCATTTAGTACATGTACTCTGAGAGAGGACGCGGCTGTGTTGGACGGGGCGCAGGTATAGTTACCTGTGTCTGAGTCCCTAGCGTCCTGTAGAGTACATTAAGATCACTGAGGTACATAAGGAACAGTCAGGGTACATAAAGAACAGTCACATACCTAAGGAACAGTCACATACATAATGAAGAATCACAGCCTGAGCCATTAATTAGGTTATCAAAAAATGTTCATACACTCATACATGATACATTCTTGGTGAACAGGTTTCAAGTCTATCTAATACACTAAGGGTCATTAAGGTTGTTTGTAAAATGTTCACCACCACCACCCAAGACTACTTTTGTGGAAATTATTTTGGTTCAAAATATTCCACAAAATGTTTCACAGTGTTTGAGCTTCAAGAGCCCTTAACATACCCACTTACATAACATTTGTACATAATATTATCTCTTAGGAAGATTTACGTAGTTACACAAAGTAGTTAATAACCGTACGAATTATAATATAGTTTTAGGACCTAAAATAGGTAGGAATAGGTTAATATAGCAGTATTAGAATAGCTAGCGATTTGGAATTCGAAATATAGTCAGTGAAGAGACGCTAGAGGGTTTAGTTACATCCCAGAAGTCACAGAGGTGACATATATTACACGAGTTTAGCAGAACACCGACAAAACTTGCTTCCCCTAGTTCTGAGGAGTACTACTAGTATTCTGACAAGCCCCAGCGAACTGGATTCACGTTTCTGTCAACATCATTGGCCAATCTTTCTGCTGAAACGTGGGTTGAGAACATTTGCTGGGAGATTTTGGCGGATGTACAACACTGAAGTCCGTCATTACTGAGCATACAGGACGCGTATTCCTTCGTCATTTTCAAGTGAGTTGACTTTGCCATTTCACAGTTAGGAGTTACACATCACTTTGGTTATATGGGATATTTTTGCATAAGCCACTGGTGTGCCAGGGAGAAAACCTGGGGCCCCTCAGTGTATATACTCTGAGAGGCATACACCTCAGTGTATATACACTGAGAGGCATACACCCCTCAGTGTATATACTCTGAGAGGCATACACCCCTCAGTGTATATACTCTGAGAGGCATACACCCCTCAGTGTATATACTCTGAGAGGCATACACCTCAGTGTATATACTCTGAGAGGCATACACCTCAGTGTATATACTCTGAGAGGCATACACCTCAGTGTATATACTCTGAGAGGCATACACCTCAGTGTATATACTCTGAGAGGCATACACCTCAGTGTATATACTCTGAGAGGCATACACCTCAGTGTATATACTCTGAGAGGCATACACCTCAGTGTATATACTCTGAGAGGCATACACCTCAGTGTATATACTCTGAGGCATACACCTCAGTGTATATACTCTGAGAGGCATACACCTCAGTGTATATACTCTGAGAGGCATACACCTCAGTGTATATACTCTGAGAGGCATACACCTCAGTGTATATACTCAGAGGCATACACCTCAGTGTATATACTCTGAGAGGCATACACCTCAGTGTATATACTCTGAGAGGCATACACATCAGTGTATATACTCTGAGAGGCATACACCTCAGTGTATATACTTTGAGAGGCATACACCTCAGTGTATATACACTGAGAGGCATACACCTCAGTGTATATACTCTGAGAGGCATACACCTCAGTGTATATACTCTGAGAGGCATATATCTCTGTGTATATGCTCTGAGAGGCATACACCTCAGTGTATATACTCTGAGAGGCATACAACTCAGTGTATATACTCTGAGAGGCATACACTTCAGTGTATATACTCTGAGAGGCATACACCTCAGTGTATATACTGAGAGGCATACACCTCAGTGTATATACTCTGAGAGGCATACACCTCAGTGTATATACTCAGAGGCATACAACTCAGTGTATATACTCTGAGAGGCATACACCTCAGTGTATATACTCCGAGAGGCATACACCTCTCGGTGTATATACTCTGAGAGGCATACACCTCTCGGTGTATATACTCTGAGAGGCATACACCTCTCAGTGTATACGTAATTAATGGGGCTGTATGTAATCTTTTCAACACCAGACAAGAATACTTTAATCCCTTAAACATGAATGAAATCAAACTGTATACACACCACCAGCAAATATACTTTTCGGTGTGTATATATGTGCATACGAGGTTAGGTATGATTGGTCAGGAAACAGGACAAGTGTTTCCTGACGCGGGTCTCAGTTATATGATGACCCACAGCTGGAGCTTTTATAATAATAATACTCTTCATTTCTACATGCACAACTTACTCCAGGTATAAATATCATAGCTGACATCAGTGGTATACTACTATATAGAAAGCTCCTTGTTATGCAGAGCATTTCGGGCAAATTAGGTTAATTGTATCCCCAGGATGCGATCCATACCAGTCTTCTAACACCCAGGTACCTATTTTACTGCTAGGTGAACAGGGACAGCAGGTGTCTTACAGGAAACACGTCCTTATGTTTCTATTTGTACCGGGGATCGAACCACGGACCTTAATGTGTGAAATGAGTGCGCTACCAACCGAGGTCTTCCACCGACTTATTGAATTACGTGGTTGGTAAGATTTGTCAGGAAAGAAGAATAAGTGTTTCCTGACGCGGATCTTAGTCATGTGATGACCCACAGCTTTTGGTCATCTGACCGAGGCCTTCCGCTGGCTTACCCCTCCACCCCTTTGAAAATTATGGTCATAGTTATAACTATTTAGGCGAATATAATTACGGAAAAAGACCTATTGTGAGTGAAACGTGCTACCGTGGGTGAAATGTGCCATAATGAGACGCCTTCCCCTTCAACTGTCTTGAGATAAGAGTAATGCAGATAAAATCATTTAATGACGTGAGAGAAAGAGAAGTGGAAAGGCGTTAATTAGTCTAGCTTTCCCCGGCGCCCTTAACTCAACTCATTAACGTCTTATTAATTAAGCAAATGAATTTGAATAATAATAATAATAATAATATTATTATTATTATTATTATTATTAAACATAGAGGTGTTATCTTACCCATACTGTGTTTCCTACCTACCTTACCTGTATTAATTAATGCTGTATGACCCCTTGAGGGCTAAGCGCTTAGTTATGATTATAATAATTATAATTATTATAATATTTACCTGTATTAACAGGAAAGCACTAGTAGAATTACCATGGTCTGAGATCACGGACATGCCACCACGAGATGACTCGAAATTTACCACCTGAAATAAAAACAATAGCCAGATTATTATTATTATTATTATTATTATTATTATTATTATTATTATTATTATTATTTTTAGAGTTATTATTATTATTATTATTATTATTATTATTATTAATATTAGAGTTATTATTATTATATTCACTTGTTAAATACTAAGCTCTAGGTCTTTCGTGTTGCAATCAACACATCATCAGGAGCTTGCAATGTTGCACATTAGTTCAGGGGAGTGCAGAAATGTTCCCCTGAACTCATCAGCCTTCCTACTCATTTCTACAACATAGAAAGCTCCTGTTGTCGTGTTGACTGCAACACGAAAGGCCTAGAGCTATCATTCAACTCCATGTGGCTGTTTTGCATATATTCACTCACCTTATCGTTGTGGTACCAGAAAATATATCCTGGGGCTTCAGTACCGTGTCGTATAATACAAGTGAGGTTGATGGTTGAGCCTTTATCCACATGTATGTCTGGAGCACCAATAATCTCTGCCTGCGGCTCTGCTATACATGAAACTATATTATTTTCTCATAAAACTTCGCATATAAATACATGGGGGAGACATTAGAAGATCCTGTGGTTTGTTATGGATGTTATTTACAGAAAAAAATAGATATATTAACGTACAATAACCTTCCCTACTCAAAAAATAATGACCCTAATAAAAAGGTATTAAGTTCATTCAAATACGTATGGGTACATATTTATATTTATAATACATGTAAATGTGAGAGACAGTAGAAGATCCTGTGGTTTCTTATATATGTTATTTACTGGGAGAAAAATAGACATATATTCTTGAAATAACTTTCCCTTCTCAAAAAATGATGACCATAATAAAAAAAATATATCAAATGCCCTAGGGATGGTCCGGATTTTTTTTTTTTTGGTGGGTACAACTTTGTGAAAGATCATAAAACGCGTCGTAAATTAAAACTTCTTAACCGTTTCAATGTATATATTCTGAAAGTTTACTTTAATCCCTTCATTAGGTATTAAAGTATTCCTGACTGTGGTGTATGGATGAGTTACACTCTTAATGACCCTCATGTAGGTGATGGACTTTAAACATATTTAATCCAAATATGAAAGTAATAGACAGGTGGTGTTGATTCACCGGGAAATCTCCCGGCCCGGGTCTTTACCAGATGGCGACCCGGCCCGGCTCCCTGGCGTGGGAGTAGCAGAGACCTATGTCTCCCATGGGAGGGGGTACCCCTCAGCGGCGGGACCAACTGGTCCCAGGCCTAGCCATATTCGCCCACAAGCACGAGGCAGGTAGGTAGATAGTTGCTAGGCCCTCTGGTCTGCCACCTTCCCCGCCCCAAGGAGGCTGACGGGAAGGACAGGCTTGCGAGCCGCAGATGGTAGCAAGCTCCAGCCTTGGCACCTACCCTGCCCTAGAAGGGCTGGGCATGGTGATCGACCCCTCATGTAGGTGATGGACTTTAAACATATTAATCCAAATATGAAAGTAATAGACAAAATTGTATTTTTATGTTAGTATGAATTTTACGGAATATTGAATTATAATTGAATGTTTCTCAAAGATTTGAGTAATTTTTAATATTATAAGATAAATTTACATAGTCTTTTGAAGTCATTTTATTAGAAATAAACCATATTAATAAATTTCTGAAATATAAATTCAGAAGAGGGGTAAGTAGTTAGTCTGTTGGGTTTAATCCTGACTCTTTCTCTTCTACTTAAGCTCTTCCTCTCACCGGCTATTCTTCTTCTGTCCCCACTTCCCCCTCGCCCCTAGTGGGTCCTTACCTGAGAGTCTGAACTAACAGAAGAGGGCAGAACTAAAGCTTGTTACCACCTGCAGCTCACAAGACTTTCCATTCACATGAGGCTCCACCCCCTGGGGCGGGGAAGATGGCAGACCGGAGACCCAGTTTCTCCCTGCAAGCCCCGTGAGAGCGGGGAATAAGGCTAGGCCTGGGGACAGTTGGTCCCGGAAGCTGAGGAGGTACTTGTACCTCCTCCCATGGGAGACAGGTCTCAAGACAGGGAGCCAGGGCCGGTTCACCATCTGGACAAGACCCGGGCCGGGAGAGTACCAGCGAATCAAGAATAACAACAACATTCATCAGATTTTATTTGACCAAGTTATTAGTCTTTACAGAATTCCAGGAAAGTGATAATATCTGTTTTCACGTCTAAGAAAAAAGCTCCACTTGGAATGGCGAAAGGAAGGAAGGCAGTAATAAAGAGACGGAAGGATGGAGAAGACGAGGGGCACATAGATGAAAGAATGGATGTATGGCTCAAGATATATAATAGTATATACACGTAGTTCTTCCTCTTAAGAATATAAATAATAATAATGTAGATGGAATAAGATATAACTCAGCCATAATTTGGTTATTAAAAGTAGACGTTTCGGTCCATACTGGACCATTATAATCACAGTTTAATAATTATTTAGATATGGCCGAAACGTCATCTAACTTCCATTTATTTAATCGTGAATCCTTTCCTTTTTACGAGTCAAAACCTATTCAGGCATAAGCATGAAATCTTCAAACACACAGGAACTGCCACACCCGTCCAACTCGCCATGTTTTTGTTGTTGTCTTTAGGGATCTATGACAGCTTGAGTGTATGACCACTGCTGTGACCCATGTGTGGTAATGTATATGAGCGTGTCTGACACCAAGACTCGCATGTCCACTTGTGAAGACGGTCATAAACAATTAAGGAATGACTCCAAGAGGAATCCACTGCCTTGAAGAGGTTTCCACGACATGAGACGCGCATCAAAAGGTTTAAGTAGCAAAAGAGACTCTTGTCATGATATCTTGTCATGAGCTCCTGAACATTATTGTCAGGCAAGACCGTGAGGAATTGCGAGGCACAAAGTAATACAACAGCCAGTAGGCTATTGTTTCATGTATTGTAGAAGGTTTGCGGACTCTGAAGTTGGTCCTGAAACTTGAATTCTTCTCAGCAAACGTATTTTTATGCTTCCTGGAAAGAGTTCCTTACAGAGGTTGCCTCATATTTTTTTTCAACCAAGGGTTTACTTCGTAACTTGAGGACGTTTGAGTCGATTTGTTTCAATTTTTTTTTTCGTATAACTAGGGAAAAGTTCATACAGTTATTGGGATGTGTGGCCAGCAATAACAGCCTGGTTGATCAGGCTCTGATCCACCGCGAGGCTTGGTCATGGACCGGGCCGTGGGGGCGTTGACTCCCGAAACACCCTCCAGGTATACAGGTACCACCAGATCAATTTCATTTCCACTATTCCTAGTCCAACTATTAGTGGGCAGTGTAAGTTCCAATTCACCAGTTTTATAAAGAAAAT
This sequence comes from Cherax destructor, assembly GCA_009830355.1. NCBI lineage: Eukaryota > Metazoa > Arthropoda > Malacostraca > Decapoda > Parastacidae > Cherax > Cherax destructor. The sequence goes on along the minus strand of WNWK01001023.1, from coordinate 203,463 downwards.
GGGATATTCCTTTCAGTTTGAAAACTAGAGAATGCCTCGTCCGATTTGATTCAAATCGTCAACAATGCTGTATGTTACTAAAGAAGCGGGTTCGGATTATTATAATTTCCTCAGTATTGTGGTGATAGTGAAATGAACAAGAATAATTTTTTTATTTAAAGGAGGAGGAGGTGTTGATTCACCGGGAATTCTCCCGGCCCGGGTCTTTACCAGATGGCGACCCGGCTCCGGCTCCCTGGCGTGGGAGTGTCAGAGACCTATGTCTCCCATGGGAGGGGATACCCCTCATCGGTGGGACCAACTGGCCCCAGGCCTAGCCACATTCCCCACCAGCACGAGGCATGGAGGTAGATAGATGCTAGGCCTCTGTGGTCTGCCACCTTCCCTAACGGGAAGTGCAGACTTACGAGCTGCAGATGGTAGCAAGCTCCAGCCTTGGCACCTACCCTGCCCTAGAAGGGCTGGGCATGGTGATCGACCTATTTTAAAGCAAAAATGAAAGAGAGAGAGAAAGAGAGAGAGAGATAAAGTTATCTCACAATCATAAGCTTACACAAGTTATACATTCCTTTAGTTCGCACAAAAGTTACCCAGCAGAGAGGGTAAAATATCAAGAGAATAAATTTCCGAAAATCTTGCCAGAATGAAATGTTTCTGTAAATTTTATGTCTTGGTGAACCATTTTGCAGTTTATATTATTTTTTTTTTAAAGCTCATTTTGTGCTGACCGCTGTTGCCTCTTGGGTGATGGCAGGGGTTCATGATCCGAGGAACTGGATCTATTCTTTTTTTTTTTCTATATCGAAGCTTATTGGCTGCCTTTCCACAGGTGTTGCATGACCCATACGGGTTTAGAGTTCCTCCATTGAATGTAATAATAATAATTATTATAATAGTAACTGCAATAATAATAATAATAATAATAATAATAATAATAATAATAATAATAATAATAATCAGCACTATGTTATTAGAAGAATATTTAAGTTCGTGTTTTTTTATATATTTTTTGTTATTTAAAATGCTAAAAATAGCTTAGGGGCAATATATCCCTGATGGATATATTTATCTCAGCGTATATACACTTGGGAGCTTTCTTTATGGATGGTGTAGTTGATAGGGTTTCAACCCCATTAACCAACCAACAAGGTATGAAATGCTTTCGTTTTCTGTCGAAAAACTAGTTGTGTGTGCAGGGTAAAATTGGTCTGAAGAGCGAGGTTTGAAGCCTATCTACTACATGAGGGTTAAAATGCTGCATGTTACCTGTTCACCCCAGGTCAAGAATACTTTAATATCTAATATAGGGATTTAAAATAAACTCAGTATATATATATATATATATATATATATATATATATATATACAACTTAAAGGGTATGTAGTGAGAGATACAAACCTCTCGATGAATATATCCTATGTGCTATTAAATATATTTCAGCTTTACCAGCTGTTTTTAAGCTTGAGCTTAGTACACTGGGTCGTAGAGGAACGAATACGAAGACATATTCAAGAGAGCTGTTGTGGCTTAATCTCTCTTCTCTCTTTGTATCGTGAGAGAGAGAGAGAGAGAGAGAGAGAGTAAGGCTCTGAGAGCTGCAATATGTCTGTAAGCAGTGTGTGGGATATCTTGTGTTTTCACATCATATTCACTGCTTTCTCCCTACCAGATTTATACAATTTTGTTTGCAGATGGTGGAATATATATATATATATATATATATATATATATATATATATATATATATATATATATATATATATATATAGTATATATATATATATATATATATATATATATACTGTATATATATATATATATATATATATATATATATATATATATATATTATATATATATATATATATATATATATATATATATATATATATATATATATATATATATATATATATATATATATATATATATGTCGTGCCGATTAGGTAAAACTGGTCAATTAGGAAGAACTCATTTAAAATTAAGTTATTTCTAAAAAAAGTTCTTATACGTTTAAAGATATATTTTTTCATTAATGTTAATGTAAAAATTTATAATTTTTGCATCAAAAAAATCTTAAGAGAACTTACCTAACCTTATTATAACAAGCGCAATTTAATTTAGCCTAACCCAACTAGTATATATTTTAGATAAGTTTACAATAATTTAATAATAAACAAACACAATGAAATATATTTTTTTTCGTTAGGTTCAGAATGATTTTTGCGAAATTATTGCATATATAAATTTTTGCTTCTCTTATATGGCAAGATGAGTGTTGCTAGTTTAACATAGTGAGAGGGTAGCTTTAGGGCAACACAGGTGTAAGTCAATAAATTAGACACATGTGCAACACTCCACACAGTGGCTTCATCAGTCCTATACAAAGAAGAATGGTGAAGATTAGGAGGTTGAGGTAATCAGTCCCTCAGCCTGGAGTCGATATAGTCAGTCCATCAAGCTCGGTCGATCACCATGCCCAGCCCTTCTAGGGCAGGGTAGGTGCCAAGGCTGGAGCTTGCTACCATCTGCGGCTCGCAAGCCTGTCCTTCCCGTCAGCCTCCTTGGGGCGGGGAAGGTGGCAGACCAGAGAGGCCTAGCAACTATCTACCTACCTGCCTCGTGCTGGTGGGCGAATATGGCTAGGCCTGGGACCAGTTGGTCCCGCCGCTGAGGGGTACCCCATCCCATGGGAGACTTAGGTCTCTGCTACTCCCACGCCAGGGAGCCGGAGCCGGGTCGCCATCTGGTAAAGACCCGGGCCGGGAGAATTCCCGGTGAATCAACACCTCCACCTCCATCAAGCTTGAAAAGATTGATGGACGACTGATTACCTCAAACTCCTTCTGATTATCACTATTCTCCTTTCTATGGACTAATGAAGTCACTGTGTGGCGAAACGTTTCCTCAGTAAAGATACCCAAGAGTTGCGCATGTGTCTAATTAATCAACTTGTCGGTTCTCTGAACCATTCATCTACATGGCATAAGTTACTCACCGTAGACCTGTAGATGAACCACGTACGACCTGACGGGTTTAGTTGAAACCTGACACTCGTAGTTACCCGAATCACGGACCTGAGCGTACTTGATCTTCAGGATCCAGTCCTTGGATCCGTGGGAATTGATGACCTCGAAGCGTTCGTCAGTAGTGTACGTGTACCTCCCCACAGTCATGATGTGAAGGTCCCGTTGTCTGATCCACGACACCTATGTAAGATATACTTCAAATTATTATCATCCTTATTGAATTTATCTTTGTGTTATTATATTTATTATTTTTAGATTATTGTTATTGTTATTATTATTATTATTATTGTTATTAGTTATTATTAATAAGCGCCTACAAAAATAAGAGATAATCATGTTTGACCCGAGGAAGGAGAGAGCAGCTCCACCTCACAAGATCAAGAGCCCATCACCAGCGTCAAAGCAGCACCGCCTCAAGAAACGCTCTTTACGTAAATGCTGAAGAATAACTGACTTAACTGAGGTACTTATCATTTCATTTATTATTCAAGACTTAGAGCACACACCATGCTCAAGAAGATAGACTTAATGTGTTCCCCTTTAAGAAGATTCAACCACCGTGAAGAAGACAAAGATGACATCTTACTTGAAAGACTGAAGTAGAGTACGTATATATATATATATATATATATATATATATATATATATATATATATATATATATATATATATATATACACTACGGCTCTCTGGTGGATTAGATCCCTCAACTGTTGTATTTATGGGGATAAAATACCTTAATTGTGTCTATCATAGGAGTTGAATCTATTGATTGTGTCTCCCATAGGAGTTGAATCCCTTGATTATAACTATAAAATAAATCCCGTGAGTATGTCTACCACTAAAATTCAATCAATCCACTGTCTGTCAGGTTGATTAAATCCTGCTACTGTTAGCCTATCCGGTAGATTAAATCCGCCTACTGTCACACTAGCACAGGAATCAAATTTCCCGCCTGTCAGCCCATTAGACAACCTCAGTACTACCTCTCTAAATCTGCGTTGACCATATAAAAATCAGGAACGTTATAAACCTGAAGGAATTCAATTTGGCTGTAAATGGAAGAGATATCCACCGCGTGGCAGCTTCAAAGAGTTACTGTCTGCCAGTATTGTGGGTATATTAATGGAGTATGTGTTCTCTAAATTGAGATTTAGAAAGGCTATATACACATGTATAAGTTTGTCTAAGGACACAATGTGAGATGGGATGGTCCGTTGTTTGTTAGAGTGTGTGATGTGGTGGTCTGTTGTTTGTTAGAGTGTGTGATGTGGTGGTCTGTTGTTTGTTAGAGTGTGTGATGTGGTGGTCTGTTGTTTGTTAGAGTGTGTGATGTGGTGGTCTGTTGTTTGTTAGAGTGTGTGATGTGGTGGTCTGTTGTTTGTGATAGTGTGTGATGTGGTGGTCTGTTGTTTGTGATAGTGTGTGATGTGGTGGTCTGTTGTTTGTTAGAGTGTGTGATGTGGTGGTCTGTTGTTTGTGATAGTGTGTGATGTGGTGGTCTGTTGTTTGTTAGTGAGATGTGGTGGTCTGTTGTTTGTGATAGTGTGAGATGTGATGGTCTGTTGTTTGTGATAGTGTGAGATGTGATGGTCTGTTGTTTGTTAGTGTGAGACGTGGTGGTCTGTTGTTTGTGATAGTGTGAGATGTGATGGTCCGTTGTTTGTGATAGTGTGAGATGTGATGGTCCGTTGTTTGTGATAGTGTGAGATGTGATGGTCTGTTGTTTGTAACTGTGAGGTGTGGTGGTCTGTTGTTTGTCACAGTCACAGACGAGCTGGATTGTTGTTTGTCACAGTCACAGACGAGCTGGCTCGTTTGTTACAGTCACAGACGTAGTGGTCTGTTGTTTGTCACAGTCACAGACGTAGTGGTCTGTTTTTTGTGTGGGTCTGACAGGAGGCTTGTTTTGGCAACTTGAGATTCGTGTTGTTGGTAAAGACAAGAGTAAGGTTTCAGAATTCTGATTCAGTCTTCGTAACTTTCCACAAAAATATTTTCCGCTAGGTATTCCGAACGTTTTTTTCACAGACAACCCATAATATCGTGACTTGAACAATTCGCAACCAGTATACAAATCAGAGTGCCGTGGTTGGAACAAATCACAACCAGCATACATGTAGCAGTATCATCTGTTCAGAAAAGCTATCTACTTCTATCTAGATTCAGAACTATCGTGTATTATCTAGGTGTCTGGAGCTATCTACTCAGAAGAACGATCTGCTTCCATCTAGACTTAAGAGTTATATTGTATTATCGAGGTAGATCACAGCTCTCAAAGTCATAGGCCAGTGGGTGAGTTTTAGTACTCACCCACTGGCCTATGCACTTTCCTATGGGTTCAAATCCCACCCTTTCCGTGATTTGTTTGCGATCGTGTTATGATTTCTTGAGTCCTTATCTAGGTGTCTAAGGCTATCTTCTGTTTACATTAAGTTCTATTCTGTCAGCGGAAAATCTATGACTCAAGGCACATCACATCTCTTGCAATACTTGTACTAAACAAGTTTAAATGTACAACTATCCTCTATATATGAGCTTACCGTATATACGGAAAGCTCTTTTATAGCTAGTTTTTATTTTTATTTTTTTGCAAATGTTATTAAAAGAGTGCACCGATATTGAATAGAAGGTATTATGAAAGCCTTTTAATGTGTTATGCAGTTTTTAATGGACTTTTTCAAGCGTATTTAAACAAAAATTGCTCATGAGAGAGCTGGGTGTTTCTTTACTGAATAATAAAGGCAGGTATTAAGAATAGCAGGTGCTATAAGGCCTTTTCATGTGTTATTTAATTTTTGATGGACTTTTTCAATCGTATTTACAAGCAGTTGCTATATGTAGAGGAGCTTTAGGAAAGAGTTGAATTTTCTTGAAATAACATAGCAGATAATGTATGTGACTGATAAGCACTCGTGCGAAACGTTGTCAATAAAGATCATTATACGTTATGTGTTTATTTTCCATTGTGTCGGGATTTTATACCATTTATTTCATTTTGAATTTTCTTTATTGAAGAATAAAGACTGTTAGGAGAAAGGGTTTTGTTATAAGTATTTGTCAGTCAGGAAACTCACACTTTTGTTGCCCAGGTTGTGTACAAGGCAGTGTAGGTAGGCTGAGTTATCAGTCATAGCTGTAACGTTGCGTGGGGCCGCCTGGTCAAAGACAGGGTGCAACGGCACTGTTAGAGATCCACTGGTGTCTCCAAGAGCCAGTTCCAACAGTGGTTTGATGGGTTCAACAGGTGTGCTACTAGTACCGTCTAACTTCGTTCCTAGTTTGATGTTACTGCCTCTGTTTCGGGTGGGTGTGGCAGTGGTAGACGGAGTGGTGGTTCCAGCAATGTGCTGATGAAGATTGAGTTGTTCTTGGGGTAAATGGTCAGTGGACCCGTTGAGAGATAACAGTACTGGAGGTGCCATCACAGAAACCCCTGTTGGAAGACCAAAAAAAATAACATTTTAATATAATTGCTATTATTTTATGTTATCTTACTCTGAGAGGGTAAAATCATGCCATAAATTGACACAACAGTTATAACCGCTTTCAATATTCCTCATACAGAAGTTATACTACACACGATGTTGATAACAAGACATATAACTGTTATAACTGCATTCTATATTCTTCATACAGAAGTTATAGCACTATGAGGATGATAACCTAACTGGAACACTCACAGTTACACTCCACATTAATGTTCCACCTTTCCCAAGTTACTGCCACCGTTGATTACCGAAACCTTAGGAAGTCTAGACTAACTGGCAGACTATATTTACCAGGATATATGCACCCAGACCTGTATGTCTAAGTGTATATATATATATATATATATGTGTGTGTGTGTGTGTGTGTGTGTGTGTGTGTGTGTGTAAATTGAGTAATACTAGTGATGGATGCAGTGAAGTGATGGAAAGTCAGGGGTAAGGATGGAGAAATGACAGTAAGTATGATGAACTCTAAAGGGGGGAAATGATGGACACACACACGCGCGTGCTCGCGCACACGTATACACACACACACATACACACACACACACACACATACACACACACACACGTACACACACACACACACACACATGTACACACACACACACACACAAACACACACACACAGAAAGGAGATTGAGAACATCATCAAAGAAATAGGTGAAGAGGACATGTCCGAGATTGTAAATTTTCAGAGAATATGGGGGTACGTGAAGGGGAGAAAACGGCCGCTCAAGCTGATTTTCAGAACAGAAACAGTGCGAAACAGGATCCTCCAAGAGAAACCACGGTTGAAGGAATCGGAAGAATACAAGAGGGTGTTCCTAGACCGAGACAGAACAAAAACAGAATGACAGCAGCTGAAGGAGAGGATACAAAAGCGAAGGGAGCTAGGAGGAGAGACAAGGACAGAATCAGCAGAGGACAACCAGATCAGGACAGAGCAACAAGAGCAAGCGCACACAGAACCGTCCCCAGAACCCCACAACCAATCACACTATCCCAACACAAACCACAATCCCCCACCCAACCCTCCGCTATAGAATCCGGCAGTACACTGCCAGGTCCCCCACCCCCACAGACCCCCAAAACACAGTCTTGGAGAGGAAACTGAAGGTATGGTACACCAACGCTGACGGAATAACAAATAAGTGGGAGGAGTGGCACGAAAGAGTCAAAGAGGCATCACCAGACATCATAGCTCTCACAGAAACCAAGCTCACAGGTATGATAACAGATGCCATCTTTCCAACGTGATATCAGATCCTGAGGAAAGACAGAAGGGGTGGAGGAGTGGCACTGCTGATCAAAAACCGATGGGATTTTGATGAGCTGGAGAGAGGAGACAGAGGAGAGGCAAGAGATTACATAATAGGAACGCTTCAGTCTGGAGGTCCCAAGGTGGTAATTGCAGTGATGTATAACCCACCTCAGAACAGCAGGAGGCCAAGGCAAGAGTATGATGATATTAATATAGCGATGGTTGACACACTGGCTGAAGTGACCAGAAGGGTTCATACGAGCAGGGCGAAGCTACTGATCATGGGTGACTTCAACCACAAGGAAATCGATTGGGAGAACTTGGAGCCACATGGGGGCCAAGAAACGTGGAGGGCTAAAATGATGGAGGTGGTACTGGAAAACTTCATGTACCAACACGTAAGGGACACTACCAGAGAGAGAGGAGAGGATGAACCAGCGAGACTGGACCTAATATTCACCTTGAGTAGTGCAGATATTGAGGACATCACATATGAAAGGCCCCTTGGGGCCAGTGATCATGTGGTTTTAAGCTTCGAATATACAGTAGAGTTACAAGTAGAGGGGGAAGCAGGAAGGGCTGGACGAATGAAGCCAAACTACAAGAAAGGGGACTATTCGGGCATGAAGAACTTCCTGAACGGGGTTCAGTGGGACAGAGAACTGGCAGGGAAGTCAGTAAACGAAATGATGGAATATGTGACAACAATATGCAAGGAAGCTGAGGAGAGGTTTGTACCCAAGGGTAACAGGAATAATGAAAAAGCCAGGATGAGCCCATGGTTCACCCAAAGGTGCAGGGAGGCCAAAACCAAGTGTGCTAGAGAATGGAAGAAGTATGGAAGGCAAAGGACCCAGGAGAATAAGGAGAGCAGTCGTAGAGCCAGAAATGATTATGCACAGGTAAGAAGGGATGCTGAACGACAATATGAAAATGACATAGCAGCGAAAGCCAAATAAGCTAAGATAAGATAAGATTTCTTAGGATTTTTAACCCCGGAAGGTTAGCCACCCAGGATAACCCAAGAAAGTCAGTGCGTCATCGAGGACTGTCTGTCTTATTTCCATTGGGGTCCTTAATCTTGTCCCCCAGGATGCAACCCACACCAGTCGACTAACAACCCAGGTACCTATTTGCTGTTAGGTGAACATGACAACAGGTGTAAGGAAACACGTCAAAATGTTTCCACCCACTGGGAATCAAACCTGGGCCCTCCGTGTGTGAAGAGAGACCTCTAGCCACCAGACCACCGGGCAAAGCTGTTGTACAGCCACATCAGGAGGAAAAACAACAGTCAAGAACCAGGTGATCAGGCTAAGGAAGGAAGGAGGAGAGATCACAAGAAACGACCGCGAAGTATGTGAGGAACTCAACATGAGATTCATAGAAGTTTTCACAGAGGAGACAGAAGGTACTCCAGAAAGGCGGAGAGGTGGGGTACACCACCAAGTGCTGGACATAATACATGCAACCGAGGAAGAAGTGAAGAGGCTGCTGAGTGAGCTAGATACCTCAAAAGCGATGGGGCCGGACATCTCTCCATGGGTCCTGAGGGAGCAGAGGCGCTATGTGTACCACTAACAACAATATTCAACACATCTATCGAAACAGGGAGATTGCCTGAGGTATTGAAGACAGCAAATATAGTCCCAATTTTTAAAAAGACAGACATGAGGCACTAAACTACAGACCAGTGTCACTGACATGTATAGTATGCAAAGTCATGTAGAAGATTATCAGGAGAAGAGTAGTGGAACACCTAGAAAGGAATGAGCTTATCAATGACGGCCAACACGGTTTCAGGGATGGGAAATCCTGTGTCACAAACCTTCTGGAGTTCTATGACAGGGTGACAGCAGTAAGACAAGAGAGAGAGGGGTGGGTAGATTGCATTTTCTTGGACTGTAAGAAGGCGTTTGACACAGTTCCACACGAGATTAGTGCAAAAGCTGGAGGACCAGGCAGGGATAACAGGGAAGGCACTCCAATGGATTAGGGAATACCTGTCAGGAAGACAGCAGTGAGTCATGGTACGTGGCGAGGTGTCAGAGTGGGCGCCGGTGACGAGTGGGGTTCCACAGGGGTCAGTTCTAGGACCGGTGCTGTTTCTGGTATTTGTGAACGACCTGACGGAAGGAATAGACTCTGAAGTGTCCCTGTTTGCAGATGATGTGAAGTTGATGAGAAGAATTCAATCGGACGAGGACCAGGCAGAACTACAAAGGAATCTGGACAGGCTGCAAGCCTGGTCCAGCAATTGGCTCCAGGAGTTCAACCCCACCAAGTGCAAAGTCATGAAGATTGGGGAAGGGCAAAGAAGACCGCAGACGGAGTACAGTCTAGGGGGCCAGAGACTACAAACCTCAACCAAGGAAAAAGATCTTGGGGTGAGTATAACACCAGGCACATCTCCAGAGGCGCACATCAACCAAATAACTGCTGCAGCATACAGGACCCTGTACACTGTGTACGTTAGGCCCATATTGGAGTATGCAGCACCAGTTTGGAACCCACACCTAGCCAAGCACGTAAAGAAGCTAGAGAAAGTGCAAAGGTTTGCAACAGGACTAATCCCGGAGCTAAGGGGTATGTCCTACGAGGAGAGGTTAAGGGAAATCGACCTGACGACACTGGAGGACAGGAGAGATAGGGGGGACATGATAACGACATATAAAATACTTAGAGGAATTGACAAGGTGAACAGAGACAGAATGTTCCAAAGATGGGACACAGCAACAAGGGGACACAGTTGGAAGTTGAAGACTCAGATGAATCACAGGGATGTTAGGAAGTATTTCTTCAGTCACAGAGTGGTCGGGAAGTGTAATAGTTTGGGAAGCGATGTAGTGGAGGCAGGTTCCATTCATAGCTTTAAGAAGAGGTATGATAAAGCTCATGTAGCAGGGAGTTTTACCCAGTAGCGGCCAGTGAAGAGGCGGGGCCAGGAGCTATTACTCGACCCCTGCAACCACAACTAGGTGAATACACACACACACTACTACTACTACTACTACTGATCCTACTAATATTTCTCTCTCTCTCACACACACACACACATATCGCCATTACTTCTTATCAGTTTCTCACAAATTTTCCAAAAGTCAATAAATTAGGTCAGGATGAGGTGCTCTGGCCGACCCTGCATGATGACGCCAAGAAATCTTCCTCTCTGGTTGTTGACCTCTCTTGTATAGGGTAGCAACGAGCACTGCCTCACAAACTTCGGGACCTCAGGTCAATACATTCGCTCTTCTGCCTGACACAAGTAAAAACATAGCAATCCTTCCCAGCAATATCTTCCACCCTTCAGCAAGTTTCGAAACGTCGTCGTTAGTACGTAGATAAATGTGGCCTAGCACGGTTCATTGCACAAAGTAACCAGCAAACTATTAATGTGAAAGAATTTCGAGCGTGTGAGGCAATTTTGATGAATCCAATTTTGATGAAGCCAGAGTGTCGTGTCTCCCAGGCGAGCTGGATATCACAATGACGGAGGATCATGTGACAATAATCCTGAATGAAAGCTGTATTGAACAGGGGATTATACTGACTGGGAGGCTCATACAAGCAGCAACACAAGCATTATGCTACCTGGAAGGTTCATACAAGCAGCAATACAAGCATTATGCTACCTGGGAAGTTCATACAAGCAGCAATACAAGCATTATGCTACCTGGGAAGTTCATACAAGCAGTAACACAAGCATTATGCTACCTGGAATGTTCATACAAGCAGTAATAGTGACATTTTGCTACCTAGAAGGTTCGCACCACCAGCAACACAAGCATTATGCTGTCTGTGAGGTTCATACAATCAATAACACAAGCATTAAGCTACCTAGGAGGTTTATACAAGCAATAGTAGTTGCATAATGCTGTCTATAAGGTTCATGCAAGTCTTAGCGATAGCATTATGCTGACTCGGAGGTTCAAACACGCAGTAGAAGCAGCATAATGCTATGAAGGTTCACGCAAGCAGTAGTAGCATAATGCTGTCTGGGAGGTTCATACAAGCAGCAACACAAGCATTATGGTGTCTGTGAGGTTTAAACAAGAAGTAGATATAGCATTATGCTGTCTGGGAGGTTCATACAAGCAGTAGCAGTGGTGGTAGTAGTAATAGTAATGACATTATTCTGCACTAAAACAAGGGAAAAACGAATAATTTTTACTTAAAATTATTTATCACTATACCTGTTATAGCTCTCCCCAACTAGTCCAGAGCTGACGTTGGTGGATTATATGGGTCAGAAAATGACCCCTGAACCAGCCAGGTTTCCCATATAGTGCAAGAAATCTGATCTTTTTTTTTTTTTTAATGTTTTCGTTTAACGACTCTGGTATTTCGAAAGATCAAATAACCACAGGATTTAGTTTACAGTTTTTTAGTATTTGCGTAGGTTGGGTAATGTGGCTTAATAGCCACCGAATCCAACGTAATTAAGATTGCATGTCAACTATTGCCGAGTTGAGTTTAAATGAGAATTATCGTGACTAATCTGAAGATTTTTGTTCAGAGGAGGAGGAGGTGTTGATTCACTGGGAAATCTCCCGGCCCGGGTCTTTACCAGATGGCGACCCGGCTCCGGCTCCCTGGCGTGGGAGTAGCAGAGACCTAAGTCTCCCATGGGAGGGGGTACCCCTCAGCGGCGGGACCAACTGGTCCCAGGCCTAGCCATATTCGCCCACAAGCACGAGGCAGGTAGGTAGATAGATGCTAGGCCACTCTGGTCTGCCACCTTCCCCGCCCCAAGGAGGCTGACGGGAAGGGCAGGCGTGCGAGCCGCAGATGGTAGACAAGCTCCAGCCTTGGCACCTACCCTGCCCTAGAAGGGCTGGGCATGGTGATCGACCTTTGTTGTTGTTCTTCTTCTTGTTGATTCGCCGGGACTCTCCCGGTCCGGGCCTTGTCCAAGTGGCGGCCCGGCCTTGGTTCCCTTTCTCGGGAGTATCTCAGACTAACGTCTGCCATGGGAGGAGGTACTTGGAACCTCCTCATCTGTGGGACCAACGGTCCCCAGGCCTAGCCACATTCCCCGCCCTCACGGGGCTCGTAGGGAGAAGCTAGGCCCATCTTTGGTCTGCCATCTTCCCCGCCCCAGGGGAGCTAATGGGAAGAGCAGTCTTGTGAGCCGTAGGTCAAAGCAAGCTCTGACTCAGGCACCTACCCTGCCCTAGAAGGGCTAGGCATGGTGTCGATCTTTGTTCAGAATGACAGTTTTGTTCAAATTAAGGATTTCTCGCTAAAAAATAGGATTTTTATATCGAAATAACGATATATTTTATTCAGTACCCTATCAAGAGTACCAAAATAAAAAAAAATCTGACTAACATTCAACTGTATTTTTTGCAAACCACTTATTAATTCATCACATTATTATTATTATTATTACTTTTATTTTTATCATTAATTATGTTATTATTAATACATATTAGTTATTATTATTGTTATGCCGCTTAAAGGGTAACTAAGATAAACCAGAAAAAAAATGTGGAACGGTGAAGGGGTAACTATCCCAAAACGTAATTTAATTTCAAAGTTATGATCCTCCTAATGTTCCTTAATGTCGACTTCATAACGCACTTTACTATAGTTTTGCGAATGTAGTGTATGCAAATTATAGTCGCCCAGAGGTTATTTGAGCTATAAAATAGAGGAGAATAGTACAGTAGGGTAGAGGATTGACTGCCCCCGAAATATGTTATCGTAAATTTATGGTTCTGATGGTTGGTACGAATTCTGGTTGGTATTAATTATGTTGGGTACGCTATATCTTGCCATATTAGGTATTTTTTTAAATGTGATAGTGAGGAAGAGGTGGTAATATGGTTGAAAAAGTGGAAGTGATTGTAGTGGTAATGATGGTGACAGTAGTAGTGGTTGTAATAGTTGTGACAGTAGTAGTGGGAGTAGGAATAGTGGTTGTAATAGTTGCGACAGTAGTAGTGGGAGTAGGAATAGTGGTTGTAATAGTTGGGACAGTAGTAGTGGGAATAGGAATAGTGGTTGTAATAGTTGGGACAGGAGGAGGAGGTGTTGATTTACCGGGAAATCTCCCGGCCCGGGTCTTTACCAGACGGCGACCCGGCTCCGGCTCCCTGGCGAGGGAGTAGCAGAGACCGAAGTCTCCCATGGGAGGGGGTACCCCTCAGCGGTGGGACCTAGCCATATTCGCCCACAAGCACGAGGCAGGTAGGTAGATAGATGCTAGGCCACTCTGGTCTGCCACCTTCCCCGCCCCAAGGAGGCTGACGGGAAGGACAGGCTTGCGAGCCGCAGATGGTAGCAAGCTCCAGCCTTGGCACCTACCCTGCCCTAGAAGGGCTAGGCATGGTGATCGACCAGTTGTGACAGTAGTAGTGGGAGTAGGAATAGGTTGTAATAGTTTTGAGAATTGAAAGGCGATATTAATGTGTAAATTTTATGAGAAATATCTCTTTATCAATAATGTTCAGTATCAGATTAGGATTTTTTAAATATATAATTGTGAATTAACTTTTCAGCGTCTGGCCTGGAGAGACGCAAATTACATTAAGCCGGGAGAAAGATGATTCCAAATTACATATTGCTAATCCACCGTTCATATAAGGAATTCGTTAATGAGATCAAAGAAAATCAGTAATTTCTTTCAAAGCATTATACGGGTATCTAGAAAAATAAAAGATAAGTCCACAGTATGCGCAGAGAGTTAGACGAAGGAAGACCATTCTTAAAACACGTTTCGTTGGGGGTTTGACCTACTGGGAGAAACTATAATTCCCCGAGTCTCCTAACACATAATCATAACTGATGTTGTAGGTACACGCTGGAGCTCTTTCAGACTACAGTTTACTAGCTAGTTAGGTAAAACAATAGTTATAATCATAACCTTAATTTTTAAAGGGGTGAACCAAAAGCCCAAAGACCCACGTCAGGAAACACTTCTGTTTCCTGATAAATCTTACCTAACCTGAATTAGCTAGTTAGGGCGTTACTAGTCATGTTTAAACGAATATATTATGTGTCCACGATTCTCACGACTGATGATTTTTCTAGGTAAATATTATTACTTTGAACACAATCTTTATAAATACTTTTTATAGTCCGCAATATTCTAGATAATGTAACTATATTAGTTGTCTTAGGTTAAATTAAAGTGACGTAATGTTATAAATGGTATACAAGTTGATAAGACACTTGTGCAATACTAGGAATCCTTCAACTTTGCTTTCTAACCCATTTACGTCATACTAGGAGTCCTTATGGACAGAACATTTCTAATGCTCTGCAGGCTTAATTAACTAAGTACAGAAGTTAATTACGCTCCTGGAAACATCAATGTTGGTGGAAGACGAAGTGGATTATTATTATTATTATAATCAAATAGAAGCGCTAAACCACAGGGGTTATACAGCGCTGCAGGTTATTGTAGGATGCAGGGAGAGTGGGTTGTAAGAGGGAGATGGACGATTAGTAGGGTATGGAGTGCAAGATGACGGTGGATAGTGCAGGGGTGGAGGGTAGCAAGAGATCGAGGTAGAAGGGACTGAGAGACGAAGTGGAGAAGTAGGTTGATGTAATCAATCCATCACCCTGGGTGCAAGATGATCGGTTCCATAGCCTTGCTGAGAGGGAGCGTTCAGATCTACACCGAATATTCTCCTGGAACCAAAGACGAGGCTGCCAAATATTATGAGATGAATCAGTCTCTTAGCCTAGCTAGGAGGAAACATTCAGATCTACACTGAATATTCTCCTCCTAGAACCAGAGACGAGGCTGCCAAATATTATGAGATAAATCAGTCTCTTAGCCTACCTAGGAGGAAACATTCAGATCTACACTGAATATTCTCCTCCTGGTACCAGAGACGAGGCTGCCAAATATTATGAGATGAATCAGTCTCTTAGCCTACCTAGGAGGAAACATTCAGATCTACACTGAATATTCTCCTCCTGGTACCAGAGACGAGGCTGCCAAATATTATGAGATAAATCAGTCTCTTAGCCTACCTAGGAGGAAACATTCAGATCTACACTGAATATTCGCCTCTTGGTACCAGAGATGAGGCTGCCAAATATTATGAGATAATCACTCTTGTGGAAATTATTTTGGTTCAAAATATTCCACGAAACGTTTCACAGTGTTTGGGCTTCAAGAGCCCTTTAACATACCCACTTACATAACATTTGTACATAATATTATCTCTTAGGAAGATTTACGTAGTTACACAAAGTAGTTAATAACCGTACGCGTCGATCACCATGCCCAGCCCTTCTAGGGCAGGGTAGGTGCCAAGGCTGGAGCTTGCTACCATCTGCAGCTCGTAAGCCTGCTCTTCCCGTTAGGGAAGGTGGCAGACCAGAGAGGCCTAGCATCTATCTACCTCCATGCCTCGTGCTGGTGGCGTATGTGGCTAGGCCTGGGGCCAGTTGGTCCCGCCGATGAGGGGTATCCCCTCCCATGGGAGACATAGGTCTCTGACACTCCCACGCCATGGAGCCGGAGCCGGGTCGCCATCTGGTAAAGACCCGGGCCGGGAGAATTCCCGGTGAATCAACACCTCCACCACCATAACCGTACGAATTATAATATAGTTTTAGGACCTAAAATAGGTAGGAATAGGTTAATATAGCAGTATTAGAAGAGCAAGCTATTTGAAATTCGAAATGTAGTCAGTTCAGTTCAGTTCAGACTCACAGGTAAGGACCCACTAGGGGCGAGGGGGAAGTGGGGACAGAAGAAGAATAGCCGGTGAGAGGAAGAACCGAAGTAGAAGAGAAAGAGTCAGGACTAAACCCAACAGTCTAACTACTTAATCAGTCAAGAGACTAGCGAGTTCAGTTACATCCCAGAAGTCATAGAGACAGCGTGTATCATACGAGTTAGTAGAACACCGGCATAAAACTCTTGGATTGGGGGAACGAAAGACAAACGGAGCTTTCCCTAGTTCTGAGGAGTACTACTAGTATTCTGACAAGCCCCAGCGAACTGGATTCACGTTTCTGTCAACATCATTGGCCAATCTTTCTGCTGAAACGTGGGTTGAGAACATTTGCTGGGAGATTTTGGCGGATGTACAACACTGAAGTCCGTCATTACTGAGCATACAGGACGCGTATTCCTTCGTCATTTTCAAGTGAGTTGACTTTGCCATTTCACAGTTAGGAGTTACACATCACTTTGATTATATGGGATATTTTTGCATAAGCCACTGGTGTGCCAGGGAGAAAACCTGGGGCTTCTGCGTCAGCAGCACTGGCTAAATTTGCCACGCATTAGAAGGCAGTTCGAAAAAAAAAACATAACTCTCTTAGCCTACCTAAGAGAAAACATTCAGATCTACACTGAATATTCTCCTCCAGGAACCAGAGACGAGGCCGCCAAATATTATGAGCCGTGCCGGAACATTGTCCTGGTGAATAAGTAAGCTTTCACCAAACAATTTTTTTTTCTGTTAGAAGGGGTAACCAAACAAAACCCAAAACTTCCATCGTTACCCCTTACACCAGCAGAGGATTACTGAACCCGTTTCCGCGTGATCATATTGCGTTCAGTAAAAACCAGTGTTATTGGTGCTTTACTGAGATGAGATCCAGGCTTTCTGGAACCAACACAAGCATAACCCCAATGAACGGTGTGCCAAAATGAGAACTCGATGTAGTATTTCTTGCCAACGATGAGAGGAAGAAATGGAAAGGTTTTGTCTGTAAAGTGATCAATAGATGACAAATGAATTTTGCGATTTATCAGAGTGAGATATAATTTGGGGAATCACATCAGATTACCACAGTGTATCAGGAAGAGAGTGTGTGTGTGTGTGTGTGGATGTAAGTGAAGTGTATTGTATAGAGGCGAGTTGATTTGTGGTTATGCACACACAAAAACATATATTTTGTGGAGATGTGTCGAGGTGTGAGGGTTCACATAAAAAAATTTGAAAACACCTATTACGTATATTCATATACATTATAATTATTATTATCAATAATAATAAATATACGTATTATTACCATCAACGCAAGGACCCTCGATTAAAGGGTAACTAGGACAAACCAGAAAAAAAATGTGAAGAGGTAAAGGGGTAACTATCCCAAACCGTAATATAGCTCTAAATTTATGAGTCTCCAAATGTTCTCATGGTTATTGAAGATGATAGAGGTATTTAACCCTAATGGGTTATAGACATGGGGTAACCCAACAGCGCCAAGAAATCATGCTTAATTTCAGTTATATATGGTGGTATGAAGCAGGGAGAGAGTGCAGTGATCTATGCTAGGAGTGAAGTGACATAAGCTAGGAATACGACAGCAGTGACCTAGACTACGGAAGCAGTGACCTGAACTACAGGAGCAGCGACCCAGACTACGACAGCAGTGACTTAAGCTAGAGACGTGGCAATTGGCTTAATTAAGCTATTTCTAGTAAGTAATTCTCTTCCATAATAAGCTTAACGTGTTAGGAGAATAACACACACGATGCGTAGCTTATTAATGATATACAGGAATAAAAAGACAAGTGAAAAACTAAGATATAACCCACAATACCGTGATTGGAGCAATTCACAATTAACATACAATACCGTGGCTGGAACAATTCAAAACTAACCCCAATACCGTGGCTGGAACAATTCACAACTAGCCCCCAATACCGTGGCTGGAACAGTTTACAACTAACCCACAATACCGTGGCTGGAACAATTCACAACTAACCCACAATACCGTGGCTGGAACAATTCACAACTAACCCACAATACCGTGGCTGGAACAATTCACAACTAACCCACAATACCGTGGCTGGAACAATTCACAACTAACCCACAATACCGTGGCTGGAACAATTCACAACTAACCCACAATACCGTGGTTGGAACAATTCACAACTAACCCACAATACCGTGGCAGGAACAAATGGAAAAGAACAGTGTCAGGAGACACTGCCATGTTCCAGCTTCAATGTCTGCTGACACTGAAGCAGGATAATGTCTGCTGACATTCGAACACGATAGTATGTGCTGACACTTCTGTTTCAGTGTCAGCAGAGACTATCCTGTTCCAGTGTCAGCACTGAAACAGGACAGTGTCTGCTGACACTCAAGTAAGACAGTGTCTGCTGACACTCAAGCAAGACAGTGTCTGCTGACACTCAAGCAAGACAGTGCGTGCTGACACTGTCCTATTTCAGTGTTAGTAGAGACTATCCTGTTCCGGAATCAGCAGATACTATGCTGTTCCAGTGCCAGCACTGAAACAAGACAGTGTCTGCTGACACTGTCCTGTTATAGTGTCAGCAAACACTATCCTGCTCCAGTATCAACACTGAAACAAGACAGTGTCTGCTGACACTGTCCTGTTATACTATAACAGTTATAGTGTCAGCAAACACTCCTGTTTTTGTGTCAGCACTGAAACAAGACAGTGTCTGCTGACAGGAGATACTTTTATTTCCTGACGAACAAAACACAGCATTTAATTGTATCATCTGAAACCATCGTGGAAATCTACGCTACAGTGATCGTAAAAGAGAAACATGTGAAGTATAAATATGATCCTTCATTGAACTCATGTCTTGATGAAGCTCTACAGAGGGCGAAACGTTGTCTCTGTAGAGTCCTGTTCTGCAAACTGTGTTATTTCTTCTCTAATTTTGGCAGTAAGACATTTGGAACCACAATGAAGAACAAAAAGGCACAATACCGTGACTGGAACAGTACACAAATAACCCGCACATAGAACGTTTCGGTCCAGACGGACCGAAATGTCGTCATAAGCTTTTAACTCTTCTATGTGCGGGTTATGTGTGCATCAAACCACAATGGTTAAAGTAGCTTTGATTTGTGGGATCATATATAGAGGCAATAAGGAGTAGAGAGGAGGTTAATTGATTTGTGGGATCTTATGTGACAGAATTAAGGTGTTGGGCAAAGGTGTATTGATTTGTGGGAATACGTGAATACATAAGCATTGTTGGGTGTAAGTGTATTGATTTGTTGTATGACCTTGTGTACAATAAGTTGATAAGAGGTGAAATGATTTGTGGGATCTTATATGACAGAATCAGGGTGCTGGGCAGAATTGTATGATTTGTGGGAATCAGCGTACATAGAAGTGCTGTTGGGTGACGGTGTACTGATTTGTGTACACTGGAACAGTGCTGGGTTTATGCAATTAATTTACTGTCGTCTATATGTAATCATGAACAACAGCCACAATCCTACAGGTCAAACAAAAAAAAAAGTCCGACGATACAAATCAACTCTCTCTCAATTATGTATAAATCCGTCAGGGTGAGCACGACTTAGGCTAATAAAGCAATTTCTGATCTCTAATTAAAGTTGGGTTTTGCCTGTTGTATTGTGTCACCCCTTGTGTAATCTAAAGAGGTTATTACTGTGTCTCCCAAGAGAGGAGACAATGTATTGACCATATCTTAACCAATGATGGCTGCCCCCACCTTGACAGTGTAGGGATTGTCGACGTGCATGGTGGCGAAGGATGGAAGGTGTTGTCGACATGCAAAGTAGTGTAGGATAGGGGTATTGTCGATAAGCATGGTAGTGTAGGATCGTGTATTTTGTCGACAAGCACAGTAGTGTAGGATGGCATGCATTGTCGACAAGTATGGTAGTGTAGGATGATGGGTATTGTCTATGTCCAGGAGGTGTTGATTCACCGGGAAATCTCCCGGCCCAGGTCTTTACCAGATGGCGACCCGGCTCCGGCTCCCTGGCGTAGGAGTAGCAGAGACCTAAGTCTCCCATGGGAGGGGGTACCCCTCAGCGGCGGGACCAACTGGTCCCAGGCCTAGCCATATTCGCCCACAAGCACGAGGCAGGTAGGTAGATAGATGCTAGGCCACTCGGGTCTGCCACCTTCCCCGCCCCAAGGAGGCTGACGGGAAGGACAGGCTTGCGAGCCGCAGATGGTAGCAAGCTCCAGCCTTGGTACCTACCCTGCCCTAGAAGGGCTGTGCATGGTATCCACCTCGAGGCATGGAGGTAGATAGATGCTAGGCCTCTCTGGTCTGCCACCTTCCCTAACGGGAAGGACAGGCTTACGTGCTGCAGATGGTAGCAAGCTCCAGCCTTGGCACCTACCCTGCCCTAGAAGGGCTGGGCATGGTGATCGACTGTCTGTCTTCTTCTTCTTGTTGATTCGCCGGGACTCTCCCGGCCCGGGCCTTGTCCAAGTGGTGGCCCGGCCTTGGCTCCCTTTCTCGGGAGTATCTCAGACTAATGTCTGCCATGGGAGGAGGTACGTGGGACCTCCTCATCTGTGGGACCAACGGTCCCCAGGCCTAGCCACATTCCCCGGCCTCACGGGGCTCGTAGGGAGAAGCTAGGCCCATCTTTGGTCTGCCATCTTCCCTGCCCAAGGGGAGCTAAAGGTAATAGCAGTCTTGTGAGCTGCAGGTGAAAGCAAGCTCTGGCTCAGGCACCTACCCTGCCCTAGAAGGACTAGGCATGGTGTCGATCGACTGTCTGTCGATGTCCAGGTACTGTAGGATGATGGGTATTGTCGATGTCCAGGTACTGTAGGATGGTAAGTACATATTGTCAAAAAGTACCGTAGACAGTCGCTTGGTGCAGAGAAAACATTTGATTTTATTCGTCTTTTCTTCTTGTTGATTCGCCGGACTCTCCCGGCCCGGGTCTTGTCCAAGTGGTGGCCCGGCCTTGGTTCCCTTTCTTGGGAATATCTCAGACTAACGTCTGCCATGGGAGGAGGTACGTGGGACCTCCTCATCTGTGGGACCAACGGTCCTGGGCCTAGCCACATTCCCCGCCCTCACGGGGCTCGTAGGGAGAAGCTAGGCCCGTCTTTGGTCTGCCATCTTCCCCGCCGCAGGTGAAAGCAAGCTCAGGATCAGGCACCTACCCTGCCCTAGAAGGGCTAGGCATGGTGTCAATCGACTGTCTGTCGATGTCCAGGTACTGTAGGATGATGGGTATTGTCGATATCCAGGTACTGTAGGATGGTAAGTACATATTGTCAAAACGTACCGTAGACAGTCGCTTGGTGCAGAGAAAACCTTTGATTTTATTCGTCTTTTCGCTCTGTATAGAACTTTGTCAAGATATATTTCACTCTTTGTAGAGCTGTATCAAGATATGTTTCAATTTTGTAGAGCTTTCTTTAGTTAAGTTTCTCCTAGTGAAGAGCTTCACCAAATCATGTTTCGCTCTGGGTAGAGCTTTATCAAGTGATGTTTAGCTCTGGCTTTATCATATTTAGTTCTATGTAGAACTTTACCAAGACACGTTTCGAATTCAAACCTTAAACATAGGTATAACTATTTTATAAAAAGATTTGGACTAGTTTTGAGATATGTAGGTACCAATTAGTCAATTTCATTAAAGAAATTATGAATACATATTAAAATAGGCTTTTCCATGCGATAATATGCGAATACTTTATCCGATCCGCGTATAAAAAATTTGTGTTTTGGAATGTCAAAGATATTTAGTAAATGGTTAAGCTCTAGTTCATGGTTCCAATTAAAACGTTATGAAACAATTTTGTGTCATGAAGCTTCGTAAATGTGCCGGAATTGGTTAAATAGGCGAGATTTTGAGAGGAAATCCACTCATTTAAGGCAGGCGTGCTTTTCCAAACTTCGTAATTACTTTCGAGTCCCCAATTCAAGACTTCTCTTAGACAAGTTATAAAGACGTTTACTGAATACCTTTCTGCGTACCGGTTCGTATTATTACCTTCCTGCGTACCGGTCCATATCATTACCTTCTTGGGTTCCGGTCCATATTACCGTCTTACCGATCCATATTATTACCTTCCTGCGTACCGGTCCATACCATTACCTTCCTTCATACCAGTCCATATATATCATTATCTTCCTGGGTACTGGTCCATATCATTACCTTGTGTACCGGTCCATATTACCTTCCTGTGTACTGGTCCATATTTGCAACCCTTCCCTTTAATACCACCCTGAAAACGGCTAATTTTAATGTCACCCTAGGAATGGTTTCCCTAGAAATATGCTATATAAATTTGAATGGTTTGCTAAAGAAAAAAAATCAATATAAAATTGCATGGGTTATTCAGAAAATGAAATATTAATTTACATGAGTTACCCTCGAAAAATAGAGAATAAATTTGTATGAGTTACCCCAAAATATGAAATATAAATTCAAGTAAATTACTACAAAATAAATTTACAAGAGTTATCCCCGAAATATGAAGAATAAATTTATATGAATTATCACAAAATGTGAAGAATAAAATTACATGAATTATTATAAAAAAAAGTATACACTTTAAATTTACATGACTAACTCAAGAAAATGAAATATATATTTGCATGAGTTATCCTCCAAAAAAAATTATTAAAAATAAATTTACATGAGTTACTCCCCCCCCCCAAATGGTGTTTATAAATTTGTTTCCCCTAAAAATTACCATTCTGTGGACTTGTGTTCTCCCTCTCTCCTTCCTGAAGTCTTTAAACTTATTAATCAAGTTCGATGTAGCACGCATTTAAAACTTCTTGAAGATCAATAGCTCCAGTATCGGCGAAGCACTCGTCTCTCTGCCTCCCTGGAATACTTAAGTTCCCCATCCGCTAGTGTGTGTGTTCACTTAGGTCCCTTTGCAGGGGTCGATCACCATGCCCAGCCCTTCTAGGGCAGGGTAGGTGCCAAGGCTGGAGCTTGCTACCATCTGCAGCTCGTAAGTCTGCCCTTCCCGTTAGGGAAGGTGGCAGACCACAGAGGCCTAGCATCTATCTACCTCCATGCCTCGTGTTGGTGGGGAATGTGGCTAGGCCTTGGGCCAGTTGGTCCCGCCGATGAGGGGTATCCCCTCCCATGGGAGACATAGGTCTTTGACACTCCCACGCCAGAGAGCCGGAGCCGGGTCGCCATCTGGTAAAGACCCGGACCGGGAGAATTCCCGGTGAATCAACACCTCCTCCACCTTCTTTGAAGGGTTGATCCATAGCTCTTGGCCCTTTTAACTGTATGTAGCATATTCAGGTATGAAAGCATTCGTATATATTTTAATAATAATAATAATAATAATTATTATTATTATTATTATTATTATTATTATTATTGTAACAACAGTAGTAATAATAATTATAATAATAATAGTAATAGAAATAATAAGTCTCCAGTGCAACTCAGTGATTCTATCATGTTCAAAGTCACGACTTTGGGAAAGCTCCTTTGAACTGAGATAGACGTTAATTACGGAAGTCTGGGTGCGCAACTTTGAGAATTCCACTAACACAATGATATGGATAGTGACGATATGGTGTTTAATTAGAGGAATTTAGAAATGTCAGAGTGTGTAGCTGAAGAAGAGGAGAAGAAGAGAAGATAAGGAAGATGAGAAGAAACAGAGGATAAGGGAGGAAGGTGAGAAGAGACAGAAGATAAGGGAGGAATATGAGAAGAGACAGAGGAAAAGGGAGGAAAATGAGAAGAGAAAATTCATGGTTAGGTTGGTTAATGGGGTTTCCAAACCTCATGACTGCACCACTAGTCAAGAATACTTTAATCCTTAAAATAGGGATTAAAGTAAGCTCTTAGTAAATACATACCGAGAGAAATACACCCCAGTGGAAATAAGTCACTTTGACTTTTTGGGATTATCCTAGATAATTTATACGTATATTAAACTATATGATAATTGTATGTACGTATTTATGTGTACCTGTACCTAAATCTAAATTAATAAATTTATTAACATTTTCCGAGCACAAGGTTAGAGGCCTTCCACTGGCTTATCAGCCTACTTCTTTAAAAATTAATTTTAAAATATAGATCTAAAGCATTGCATCTATACCTTATTAGTTTATTTATCAGTATTGTACGACATTACTATAATTAGATTTTATTATAAAAAAAATACTTTTCTAAATTAATTTTAGACAGCAAAAAAAAAATGTAAGTTCTTCTTTAATCGTACAGGAAAAAAGTTCTAACCAATCTATTACACAGTTAATCGTTCTGAAATAATGTGAGTAATGAGAATTTTCTATTGCTTATACGATCGGACTTAATTAAATAATTATGCTCCTTTTTACAATTAACTACTTAGCTCATTCGTGCTTGTTATTTGATAAAAGCTAATAAGCTTTCGTTATTAGCTGGTTGAATAGCTGAAGCTGAGGAGGTTGAAAATACTGATACACATAATTTATGTAAAGCTAATTGTGTGTATAGTTATTTGTATGATAATTTGTATATCTTTATGTAGGTAATTTGTATAGCTTCATCCAAGTGCAGGCGTCATCTGGTGTATGATTATTTGTATAATTGTATATTTTTATCTAAATGTAGTATGATTATTTGTATGATAATTTGTATAGCTTTATCAAAATGCAGGTATGATCTGGTATATGAATTATTTGTGTAATAATTTGTATATTTTTATCCAAATGGTGTATGATTATTTGTATATTTTTATCCAAATGAAGGGATATTCTGCGTATATTTTCTTAATTATCCTCTGCAGTATTTATATTCATATGTTAGAAAAAGACATGCGTGCTGAAAATAAAAACGTTTTCATGGTGACAACGTTTCGCTCTGAGGAAACCGAAACGTTGTTGAAATGAAAGTTTCTAGGCACTTCTCTCGTTTCGCGCTGCAGCCTAAATCCAGCCTAAGGCACAGCTGGGGAAAAAATGCTAATTTGTACGTTAAACCTTTGGCGCTTTCTTCAGAAGAAACGTCAGGAGAACATTGTTTCAGGAAGTTAAATGTTTTATCTGCGCTGAAAGCAATGAGATATACACTGAGAGGTGTATTTCTCTCAGAGTATATACACCAAGAGTATACTTTAATACCATATTTTAGGTATTAAAGTATTAATGACCGTCGTGTAGTCGATAGGGTTTAAACCTCATTACCCAGCTTGAGCTTCGTCTGATACACTAATAACCCGCACTTAGGAGGGAAGATTACGACGACGTTTCGGTCCAATTTGGACCATTTACAAAGTCAAAACACACAAGACAGCTTGTCGGGAAACAGGACAGGTGTTTCCTAACGCGGGTGTTAGTCATATGATGACCCACAGCTTGAGCTTTTGGTCATCTGACCGAGGCCTTCCACTGGCTTACACTGGCAACGGTAGTCTACCCATTCCCGTAAGAAATGTCTTAAATTAATTTACATTTCACAATATCGGTAAGTTTATCAATACTGATGTAGTATATACACTGAGAGGTTCATGTCAACGTATATACTCTGAGAGGTTCATGTCAATATATACTCTGAGAAGTTCATGTCAACGTATATACTCTGAGAGGTTCATGTCAACGTATATACGCTGAGTTCATGTCAACGTATATACTCTGAGAAGTTCATGTCAACGTATATACGCTGAGAAGTTCATGTCAACGTATATACTCTGAGAGGTTCATGTCAACGTATATACTCTGAGAAGTTCATGTCAACGTATATACACTGAGAAGTTCATGTCAACGTATATACGCTGAGAAGTTCATGTCAACGTATATACTCTGAGAAGTTCATGTCAACGTATATACTCTGAAAGGTTCATGTCAACGTATATACACTGAGAGGTTTATGTTAGTTTATATACACTGAGAGGTTCATGTCAACGTATATACTCTTGAGAAGTTCATGTCAACGTATATACACTTGAGAAGTTCATGTCAACGTATATACTCTGAAAGGTTCATGTCAACGTATATACACTTGAGAGGTTTATGTTAGCTTATATACACTGAGAGGTTCATGTCAACGTATATACACTGAGAGGTTCATATATATAGTATATATATAAATAAATATATATATATATATATATATATATATATATATATTTAGATCTGTGTATCTCTCAGTGTATATACACTGAAAGGTGTGTATCTATCAGTGTATACGCACTGAGAGGTATGTATTCCACAGTGTATATGCACCGAGAGGCGTATATCTCTTCACTTTTGAAGGGCTCTTGATCCACTGAAGGGGGAAAATATAATTACAGGGTAACTTATTTACTGGTTAATATAATTACTGGGTAATTTATTTATTGGTTAATGTAATTGCTGGGTAATTTATATATTGGTTAACGTAATTGCTAGGTAGTTTATTTATTGGTTAATGTAATTGCTGGGTAATTTATTTATTGGTTAATGTAATTGCTGGGTAATTTATTTATTGGTTAATGTAATTGCTAGGTAATTTATTTATTGGTTAATGTAATTGCTGGGTAATTTATTTATTGGTTAATGTAATTGCTGGGTAATTTATTTATTGGTTAATGTAATTACTGGGTAATTTATTTATTGGTTAATGTAATTGCTAGGTAATTTATTTATTGGTTAATGTAATTGCTGGGTAATTTATTTATTGGTTAATGTAAGTGCTGGGTAATTTATTCATTGGTAATGTAATTGCAGGGTAATTTATTTATTGGTTAATGTAATTGCTGGGTAATTTATTTATTGGTTAATGTAATTGCTGGGTAATTTATTTGTTGGTTAATGTAATTGCTAGGTAATTTATTTATTGGTTAATGTAATTGCTGGGTAATTTATTTACTGGTTAATGTAATTGCTGGGTAAAATAATAATGTAACTAGTGTGAAACTTAACTCAATTAGTTATTAATATAATTAGTGTGTAATTTGACCAATGGATAGTGTAATTTTAAATTTATTTACAGGATAATGTAACTACTGGGTAATGTAATTGCCTGGTAAAGTAATTACATAGGTAAGTTAGTCCCAAACTCTCCATGTGTTTAGTAATGGAAATCTTAATGTCAATGTAATTATGTAATTTATGTTTTGTAATGATCAGCATTGGGCTGTATTATTACTATTACTATTATTATTGCTATAATTATTATTATTGCTGTTGTTATTATTATTATTGCTGTTATTATTATTATTATTATTATTATTATTATTGCTGTTATTATTATTATTATTATTATTATTATTATTATTATTATTATTATTAATACGGTATTGGCTATCATCACTTAATCTTGTGTTTATTTTTTTTAATATCTTCTTCCTTACTTCAAGATTCCATGATTGTAGGAGACATGATCTTCTTTCCCAAAAACCGTGTTGATGTGTATTGCGTAGCTCAAGCTTTTTCTTAAAGCCAGTAAGCTGGGTTTTTTAGCACCCTCTCAAAGGTCTTTTATGCTGGCTGCGAGTGTTGCTGGTGTGTAATTTTTGTGATAGCTCTGCTGCCACTTTTGTGGAGAGATGTCGGGAAATTTTGAAGCCTTGGGGATTTCTGCTTCTGAATCTTGGATCTTATGACGCACTGAGTGCGGGGCTGCCCGCACTCTTGTGAGCGTTAGTACACTGTGGTAAGAGAGCCTAGAGTAGGTCAGCACTGCTCAAACACGGATATGAGTGCATTAAGATCACAGTAAAAAGATATCACAATATACAAAACAACCACTGTGAAAAAAAATAGTGAACTCTTCCAAGCGCTTTCGTGATTTCTTACATTATCAAGGACCTTGATAATGTGAGATATCACGAAAGCGCTTGGAAGGTCACTATTTTTTTTCACTGTGGTTGTTTTTACGTATGTGATTTCGAATGGGTAGGCGTGCGAGGCCTACTAGCCTAGAATGGGCCAGTTAGTCTGCTGCTATGGCCCTGTGTTCATCACAGTATAGAAAGCAGACAGGCGGATGAGACAAATGTACCACACTTAGGTTTCTTAATTGTAGAGACGTTGTGCCAAGCTGTAGCTTTGTTATCAAGTGCAGAAAATAATTACTGGAGACCGTGGAAGATGTAAAGACGTAGTTTGAGGTGATCATTAACACAGTCTTGCAGGACTAAACACAGAAGACAATGAAGGATGAGGTAATCAGTCCCCCAGCCTAGCAGCCAGTGTCTAACCTGTCTAATTCGGCATCCTGTCGGCACAGAACGTCATTATTATAATGTTGCGACGGTGCTGCCCTCTATAAACAAAAGCATTGCCTCTGACTAACATCTTGCCTCCGCCTGCACATACCAAAGATAGATTCTCTCACTCTCATCCTTGGAAAATGAATATTTATGAGACGTCAGCCGTTCGTTCTCCTTGCATATTCACCAGCAACGAGGCGTAAGTTTATTTTCTCAATTTTATTCCCAAATCAAAAACTCAGAGGAATATGAATGATGTATCCTTAGTCTATCAGAAGACTGTTCCAGCCAGAGTGCGTGCGTGTTTGTATGTCTCCTCACTAGTCTATCAGAAAACTGTTCCAGCCAGAGTGCGTGCGTGTTTGTATGTCTCCTCACTAGTCTATCAGAAGACTGTTCCAGCCAGAGTGCGTGCGTGTTTGTATGTCTCCTCACTAGTCTATCAGAAGACTGTTCCAGCCAGAGTGCGTGCGTGTTTGTATGTCTCCTCACTAGTCTATCAGAAGACTGTTCCAGCCAGAGTGCGTGCGTGTTTGTATGTCTCCTCACTAGTCTATCAGAAAACTGTTCCAGCTAGTGTGTGTGTGTGTGTTTGTATAGGTCTCCCCATAGAAAACTGTTCTTGTTATTCAGCAGACTAATGTTCACTTGTTCAAAGCAGTGTACTCTTCTACCGTATTTTCCGGCAAATAAGGCGAGCTTTTCTCCCCACAAAAAGTCTTGCAAAATCAGCCTGCGCCTTATACGCTCAAGGTCAGGGTCAAGGGTAGGCTTTGAGTTAAGCTTTAGCGTAAAGTAAGAGGGTAATTAACTCTTGAATATGATTACTAATTTTCCGTTATGATAATTCTGTCGTGCGCCTTATATGATGGAAAATACGGTATATGTGGTTGCAGAGGTCGAGCAATAGCTCCTGGCCCCGCCTCTTCGCTAGTGTATTATTGCATATGTTCTTCGTAGTTCTGTTCTGTATTTGTTTTCAAGATTGGTTGGTTAATGGGGTTTAAAGCCTATCTACTGCAAGAGGTTGCATGCTAGCCGTTCATCACCAGGCAAGAACACTTTAATACTTAAGACACATATGAAACGTTTCGCCTACACAGTAAGCTTCTTCAGTCAGACACAGGCAGCAGGTGTAGTAGTGAAATGTAGATGATGCAATCAGTCCATCAACCTTGGAGAAATAGTATTTGAGGTGGTCAGTCCCTCAGCCTGGAGAAGAGTTCAGCTCCATGGTCTGGAACAAGGTGGTGAGTCCCTCAGCCTGGAGAAGAATTCAGCTCCATGGTCTGGAACAAGATGGTGAGTCCCTCAGCCTGGAGAAGAGTTCAGCTCCATGGTCTGGAACCAGGTGGTGAGTCCCTCAGCCTGGAGAAGAGTTCAGCTCTATGGTCTGGAACAAGGTGGTGAGTCCCTCAGCCTGGAGAAGAGTTCAGCTCCATGGTCTGGAACCAGGTGGTGAGTCCCTCAGCCTGGAGAAGAGTTCAGCTCCATGGTATGGAACAAGGTGGTGAGTCCCTCAGCCTGGAGAAGAGTTCAGCTCTATGGTCTGGAACAAGGGGGTGAGTCCCTCAGCCTGGAGAAGAGTTCAGCTCTATGGTCTGAAACAAGGTGGTGAGTCCCTCAGCCTGGAGAAGATTTCAGCTCCATGGTCTGGAACAAGGTGGTGAGTCCCTCAGCCTGAAGAAGAGTTCAGCTCCATGGTCTGGAACAAGGTGGTGAGTCCCTCAGCCTGGAGAAGAGTTCAGCTCTATGGTCTGGAACAAGGTGGTGAGTCCCTCAGCCTGGAGAAGAGTTCAGCTCCATGGTATGGAACAAGGTGGTGAGTCCCTCAGCCTGGAGTAGAGTTCAGCTCCATGGTCTGGAACAAGGTGGTCAGTCCCTCATCCTGGAGAAGAGTTCAGCTCCATGGTCTGGAACAAGGTGGTCAGTCCCTCAGCCTGGAGAAAAGTTCAGCTCCATGGTCTGGAACAAGGTGGTGAGTCCCTCAGCCTGGAGAAGAGTTCAGCTCCATGGTCTGGAACAAGGTGGTGAGTCCCTCAGCCAGGAGAAGAGTTCAGCTCCATGGTCTGGAACAAGGTGGTCAGTCCCTCAGCCTGGAGTAGAGTTCAGCTCCATGGTCTGGAACAAGGTGGTGAGTCCCTCAGCCTGGAGAAGAGTTCAGCTCCATGGTCTGGAACAATATTTTATACCATTTTCGACACAGGGATTAAAATAAACTCTCAATGTATATACACTGAGAGGTGTACACCTCTCGGTATATATTTCTTGTCTTTAACAAGAGATGTTATTCAGTTTGCCCAGGAGGCTTAGTAA
>WNWK01001023.1:127500-167500 GCA_009830355.1 Cherax destructor | reverse complement strand
GGGCCTAGCTTCTCCCTAAGAGCCCAGTGAGGGCGGGGAATGTGGCTAGGCCTGGGGACCGTTGGTCCCACAGATGAGGAGGTCCCAAGTACCTCCTCCCATGGCAGACGTTAGTCTGAGATACTCCCGAGAAAGGGAACCAAGGCCGGGCCGGGAGAGTCTCAGCGAATCAACAAGAAGAAGATCCCTAGCCCTTCTAGGGGTCGATCACCATGCCCAGCCCTTCTAGGGCAGGGTAGGTGCCAAGGCTGGAGCTTGCTACCATCTGCTGCTCGTAAGCCTGCCCTTCCTGTTAGGGAAGGTGGCAGACCAGAGAGACTTAGCATCTATCAACCTCCATGTCTCGTGCTGGTGGGGAATGTGGCTAGGCCTGGGGCCAGTTGGTCCCGCCAATGAGGGGTATCCCCGCCCATGGGAGACATAGGTCTCTGACACTCCCACGCCAGGGAGCCGGAGCCGGGTCGCCATCTGGTAAAGACCCGGGCCGGGAGAATTCCCGGTGAATCAACTCCTCCTCCCTTCTAGGGCAGGGTAGGTGCCTGAGCAAGATGTCAGACCAGAGAGAGGCCTAGCTTCTCCCTACGAGCCCCGTGAGGGCAGGAAATGTGGCTAGGCCTGGGAAAAGTTGGTCCCAACGATGAGGAGGTCCTTGTACCTCCTCCCATGGCAGACATTAGTCTGAGATACTCCCGAGAAAAGGAGCCAAGGGGAAAAGGCCCAGGTCGGGAGAGTACCGGCGAATCAAGAAGAAGAAGAAAACTTGTGTTAATACTCATAAATTTTTAAAGGGCGGAGGGGTAAGCCAGTGGATGGCCTCGGTCATATAACCAAAAACTCTAGCTGTGTGTATATATATATATATATATGTGTATATGTGTGTGTGTGTGTGTGTGTGTGTGTGTGTGTGTGTGTGTGTGTACTCACCTAGTAGTGGTTGCAGGGGTCGATTAACAGCTCCTCTGTGTGTGTGTGTTTAGAATTAACTACAGCCACAATTTTGGGAATTAAAACATTCTCTGGTCTGGTGGTGAATAGGTTACTTGCAGCCTTAATGACCCTAGTGTAATCGACATTAAGTAAGGTAACGAGGGCCATTAAGAATGCATATCTGTACATCATCAGTCAAGGATATTTTAATAAATAAAATTACAATACCCTGACAAATATTCACCTGTGTATATACCCTAAATTAGTTATGGTTTGTGATATGTAATTTTATGTATGAATTTTGAATATAAACTTAAGTATTTTTCTTTGTTAAAAATATTAATATTTTTTATTGACATTTTAATTCAGTTTACCAGGGGAAAATATAAATGATTTTATTAAGTACTAACCAAGACTAATAATTAATGTATTTTATATAGATGTTTGTAAAATATGTATTGAAAAAAATAAAAATCATTTTTCGAATTTTATCAAGCTAGATAAAACGGCGTTTACCTCTCCTTACATCTGTTGCACCTGTCGACCTAACAGTAAATAGGCTTTTTGGGTATTCGTCAACGGTTGTAGGTGGCATCCTGGGGGAGGGGTGTACTTTAGATAGGCTGGGCTTTGACGCGAACAAATGTAGGATTTTAACTCTTATTCTGTCAAATAGATGAGGTAGGATAACAGCTCTATCCTGTTAAAGAGATGAGGTAAAATAACAGCTCTATCCTGTTAAAGAGATGAGGTAGGATAACAGCTCTATCCTGTTAAAGAAATGAGGTAGGATAACAGCTCTATCCTGTTAAAGAGATGAGGTAAGATAACAGCTCTATCCTGTTAAAGAGATAAGGTAAAATAACAGCTCTATCCTGTAAAGAGATGAGGTAGGATAACTGCTCTATCCTGTCAAAGAGATGAAATAGGATAACAGATCTATCCTGAAAAAGATATGATGTAGGATAACAGCTCTATCCTGTCAAAGAGATGAGGTAGGATAACAGCTCTATCCTGTTAAAGAGATGAGGTAGGATAACAGCTCTATCCTGTTAAAGAGATGAGGTAGGATAACAGCTCTATCCTGTCAAAGAGATGAGGTAGGATAACAGATCTATCCTGTCAATGAGGTGAGGTAGGATAACATCTATCCTGTTAAAGAGATGATGTAGGATAACAGCTCTATCCTGTCATAGAGATGAGGTAGGATAACAGCTCTATCCTGTCATAGAGATGAGGTAGGATAACAGCTCTATCCTGTCAAAGAGATGAGGTAGGATAACAGCTCTATCCTGTCAAAGAGATGAGGTAGGATAACAGCTCTATCCTGTAAAAGAGATGAAGTAGGATAACAGCTCTATCCTGTCAAAGAGATGAGGTAGGATAACAGCTCTTTCCTGTCAAAGAGATGAAGTAGGATAACAGCTCTATCCTGTAAAAGAGATGAGGTAGGATAACAGCTCTATCCTGTTAAAGAGATGATGTAGGATAACAGCTCTATCCTGTCAAAGAGATGAGGTAGGATAACAGCTCTATCTTGTCAAAGAGATGAGGTAGGATAACTGCTCTATCCTGTAAAAGAAATGCGGTAGGATAACAGCTCTATCCTGTCAATGAGGTGAGGTAGGATAACATCTATCCTGTTAAAGAGATGATGTAGAATAACAGCTCTATCCTGTTAAATATATGAGGTAAGATAACAGCTCTATCCTGTTAAAGAGATGAGGTAAAATAACAGCTCTATCCTGTAAAAGAGATGAGGTAGGATAACAGCTCTATCCTGTCAAAGAGATGAGGTAGGATAACAGCTCTATCCTGTCAAAGAGATGAGGTAGGATAACAGCTCTATCCTGTTAAAGAGATGAGGTACGATAACAGCTCTATCCTGTCAATGAGGTGAGGTAGGATAACATCTATCCTGTTAAAGAGATGATGTAGAATAACAGCTCTATCCTGTCATAGAGATGAGGTAGGATAACAGCTCTATCCTGTCAAATAGATGAGGTAGGATAACAGCTCTATCCTGTAAATAACAGCTCTTAGTCTGTAAATTTCATGTGATTAAGGAAGTCAAAACAACCTGCTTACGCTGGTAGTCGTGGGGGGAAAAACATTATGTAAAAAACAACATCAAATACGAAAATCAAATTTACACTGATCAGGGCCAGAAAGGAAGAAATAATCCCTTACAAATTCAACACCAGTCAAGTGAAAGTTAGAGAGGGAGGTCCGTGAACACATCCCATGCAAATGCATATTCTTTTAAATCGAAAGTCGGGGAGGCTCAACGAAATAGATAAGTTTCCCTAGCGATCTCGAATTCTGTATGTTATTCCATCCTAGAAGAGCGACGGTAAATGACACACAATTCACACAATTCAGTATAAACACGCCAAAGGAAATGTTAGGCAGGAGTAACACGAGAATTGTATCTCATTGCAGCATAGGCTGGGAGAGAGAAGTTCTGGAGGGAAGTTTTAGAACAAGTCCAATTTGTTTGCTAAGTGGATGTTCGTCACAATGTTTTGTCTCAGGAGACTCGTATCATCTATCTCTGTGTCTTGGTCGGTATATAAACTATATTTCTATACTTCTCTGAATTTTACATAGTGTAGAAACTCTATTCATGTATATGTATCAATTATAATAATGTTAGATTTACCGACAATGTGTTGGGTAATGTTTATTGTGGCAATGTTTTGCTCTCCTGGAGACAGGTGTACCAACCATTCTTGTCTATATTTTACGCTCTGTGTAGCAACTATATTCCCATACTTCTCTGTGTCTTACGCTGCATAGAAACTATATATGTATTTTACTCTGTGGGGAGCTCTTGATCCATGGCAGCAGAACAGGCTACGCACTTCACTGGATCAAGACTAAGTACCTTCCGTATACCAGGTGCTGTATGACTCTTGCGGGCTTAGCGCTTCCTCGTTAACCTAATATACTACACTCATGCAACGCACAGAGACAAGGACCAGGAGCTATATCACAGCAGTGAACGTAGTGATCTGGTGGAGTCTTGTACGTGACACGGACACAAGCTTACGTACATTAACTCTGCGTGCTGTTAGTTATATTAATATATTTAGTGCGGTGAGAGGCAGTACGTGTCATATGTTAGACTGCTGAATTATCATCCATGGAGAAATGTTCTCAAAAATGACAAAAATATATATATATAAATCGAAAAGATGAAAGAATAAAAAATTAAGAAAAATTAAAAAATAAATACAATTTTAAAAAATTATATGGAAGTTGTAAAGAAAAAAAATAAAGAATATTTAAAATAAAATATAAATCCCAATGACTTGAGGCAAGTAGTTAGACTGTTGGGTTTAGTCCTGACTCTTTCTCTTCTACTTCGGTTCTTCCTCTCACCGGCTATTCTTCTTCTGTCCCCACTTTCCCCTGAGAGTCTGAACTGAACTGAATGACTTGAGGATATAAATTACTGCGATTATAATTGTAACTTTAATTTTCATAGTGGACAGGTCGATCACCATGCCCAGCCCTTCTAGGGCAGGGTAGGTGCCAAGGCTGGAGCTTGCTACCATCTGCAGCTCACAAGTCTGCCCTTCCCGTCAGCCTCCTTGGGGCGGGGAAGGTGGCAGACCAGAGTGGCCTAGCATCTATCTACCTACCTGCCTCGTGCTTCTGGGCGAATATGGCTAGGCCTGGGACCAGTTGGTCCCACCGCTGAGGGGTACCCCCACCCATGGGAGACTTAGGTCTCCGCTACTCCCACGCCAGGGAGCCGGAGCCGGGTCGCCATCTGGTAAAGACCCGGGCCGGGAGATTTCCCGGTGAATCAACACCAACCAACCAACCATAGTGGACAAGTAAGCCAGTGGAAGGCCTCGGTCAGATGACCAAAAGCTCCAGCGTCAGGAAACACTTGTCCTGTTTCCTGACCAGTCTTACCTAACTTAACTTGAAGACTTTGTTTAGAGACGTACATTTCTTTCAGTGTATATATGTCGAGTTTATTTTGACCCCTATTTAGGGGATTAAATTATTCTGTGGTGGTGAAAAGGTTATGTGCAGCCTTAATAACACTAGTGTAGTCGATAGGCTTCAAACTCCATTAACTACCCCAACTCATAAACCCACAAAATGGAAAATTCAGAGGCCTTAAACTTCACTTTCATATTTCTTAAATATTACCCGAATCTGCCATCAAAGTGCTGCCTATTTACCTCCTATCATAGTCATCCTTAAAATATTCCTTCATCAAAATATGTAAAATTTGTTGGACTTTTCCCCCAGGTGAGTCTTTGATGTAGTTGAGGAACGTTGGTGCCGGGAAGTATGTCCCAGGTGACTGCTTGGTTAGTTCCTTTAATTACCCCAGGGCTGCTACAATTACTACCACCAGGATATACATATATACGCCTTGAGGAGTATATCTCTCAGTGTATATATTCTGAGAATTTACGTTAATCAGTACTTCTGGGATTAAAGTATATATTCTTGACTGGTGGTGTGCAGGTGGCATTCCGCTTAATGACCCTCGTGTAGTCGATAGGCTTGAAACCCGATTAACCAACCACCTAACCATTACTACCATCACTGGGAGCACTACCATTACTACCACCGTTGCACCATCATCCCATAACCACCCAGACGGTGAGAGCACTTCACTGAGACATAATTAAGCCAGACAACAAGGGAGGAGCAGCAGCTCATCATGATAGACAAACCAACAGATAGAGACTCCCTCACAACTGCTTAAAACAAGCTTATTGACAATCAACGAAGGATTTAACTCTTCAACAGACGCATGACACATAACAAGAGACAACTTACTACTTTATAGACTATATATATATATATATATAGGTGTAGATTCGCCGGAACACCCCAGGCCCGGGTCTTTTCCAGATGGTGACCCGACTTTGGCTCCCTGTAGTGGGAGTGTCAGACCTATGTCTTCCATGGGAGGAGTTACAAGTACCCCCTCATCGCCTGGGACCAATTGTCCCCAGGCCTAGCCACGTTCCCCACCCTCACGGGGCTCGTAGGGAGAAGCTAGGCCTGTTTAGTCTGCCATCTTCCCCGCCCCAGGGAGGCTGACGGGAAGGGCAGTCTTGCGAGCTGCAGATGGTAGCAAGCTCTAGCTTTGGCACCTACCCGCCCTAGAAGGCTGGGCATTTGGGCCTATATATAACATAGACATAGAATGGGGGACTAAGTATGGCCCTGGAGCTTGGAGTAGCTCACTATATATTTATATATAATTTTTTTTTTAAATATATATATATATATAATAATATATATATATATATATATATATATATATATATATATATATATATATATATATATATATATATGACTGTGTACTTAATTCGATTCTAAAGGCTAGAAAAAGAGGGATTAGCCCTAAAAGGTGAAAAAGGCAGGTGATAAACAAAAATAAAGGACCGCCGTGAGTGAGTGAGCGAGAGAGAGGAAGAAAGCTAGAAAATGCGATTAGAAAATAGAAAAAAGAAGGTAATTATGTGAATAATAGCTCAACGCCCTAGTTTCTCCTTCACAACTCATCAACCACCCCTCAGTAACTGCTGGTGGTTCTTGCTTCTGCGTCTGTCATTCATCAACTTCGTCTTCCTCTCTCCACTAAGTCTCTTTCACCTGTCTTTCCTCTCATACTGACAAGCTCTTCTTCAAAGATTCCACTCATGACATGTCAAAACATCTCTTTGTTTATCTATATGGCTCAATGAATTCTTTGACACTTCAAGTTATCACTAAATCTGTACACCGTCACACAGTTATCCCCTAAAATGTCGACAGTCACCAAATAGTTCAAATTATCCCTTAAACTGTGGATAGTCGCATAACTATTTAAGTTATCCTTTAAAATGTGGACATTCGCATAACTATTAAAAGTTATCCTTTAAACTGTGGACAGTAACATAGCTATTTAAGTTATCCTTTAAACTGTGAAAAGTCACATAACTATTTTAAGTTATTCTTTAAACTGTGGACAGTCGCATAACTATTTAAGTTATCCTTTAAACTGTGGACAGTCGCATAACTATTTAAGTTATCCTTTAAACTGTGGACAGTCGCATAACTATTTAAGTTATCCTTTAAACTGGACAGTCACGAAATTGAGATCACCTGAGAAGGAATTTAAACATAAAAATCATAAGTCCAATGCATAGGAGGTGGTAATTCACCGGGAATTCTCCCGGCCCGGGTCTTTACCAGATGGCGACCCGGTTCCGGCTCCCTGGCGTGGGAGTATCAGAGACCTATGTCTCCCATGGGAGGGTATACCCCTCAGCGGTGGGACCAAATGGCCCAAGGCCTAGCCACATTCCCCTACCAGAACGAGGCATGGAGGTAGATAGATGCTAGGCCTCTGTGGTCTGCCACCTTCCCTAACGGGAAGGGCAGGCTTACGAGCTGCAGATGGTAGCAAGCTCCAGCCTGGGCACCTACCCTGCCCTAGAAGGGCTGGGCATGGTGATCGACCTCCAATGCATAAACACCTTCCCACACTCACTTTTAAACACTGAAAACGAACCGTTTAGTTCCTTTCATTATAAAATTTCACTCATGAATGTCATGACGTAAGAGAATACAACTCTGGTTCATATGACTGAAGATACAAGAATTATACTATCATATGGTCCACAATAGCCAACTATTCAGCAAGAATTGAAAATCCGTGGGTATATATACCGTTAAGGTGTCCCGTAGCTGGATCGCTAGCGCACTCAGCTCACACTCTGAGGTCCGGAGATCGAATCTCCTCCGGTACGGCTGGAAAACATTACGGACGTGTTTCCATAAGACACCTGCTGTCCCTGTCCCTGTTCACCCATCAGTTTAAAATGGGTACCTGGGTGTTAGTCGACTAGTGTGAGTCGCATCCTGGGACACTGACCTAATTTGTAGTAAATAAAGATTTTATTATTATTATTATTACTGTGTTTTTCTCAGTGTATATGTGCCTGGAGTTCGCTTTAATTCCTAGTATATGTGGATAAAATATTCTTGGTAACATGCAGTGACCCTCGTGTGTTGCTAGGCTATAAATCCAATTAACTAATGCTAATAGTATATGATTTTCACTCAGTCCACTGCGAAGTGAATCGTTCCTTATCCAGCTGCCCATGGAAAACTGAATGACTTAGTCAAATAGTCCCATTGAAACACTATCCATTCAACAGTAGGCCCATTGAACATACTATCCAGTTATCAGTAGTCCCATAAAACACTTCAGATTTCAGTAGTCTAATAAAACACTTTCCAGTCTGAGTCCAGTGTAGTATTCCTGATGGTTAAGTTAGGTAAGGTTCGTCAGGAAACAGGACAAGTGTTTCCTGACGCGGATCTTAGTCAGATGATGACCCGCCGTTGGAGCTTTTGGTCATCTGACCGAGGCCTTCCGCTGGCTTACCGGTCCACCCCCTTTAAAAATTATGGTCAGTTAAAACCATTTCTTATTTCAAGAAAAGTATTCCAATAATGATTAATTATAACCATGATTTTTAAAGGGGTGGACCGGTGAGCCAGCGGAAGGCCTCGGTCAGATGATGAAAAGCTCCGGTTGCGGGTCATCATATGACCAAGACCCGCGTCAGGAAACAAGAACACTGTTTTCCGACTAATCTTACCCTGAGTCCAAAAAAAAAAAATATAGTATACATCATCAATAGTCGCATAAAATATGTTATTAAGTCGTCAGTAATTCCACAAAATGCCACTATGCACCCACCAGAGCATAGTTAAATCATTTATATACCATACCCTTGGCCTCAACAAACAGAGGCCACAGAATGCGAGAGCCACAGGGCTCTGGGGCCACAGTATGCGAGAGCCACAGGGCTCTGAGGCCACAATAAGGCTACAATTCGCCTCACGCAACTACGAACGTGATCTCAAGACCTTTCCTCGTGTTTAATAAAGTCTGTCAGCAGCATTTACGGGGCAGAATAGTGGCTTTAATGGTTTGCTGTGAGGAATAGAAAAGTCTCCCTTCGTGTGTGTTGATTATTTAGTTATAAAGGTTGTGGACTGTCGGCAATATTATTATTATTATTATTATTATTATTATTATTGTTATACAGGATATATACACTGAGAGGTGTATTTCTCTCAGCGTATATATGCTGAGAGTTCAATCTTATCTTAGGTATGAAGTATTATTATCTAGTGGTAAGGTTACAAGCAACCTTAATGACCCTCGTGTAGTCGATAGGCTTTAAACCTCATTAACAAACCAATAACAATTTCTTGCCTGAACTAATCCAGATTTAGTGTAAAAGTTAAGCATAGATTGGTGCCAAACCTACACACGAAAATCACTCCCATTGAAAGCAATAGACTCGGCAGGAGATGCAACATTTCCCCAATGAAAAGCAGGGGCGCCACGAGTACACTGAGACAACACATTAAGTGTCCGGGGCCCAAGACTGTTCAACTGCCTCCCAGC
This sequence comes from Cherax destructor, assembly GCA_009830355.1. Classification (NCBI taxonomy): domain Eukaryota; kingdom Metazoa; phylum Arthropoda; class Malacostraca; order Decapoda; family Parastacidae; genus Cherax; species Cherax destructor. The sequence continues at coordinate 158,118 of WNWK01001023.1, read as the reverse complement.
ATACATAAGGTATACATAAGGTGGATTAGAAATAGACCCCTGGTTGTTTTCAAGAAGGCAATGGACAGGCACCTAAAGTCAGTACCTGACCAACCGGGCTGTGGTTCGTACGTCAGTTTGCGTGCGGCCAGCAGTAACAGCCTGGTTGATCAGACCCTGATCCGCCATGTGCCCTGGTCTCAGACCGAGCCGCAGGGGTGTTAACCCCGAAACCCTCTCCAGGTAAATTCCAGGTAATACTGCCAGGTCTTGAAGACTCAGTAATGGTAAAATGTGTATTGAGGATTAATGTTCAGGAACAAGCGAGAGGGAGGCTGTGATTTCATGCATTGACCAGGGAGGTATAACATCTTTTAGGAGTGAGGAAGGGCCAGGTGTTAGTGTGTGGGGGGAGTGGATGTGGGTAAAATGAAAGGAAGAGATAATTAGAAAAGGAAACGAGTGAGAGGGCGTATAAGAGAGGGGTTTAATTCAACATCTATTTGTCCTGATTACCTTGGCAACATTTACCTCTTAAAATAGACCGAAACGTTGTCCCATAGCAATAGAGCGAAACGTGCTCTCCACATTTTCGCTCACGTTCAACGCTCGTTTCACCGGAACCAAACAAAATCTAACGGAAACATTTCAGTTTGTTCTATTTATTGGCTCTCGTGGTATAACTGTCAGCCGCTGGTACCGCTCAAATTGGAACGTTTCGCCTCTTTTTAAAACGCTGATTGGAACACCTTCGATTGGTTAGTTAACAGTGTAAACCGTTCACCTGAGTTCACAGTATTTGTTGTGCTCTTATTAGATCATAACAACATCGGTTCGAAATTTCTAGGGAAAATCTAGGTTTGTTTCCGAAGAATCATTATTATTATTATTATTATTATTATTATTATTATTATTATTATTATTATTATTATTATTATTATTATTCAACTATAAGGCGCCCCTGCTCTTTTGAAGGTGAAGGGTGAGGAAGTTTAGCTGAAATATCTGATTGGCAAGATTGATACCTCCGTCAGACACACCCATCTGCTTCTCACTGACTTTTCTAGTCTTTCTGAACCCTCTGCAGTATATGCTGACACAAAATGCATTCGTTTTATTACGTTGATTTTGCTACGTTGCTCATAAAGTCCAGTTCTCATTGCTTTTAGTATGCTGAGAGTTTAAGCCTTAAGGATTAGAATATTCTTGACCGGTGGTTCACACAGCTTTAATGGTCCTTTGTATAGTCGTTGGGATTTAATACACTTAGCCAGCTAACCTTCAAACCTTCTCGAAGTAGTGTGTTAGTTTATCTGTCAGGAAATAGGACATGTGTCTCCTGATATGGTCATTTCTCACTACCTGGAGGGTTCCGGGGGTCAACGCCCCCGCGGCCCAGTCCTTTACCAGACCTCCCGAAGGATCAGAGCCTAATCAACCAGGCTATTGCTGCTGACCGCACGTATTCCAAGGTACAAACCACAGCCGGGCTGATTGGCTACTGACTTAAAGGTATCTCTCCAGCTCACTCTTGAAGACAGCATATGACTGGTTAATCATTCACTGGTTAACAGAGCTAGCTTAAACAACACTTAAAAAGCATGGAGCAACACTACCTCATACACCTATCTAATACACAATAATTCTTAAGCCGGATAGATAGCCACTCTCAGCAGATAGCCTCGGTGTGGACTTTCAAGGCCCTGATATCGCATTTTACGAAATTCTTCCATGAAAAACCACTGAGAAGAGGTTATATTTACTGCGAGAGGGTAGAGCAACATATTACCTTTGATAAAGAGTTAGTCAGATCACGTGAGTACTTATAGGTACGCTAGAGGCATTGTGCAGTGTACATGCTATGTACACTGCAGAACTGATCCTCAGGCCTCTGACGAGAGATACTGGTACACTGCTGAATTACGTTGAATGGTTACAGTCATCTTGTGGAATCTTGTGTGTAATGATACGCTGCTGTTTTTTAGCAGAGTCAAACGACACTCGTTCCTGATGAATAAAACACTTAACATCTAATCAGTTACTGGATCAGGTATTTAGGTGACGCGGCAAAGGTTAGACTAATATTATTAACTTCAAGAGAGAAGTTGGAGAGAGCTGAAAGAAAGGAAGAGGCTTGAGGGAAGACTATGGTGTTGTAAATAGAAATCTCATTGAGTCCAGCCACAGAACGATCTCTTCCTGTTACCTGACCAGAGGTAAACACACTACTCACTGACCTAGACTCATCCCTATACCCTTGGCATTGTTATTCTTCCACCCTCGGCACTGTTATCCCTTCTCCCTCGGCGGTTACCCCTCCAACCTCGGCAGTGTTATCCCTCCACACTCGTCAGTTATCCCTCCACCCTCAGCAGTTATTCCAGGTTTTAGCATTTCCACAAAATGTTATTGAAAGAGATATTGTGTATTCTGTGCTGTGAAACATGCAAGTTCCGGGTGAGGTCGCTATTTATCAGAACTAGATTGCATGTCTTGGAGTTCTGGTCTGTGACCAAAGACTCCATCTTGAAGCTGGTCTGTGACCAGAGACTCCATCTTCAGGCTGGTAAGTGACCAGAGACTCCATCTTGAAGCTGGTCTGTGACCAGAGACTCCATCTTGAGACTTGATAACGGTCCTGGACCGAAATGTCGCTTTAAAGTTTCGTTCCCAAGTTGGGGAAGTCTTTGTGAATTGTTCCAGCCACGGTATTGTGGGTTAGTTGTGAATTGTTCCAGCCACGGTATTGTGGGTTAGTTGTGAATTGTTCCAGCCACGGTATTGTGGGTTAGTTGTGAATTGTTTCAGCCACGGTATTGTGGGTTAGTTGTGAATTGTTCCAGCCACGGTATTGTGGGTTAGTTGTGAATTGTTCCAGCCACGGTATTGTGGGTTAGTTGTGAATTGTTCCAGCCACGGTATTGTGGGTTAGTAGTGAATTGTTCCAGCCACAGTATTGTGGGTTAGTTGTGAATTGTTCCAGCCACGGTATTGTGGGTTAGTTGTGAATTGTTCCAGCCACGGTATTGTGGGTTAGTTGTGAATTGTTCCAGCCACGGTATTGTGGGTTAATTGTGAATTGTTCCAGCCACGGTATTGTGGGTTAGTTGTAATAATAATAATAATAATAATTTTTATTTCAATGCATGTTACAAGTGTACAATGTTATTGGTAGTTACAATTATAAAACAATTATAAAACTGTAATGCAAGGAGAGCCACTGGCATGCCATGGCATTAGGGGCACTCTATTCTAGAGACTTATTCACTAAGTACTTAATGCTAAAGAAATTGATTGAGTTTATTCTAGTTCTGTATTATTTAAATTATTAAATGGTTATACATACTATTAAAAGACAATACAAGAGAAATTGGTTGAGTTTAATCTAGTTGTAGAATTTATTTCAAGTTACAGTATGTTGATGCTATACTAGTATAATAACAATACTAGAAATAGTTTTTAGAGTTTCTTCTAGATATATATTTTATTTCAAATTAAGAAAATGATGATACTATAAGATTTTAAATGACAATATGATGATATGAAATTGCAACAAGTGTTAAGGAGGATGAACATATCAAATTGAGATCATCTTAAGTAAAATAATATTGGGTTTGAAAGTTTGTTACAGTATGAGTATTTAGTATAGGGTGAGTAGGTGATTTTTGAGAAGAGTCTTGAATTGATTTTCCGACAAGGTTAACTTGATATTTACTGGTAATGAATTCCAGATTCTGGGGCCCTTTATGTGCATAGAATTTTACATTGGTTAGTATGGACTTGGGGTATGTCAAATAGTGATCTGTGTCTTGTGTCATGTCTGTGGGACCTATTAAAGTTGTTGAGAGAATTCTGAGCGCAGGGTTGATATTAGCATGTAGAGTTTTATGTATGTAGAAGGCAATGAATAGGTATGAATTGTGAATTGTGAATTGTTCCAGCCACGGTATTGTGGGTTAGTTGTGAATTGTTCCAGCCACGGTATTGTGGGTTAGTTGTGAATTGTTCCAGGTTTGGTGTTTTCATAATAATAATAATAATAGTTATAATAATAATAGTTATAATAATAATAAGTCATAATAATAGTTATAATAATAATAATAATAATAATTATTATAATAGTTATAATAATAGTTATAATAATAATAATAATAATAGTTATAATAATAATAATAATAATAATAATAGTTATAATAATAATAATAATATTTATAATAATAATAATAATAATAGTTATAATAATAATAATAATAATAATAATAATAGTTATAATAATAATAATAATAGTTATAATAATAATAATAATAGTTATAATAATAATAATAATAATAATAGTTATAATAATAATAATAATAATAGTTATAATAATAAGAAGAAGAAGAATTATGATTATTATTTAATAACCTGAAATTCATAAAACCCCCTGAAACACGTCTGTAAGTTTAATCACCTCTAACACAACAAGTTCACAAGTTGAAACACTGTAGAATTATTTAAGAGGTACCCACCGTACCCGCTTCCACTGAGGGTACAGTACAGTACTGTACTAAGGGTACAGTGGAAGGGGGTACAGTATCCTTGGAAGGGTACAGGGAGGTTTCAGGGGCCACTTGGCAGTAATGGAGGAACCAGTCCCTAACTCACTCCCCGTTACACAAATTTCCCAACGGAATGATAACTCCAAGGTGAGGTAATTTGTAGCTTCTGGTCTGACTTGGGAGGATATCTTGTTTGCCTTGGTTGTTCCAGATCGTATCCGACTTAGAGAGACCTGGATGGTGCTTTCGTGACCTGGTTTGTCGTATCTGACCTTGAGAGACCTGGATAGTGCTTTCGTGGCCTGGTTCATCGTAACTGACCTAGAAAGAGACCTGGATGGTACTTTCGTGGCCTGATTCATCGTATCTGATCTAGCAAGAGATCTGGATGGTGCTTTCGTGACCTGGTTTTTCATGGATTCTTTATGCACAGGTTTTCTTTGTATGGTACGGTACTGTTGCATCTATGGTATACCACATTATCTTAATTTTTGAATGTTTCACTTATTTTTTAAAAATCAATGAAATATTCAATATTAATATACATTTTTATGGACTTTCGAGAAGATTTTGTATAAATATGAGAGTACCGATAAATTCATGACCAAGACATATGTACATCATCTAAATATGTTTATTTTGACGATGTTTAGCCAATCTGTGGCTTCTTCAATTCAGTCTTATTTTAATTCACTCCTTATTGAATGGCATAGTTACTGGCTGGCGAAACGCCGTCATAATAAAGGTATCCAGGTGTCTATTATGGAATGGTGCTGCCTGGCCTGGTAGCAGCAGGGAACACAACAACAGGGAACAGCACGGCACACACAACACAGCTGGACCACAGCACACAGGAAGACTAGACTCGAGAAGACAAACAAGTCATCTTCCCAACGGAGATATTATTATCACGAAGCAATGTCGTCTGCAGTAGACGTTAACGACGCGCCTGTTGATGCATAATGACTTCTGGAGTCGTAAAGAGGCCGCTGCTGTCGCGAATAATACCCAGCTCTCTTTATCAGAGGAGCTGAAGCCTTGTTTCAATATATAACCCCCGAACGTGCTGAGAAAAGTGTATCAAGGTCTCGAAACAAGGCTCTTAACTGTGAATCTTTTGATTTGTGATGAGCCAACCTGATTTCCCATAGGTACCCTCTTCAGATATCCTCAGGTACTTTCATTATGTGCCAGAAGCACATACTATCAGACACAAATAAAACATTAATCATTCTCTACTTCAGATAAAATTATCATCGACTACACGATGATGGTTAAGGCTGCAATTAACCTGTTCACCAGCATTCAGAGTAATTTAATCCCTAAAACAGGGTTTATGTAAGGTTTTAGTTTATGTATATATGCACTGAGAGATGCAAACCTGGAGTATATACACGGAGAGATGTATACTTTGCTGTGTATGTAGGCTGAGAGATGCATGCCTCTTTGTATGTATTGAGATATACACACCTCTCACTCTGCGTATATTCGCTGAGGGATACCTGTCGCACTGTGTACTGAGAGATATACTTCTCTTATTTACACCATATACACAGATGTATATACACAAATACGTACCTTTTTATGTATATAAATTATACACACCTCTGTTTATACATTAACATATGCTTTGTATATATGTATTATTCACACCTGTGTATATATACTCTATATTCCTGTCAACTATATTTTTGCTCTCGGTCGATCACCATGCCCAGCCCTTCTAGGGCAGGGTAGGTGCCAAGGCTGGAGCTTGCTACCATCTGCGGCTCGCAAGCCTGTCCTTCCCGTCAGCCTCCTTGGGGCGGGGAAGGTGGCAGACCAGAGGGGCCTGGCAACTATCTACCTACCTGCCTCGTGCTTGTGGGCGAATATGGCTAGGCCTGGGACCAGTTGGTCCCACCGCTGAGGGGTACCCCCTCCCATGGGAGACTTCGGTCTCTGATACTCCCACGCCAGGGAGCCGGAGCCGGGTCGCCATCTGGTAAAGACCCGGGCCGGGAGATTTCCCGGTGAATCAACACCACCTATATTTTTGGTTGGTTGGTTATTAAGTCTTCAACCACACGAGTACTATTAAGACTGAAAATAACCTTTTTCACCACTAGACAATACTATAATCCCTAAAAATAGGGATTAAAGTAAATTCAGCATACACACGCCAAGAGAAATACATCCCTTGGTGTATATATTCTGAATTTTTTCGATAGAAACGTATGTTAAAATTGTTCCCCCTTAATAAAACGCTGGTGATAAATCTTTTACACTGGAAAAACTATGTTCTCTCAAAGATTCATTAAAATTAGAAAATTTTTAATATTCGATTTTCATATACAACTTTATTTTTTACGTGTTTTTTAAAAGAGGTAGTAACTTAATATCTTTTTATAAGTTTAAGGGAAGTTAATAAGACAATATAAAATAGTTTATCATAGAATATTTACGTAAAATAATTTAAGTAGTTCCATTGCTATGTATTTTTTATCCCTCTCTTCTATATCCTTGTTTTTTGTCTGCCTTTTCCTTGCTACATATATGCCACCCTCAGTGCTATATATCTCTGTCTAATTCCTGTTCCATCCCTACCATTTTCTGCCATGTTCAGGGAATTTCCCTTGCTTTCTCCCTGCCATTTCTTTGCAATATTCCTGCCAGCTCCCTACAATCTCCCTGTCACCCGCAAATTATTCCCCTATCATCTGGGTTTCCCTTATGATGTCAGATTCGAATTAAAGTTGGAGTTCTGGAAGCTCATTGATAATTCCCTCCCTCCATCTCTTTGTATTCATAAAATTTGATGATCAGACTCTGAGTTTAATTTTCCAAAATGAAATTTTTCAACCTTAAAGTTTGAGTTTTCAGGTTAGGAAGCTTTTCAGAACGATGATGTTAGTTCAACCAATCATAGGGTTTATAAACCACGGTACAGATGAAGCTCGAACTCATGGCAAGTGAGTCGTAAAACAAGAAACACTTGTTTTGTTTTCTGAGACCCGCGTCAGGAAACACTTGTCTTGTTTCCTGACAAACCTAATGCCTATTAGTGTATATATGTTAAAAATATTTTAACAGTATTTCAGGGATTAAAGTATTCTTGACTTGAAGAGAACAGGTTTTATACAGTATATCGAGAGGTGCTTGTGTTTACAAACCGTTGTTTGTGTCGTTCTGCTGCAGGCGGGGTAGCAATGATAAGGCTCTTCGGAGGCTTCTTACTTTATTTGCGATAACGTGAGGGTACACAGGCAGTGTGTTTGTGGGCCATGAGCCTGCGAGAGAGAGAGAAGAGTAGGCCTGTTGACTGAGTGAAGACTGCTGAGTGAGGGAGAGGCAGGGGTGGGCTGGCTGGCATGCCCACCGGCTTGCCATCTGGTGGAAACTATGGGAACTAGGCATGTAGGCTTACAGCTTACAATTTGCTCGGCTGGCAGACAGCATAGGCTGTTTATGCAGACAGTACAGGCTGTCTACATCGCTCGGCCACCTACCAATGGTCGACCCTGACCATGACTGGCAGTAAAAGAAACTATGTCTCTCTCTCGTAAGAACAGGGCATAGAACACAAAATAAAAATATTTATATACATATACATGTGGACATGGAAAAAAACTTTCTAGAGAGGGAAGAAAAAAAAGGTGTGCATCGTGGTCTAAGGCAGTGAGAGTCAATGGGCATCACTGCACGCCTTCCTGCGTCTGGACAGATACTGCAACACAGGAGACATCGCTATGGCTGAACTGTGACGTAACAGGGTACAGTCTCCTCTGGAGTGGTGAAGCAGTCATCGTAGTAGTCGTTGCATGGTTCACTCAACCTGGGGCATAACCTGCTGGTGCCCTTGAGTGAGGCGTCGTCAGTAGTCGCGACTGAACAGGACTTCTTCTGGCAAGCGACTCAGGAGGACATTTCTCGACTGGTACTGTCACTGCTGGCGAGTCGTGGCAGCATACACCTTACTGCAGTGAGTGGGCTAGCAGTCAAAGTGACATCATCTTTGTGCAGGCTGCTCACTGAAGCTGTGACACGAGGCTGACAGTCGCCTGCCGACAGGACAGGGCTACTGCGGCTTGACGAGTGTCATTCTCTCGACAGTTGAAGTTACAGCAGAGGAAGGTCTAAGCGTCCCCAGACTGGTCTCTACATATAACTGCACTCTTGACGGTCAGAAGGTGAAGTGGAACGGGTCTAGATGGGGGAATCGTCGCGGGTACGATTCAGCAGGGCATCACGAGCGGCGAACATAAAGAACTTTCTGTACAAGGGGCTTGGATGCTCGTAACTGACGCCTGAACTGACTGATGTCAGCGGGCGCAGGGTCACATCGGGTGACAAAGTAACACACAGTGTTACACAGGACACACGGAACTGCACACACATACTGCACATGTGGTACAACATGGCTTACTAGCAAATGACGCTTTTCTGTGCAAAAATCGACACTAAGCCATTCACGAACATGTGAGAACACTGACTGAGAGGAATTAATTAACACACGACATATTTTCTCTCAAACTTCTTGAAACTAATGCAACAATTTGCTCACTGTGAAACTACAGCACACGTGACATCATGTGGTGATGTCAGGTGTGACGTCGTGAAGTGACGTTCTGGAGTGATGTCAGTGGAGTCGGGCACCATCGTGAGTGACGTCAGTGGAGACGGGCAGCATCGTGGTGACGTCAGCAGCATGGTGATGTCATGGGTTGATGCGGCAGCAGACCACAGCATGTGGCTTGGGACATCTGGCTTGGTAACCCACATGGCTTTGTGATCACCCCACGTGGCTTGCTGCACGTGGCTTCGAGTGGCCTCGGGCACTCGGATACACAGCTCTGGCAAGAATTCACAAGAAAATTCACAGAAAACACGGCAGAGAGGGAGTTTAGTTTGATATCTTTATTATGCACCCCATACCCATGGTGTGGGCGGTAGTCAAAAGATTACAGAGGTACATAATGGGTCCAGGGACTGGACCCCAAAGTTATGATAGCTGAACAAGTTACAAAGGTAATGAACTAACAAGCTACAAAGGTAATGAACTCACAAGTTACAAAGGTAATGAAACATGTAAGTAAATTTACTTACGTTTATACATGGTTACAATCATGAACAAATTATAACGCAATGAACACTTCACTAGTCTACACCCAGTCACAACTGTAATGAGTTCTTGGTGTAAATTTTTATTGTTGGGTCACACATACACACTTACATATACACATACACACACACACATACACACACATATATACATACACACACACGCACAAAAACACGCACGCCCCCGGTGGCCTAGTGGGTAAAGCTCTTGCTTCACGCACGGAGGGGCCGGGTTCAGAGAGGGAGTGAGAGCATAGTGGTGGCGTACACTAGGGCGAGCGTGGGTGACAGGCGAGGGACCCGGCCGTTCTTTCTCTCACCTCACAACACACGAGGGAGACACGCTCACACTGGATGCTGAAATCATCACAAACTCACCTCTGACTTGCTGAAATAGCTGTGCTGAGCTGAACAACAACAGCAGAATATGCTGGTAAGGCTGAGCACGAGACTTGAACAGCGTGGGATGCTGTGGCGTGGAGTCACAGAGATGCCACTATATTTATCGAAGAAATTCTACAAATTTCGGCCTGGATCCTACTTGTACCTATGTCTGGATTCTGAGATTTGCAGACACGACATCAGGATAACTCGTTGAGAGAAGGATGCTTCTTGTGTAGGCTGATGAAGTGAAGACAACTTCATTCCTCTTCCTTCCCTCCTCGGGCAACACATTTGCTGCGACCACCGCTGTCCACCAATGTTTACAAAGCGTTGTTTGTGTTGTTCTGCTGCAGGCGGGGTAGCAATGATAAGGCTCTTCGGAGGCTTCTTACTTTATTTGCGATAACGTGAGGGTACACAGGCAGTGTGTTTTGTGCCCATGGCCTGGGTGGGCCATGAGCCTGCGAGAGAGAGAGAAGAGTAGGCCTGTTGACTGAGTGAAAGCCGCTGAATGAGTGAGAGAGGCAGGGGTGGGCTGGCTGGCATGCCCACCGGCTTGCCCTCTGGTGGAAACTATGGGAACTAGACATGTAGGCTTACAGCTTACAATTTGCTCGGCTGGCAGACAGCATAGGCTGTCTATGCAGACAGTACAGGCTGTCTACACTTGTCTCCCCAGCACATATTTGCTGAGAACTTACTTTAGCCCCCACTTTAGAGATTAATGTATTCATGACTGATGGTAAACAGGCGATATGCAGCCTTAATAACTATCGTGTAGTAGATAGATTTTTAAACCTGATTAATCAACCAACATTCTACCAAGGTGGATGGTTAGATACCAGTGAAGGGGTCTTGTAACAACCTTCTCTCCCCCTCTGCCAATTAAAGATAATTATCTCCCATTTCCAAGGCACTGTTGGTTAATTGGGCTTAAATCCTGTCAACACACGAGGGTCATTAAGGCTGTATGTCAGCTGTTCACTACTAGTCAAAAATGCTTAAATTTCTAAAATAGGAACTAAAATAAACTCAGTGTATATACACTAATAAATATATACATTTCGGTATATATATATATATATATATATATATATATATATATATATTATATATACTATATATATACATTTGTTATATATGATATATATATATATATATATATATATATATATATATATATATATATATAATATATATATATATATATTTATATATACATGTATATATATATATATATATATATATATATATATATATATATATATATATATATATATATATACGTATATATATATATATATATATATATATATATATATATATATATATATATATATATCCTCTGGCATATGAGTTTAATACTTCATGGTAGCAAAGGACTGTTGTCTACGTTAATAAAAGTATAAACAATTTAACAAAAAGACCGTAATTATTTCGTTAAAAATTCAATCACGTAGATAAAGCATAAAAAAATAATTGCTAAAAAGTAATAGGTATAATTGTTGTTGATTCGCCGGTACTCTCCCGGCCCGGGTCTTCTCCAGATGGTGACCCGGCCTTGGCTCCCTGTCGTGGGAGTGTCTGAGTCCTATGTCTCCCATGGGAGGAGGTACAAGTACCCCCTCATCGTCTGGGACCAACTGTCCCCAGGCCTAGCCACGTTCCCCGCCCACACGGGGCTCGAAGGGAGAAGCTAGGCCTCTCTGGTTTGCCATCTTCCCCACCCCAGGGAGGCTGATGGGAAGGGCAGTCTTGCGAGCTGCAGATGGTAGCAAGCTCCAGCTTTGGCATCTACCCTGCCCTAGAAGGGCTGGGCATGGTGATCTTCGATAGGTATAAAAAGAGTTTGAGGAGGTGTTGATTCACCGGGAATTCTCCCGGCCCGGGTCTTTACCAGATGGCGACCCGGCTCCGGCTCCCTGGCGTGGGAGTGTCAGAGACCCATTTCTCCCATGGGAGGGGATACCCCTCATCGGCGGGACCAACTGGCCCCAGGCCTAGCCATATTCCCTACCAGCACGAGGCATGGAGGTATAGATAGATGCTAAGCCTCTCTGGTCTGCCACCTTCCCTGACGGGAAGGACAGACTTACGAGCTGCAGATGGTAGCAAGCTCCAGCCTTGGCACCTACCCTGCCCTAGAAGGGCTGGGCATGGTGATCGACCAAGAGTTTGAGACTAAGAGGAAATACGTGGTACCCCGAGTTTCGTACTTCTCCCAACACGAACAATTATGTAAGTGTATTATTGTAAGCGCTTTTGTAAGTGTATTTTTGGGGGTCTGAAATGGACTAATCTAATTTACATTATTCCTTATGGGAACAAATTTGTCCGGTATAAATTAAAAAAAATTCAAATGAGGACAGAGTGAAAACGATAAACTTTATAGATGGTCGGTTAATGGGGTTTAAAGCCGATCGACCACCTTTTGATCACCAGACAAGAATACAGGGTGCTTCAAAGATATGGATCCAATTTCAAAGCAGTATATTTCACGATCGGGTCCATCATTCTGAAACACCCTTTACTTTAATCCAGTAAACTGGGATAAAAATAAACTTAGCATATATACTGAGACACACCTCTATATATCCTGTGAAATGTTTAATAAACACTGACTCGAGCTTAAAAGAGGATCGAGGCGAGGGAAAAAATATTTACAGAGCAAATATTAGAATGTTTCTCAAAAAAATGAGCCCAGGATAGTAAACACCCCAGTGAAAACAATGGATAAGCGAGTGAGTATTAGTGAAATAAAACTGTGTAAATATTTCGTATTATGAGTTTAGGGGCAAAGAGTATACTGATAATTTATAGTTTAAAATTTGCAATATTGCCTGGGATTGTTGTTGGTTTGCAATGGAGGCAATTTTCTGTTGTGTAAATTGCTATGAGTATGTTTTTAAATTATTATTATTATTATTTCTGTTATTATTATTATTATTATTATTATTATTATTATTATTATTATTATTATTATTGTTGTTTTCATTCTTATTCTTATTATTATTATTATTAATAATAATTTTCAAGTACCCAGGTTAGATCCTCTTTAAAGAGAAAGGTAGCTCCCATTCCTCCAATCAAACACCTTCATCGGCAACATTAGTCCCTAATATGGAGAGAGAATCTCAGACATGGGTAAGGATATCTTTTAATCCGGTGGTTGAATATCTATAATCCTGTGCTGTGTTTACAAGCAAGGGGAGACGATTATATTACGAAAACTCATTTAAACTGAATTAGAAATTAAATTTGTTACCCCTGGGTGCAGATTATTCAGAGCCATCAGATTGCAGGTGATACTATAACAATTTCAGGGATTTGCATATAGTGGAGAGGCTCTTGATATGGTATGATTTTTTGGGGACTTGATAGTTGTAGTGTAAGGTATGTTATGAGTTCTTGTATCTCGTGTGGTATTGTGGTTGATTGTTGCTTGATTGCTATGGTTGATTGTTGCTTGATTGCTATGGTTGATTGTTGCTTGATTGCTATGGTTGATTGTTGCTTGAATCCTATGGTTGATTGTTACTTGATTGCTATGGTTGATTGTTGGTTGATTGTTGCTTGAATGCTATGGTTGATTGTTACTTGATTGTTATGGTTGATTGTTGCTTGATTGCTATGGTTGATTGTTGTTTGATTGATATGGTTGTTTGTTATTTGATTGCCATGGTTGATTGTTGTTTGATTACTATGGTTGAGTGTTTGCTATGGTTGATTTTTGTTTGTTTGCTGTAGTTGATTGTTATGTGATTGTTGTGGTTGAGTGTTGTGTGATTGTTGTTCTAGTGTTGCTGTTGACTGTCGTGTGGTTGTTATGGCTGACTGTCGTGTAGTTGTTATGGCGCACTATTGTGTGGTTGTTATGGCTGACTATCGTGACTGGTAGTCATAGTGTATCAGAGTTTGTAAAAATAGTGTTCCAAGATTAGTAAAAACAAGCTAGTGGGCCCAGCTTAGTAAAAGCAACAGAGTGCCAAGCTTCCTTAATAACAGTATTACCTGGAGTTTACCTGGAGAGAGTTCCGGGGGTCAACGCCCCCGCGGCCCGGTCTGTGACCAGGCCTCATGGTTGATCAGGCCCAGATCAACAAGGCTGTTACTGCTGGCCGCAAGCAGTCCAAGCTTTCTAAAACTAAAGAAATTTAACAAATCTTAAACAAAAAGTGTAAAACACTAAAAAAAACTAAACCAAGCTTTAGTTTTCCAAGGTGAATGTATTTTTTTTAAGTAACAATATAATAATTTTTAAAAAACTACAATAATTGTAATTATTTTTTGTAGTGGAGGAGTAAGCCAGTGGAAGGCCTCGATCAGATGACCAAAAGCTTCAGTTGTGAGTAGTCATATACTAAGATCCGCGTCAGGAAACACTTGTCCTGTTTCCTGACGAATCAACCTAACCTAACCTAAACATTTTTAATTTTATGTTTGTTAATAAGCTTTTCATAATTCTTCTTCTTGTTGATTCGCCGGACTCTCCCGGTCCGGGCCTTGTCCAAGTGGTGGCCCGGCCTTGGCTCCCTTTCTCGGGAGTATCTCAGACTAATGTCTGCCATGGGAGGAGGTACTTGGGACCTCCTCATCTGTGGGACCAACGGTCCCCAGGCCTAGCCACATTCCCCGCCCTCACGGGGCTCCTAGGGAGAAGCTAGGCCCATCTTTGGTCTGCCATCTTCCCTGCCCCAGGGGAGCTAAAGGGAATAGCAGTCTTGTGAGCCGCAGGTGAAAGCAAGCTCTGGCTCAGGCACCTACCCTGCCCTAGAAGGATAGGCATGGTGTCGATCTGTTTCATAATTATTGCGAGGTCATTATACACTGAATGACTCATTAACTATTTGCTTACAGCCTATGGACTATGGAAATACTGATACAAGCCCCGCTCGGTATACATATTCTTATCTGCGATGTTTGATTAATTAGATTTAAAGCCTATCTACTACACGAGGGTCATTGCTGCAGGCAACCTGTTCCCACCAATCAAGAATATTTTAATCCTTAAAATAGAGATTATATTAAATACCTGTCGGTACATAGATTCTCCTCCCCCCCCCCTCTCCATCACTAATTGGAGCTGTCGTACTTTTCACCATGGTATACATTCCTAGGGGGACACATGAAGGTTAGTGATAAACATATATATGGATTAGCTGATACTCTTAACAAGATGAGTGAATCCCGAAGAAAGGAGATTTATTTGAATTGTGAATCTTCTATGTGAGCCAGAGTGTAGACATCAATTTTACCCTGGCAGCCTTTTATAATGATTGCCGGGATGTAATATATCTAATGCAGTCTCCCCAGTAACTAAATATTCATGGATTACGATGGGTGACTAATTTGTAAACATTATCTTGAACTTAAGACTATGAATTCAAGTAGGTGTTCACAGTACCCTAGGTTAGGTTAGGTTAGGTTAGGTAAGGTTTGTCAGGAAACGTGACAAGTGTTTTCTGAGGCGGGTCATAGTCAGATGACCCGCCGTTGGAGGTTTTGATCATCTGACCGAGGCCTTCCGCTGGCTTACCCGTCCTTTATATAATCCTAAATTTTAAAGGGGTAGGCCAGCGGAAGGCCTCGGTCAGATGACCAAAAGCTCCAGCTGTGGGTCATAATATAACTAAGACTCGCGTCAGGAAACACTTGTCCTGTCTCCTGACAAACCTTACCAACCAACAATCACAGTACCCTATATTTTTATTATAATTTTTTAAATGGGTGGACTGGTAAGCCAGTTGAAGGCCTCGGTCAGATGACCAAAAGCTCCATTGACGGGTCATCTTATTCGCCTGTTTCTTGGCGAATTTTACCTAACCTGAAATAGTCTTTAAAATACTCGTATGGATATATTATTATCTTAGGATACATTACCATGTATTGATCTTATTTTTAATATAGTGTAAAATTTTGTTCCAGTACCATAATTTTTTAAAGGGGTGGACCGGTAAGCCAGCGAAAGGCTTCGGTCAGATGACCAAAAGCTGCAACGGCGGGTCATCATCTAAGACCCGCGTTAGGAACACTTGTCCTGTTTACTAACCAGTACCCCAAAGGATGTTTAACGTGTCATAAGTCCTCATCTGATGTAAGACCCGTGTCAGAAGACACTGTTGCTACCTAACTGTTAAACCATCACCACCATCCTTATATACACTGACAGATGCATGTCTCTCAGTGTATTTAAGTTCAGTTTACTTTAATCATTGATATAAAGATTACAGTATTCTTGTCTGGTGGTGAGCAGGTGACACAGCCTTTGTGAGCCTCGTGTATTAGAGAGGCTTTATCCACTGAACCAACCAGTCATTAATAATAGTTTCTCAACTGGTATACCATAGCAGCAGCTATGAATGCCTCTGTTGTTGTGTAGCACAACAACAGACGCAGGCAATTTCCTAAACAACAGTAACAAGAAATTATAGAAACGCACTTTTAACTTTTTTTTCAGCTGTTCTTCAACTGTTCTTTTCCAGCTGTTCTTCAGTTGTTGTGGTCTGTTAGTTAAGCTGCCTCGACACTGCTGGCTTGTGTGTTGATCCTCCATCTTTATGGCCGGCTTTTGTCTGGTCTGAGCCTGCTGCCTTGTGTACCATAAGCTATCTCTCCTGTCCGGCTCCAGCCAGATGCTTTGTGTTCCTGGAGCTCTCTCTCCTATCTAAAGCTCTCTTTCTCCGTGCTCTAGCTTGCTCTATTGTCTTCCGAAATCTCTCTCTCTTTCTTTCTTCTATTTTGAAGATGAAACGTCACAAAGCTTGTTTTCGGAAAAAAATTCTCTGTATGAGTGTTTCTAAAGTTTCACCTTGGGTCAAGTTTTATAACGTTTCACTGCATAGATTGTACACAGTGAAGCCAGCGTAGCCTTAGTCTATAAATCACGCTGTAAAATATTTAATAGTGTATATATAAAATATAAAATTTATAAGATTTTTAAAATAAATTATTGTATAATATATTTTAAAATTTATTAAAAAAAAAAATATATATATATATATATATATATATATATATATATATATATATATATATATATATATATATATATATATATATATATACAATTGCAAGAGCAGGCGAAATATTCACAAACACTGATCTCTGGCCGACGGAGACTCGAACCTACGAACCTCATGACAAGGTACGCAGTGCTTTACCGACCGTACCACACTGGTTCGTAGGTTCGAGTCTCCGACGGCCAGAGATCAGTGTTTGTGAATATTTCGCTGCTCTGCGAATTCCTAGCATTGTAAAAATCTCTAGTTGTGTCGATGCATGCAGGGGATGAGATGAAAAGCTGTAAGCCTTCCTGCCTGAAAGCTGGCTGCCTTGGAATAACGTCTAGCGAAAGCTGGATGCCAAGGTATTGGACCAGTGTGGTACGGTCGGTAAAGCACTGCGTACCTTGTCATGAGGTTCGTAGGTTCGAGTCTCCGTCGGCCAGAGATCAGTGTTTGTATATATATATATATATATATATATATATATATATATATATATATATATATATTAGGAATTCGCAAGAGCAGGCGAAATATTCACAAACACTGATCTCTGGCCGACGGAGACTCGAGTCTCCGTCGGCCAGAGATCAGTGTTTTGTGAATATTTCGCCTGCTCTTGCGAATTCCTAGCATTGTAAAAATCTCTAGTTGTGTCGATGCATGCAGGGGATGAGATGAAAAGCTGTAAGCCACCTGCCTGAAAGCTGGGTGCCTTGGATCAACGTCTAGCGTGAGCTGGATGCCAAGGTATTGGTCCAGTGTGGTACGGTCGGTAAAGCACTGCGTTCCTGTCACAAGGTTCGTAGGGTCGAGTCTCCGTCGGCCAGAGATCAGTGTTTGATATATATATATATATATCCTTCGTATCTTGTAGCTTTTGTTTGGTCTCATCTTTCTATCTCGAGTACCCCTAAGCTATCCTTCCTGTCTGCTTGCCTCGAGCCACCTGTTATATGTGACCTATGAACTGTCATTCATATCTTGTATAGCTTTTCCCAGAGCTTAGAGGCTGCTATATTGTGTTATATTAGCTGCCTTCCCTATCACAGCCTTTTTTTTTTTTTAGCTCCATCTAGATGTTTTTGCGCTCTGAGTTCTCATTTCTATCCTGGAGATTTTTTGCGGGGTTCAAATCTGCCGCCTAGTGTTCCCAAATCTGTATGTTATCATGTATATCCACGTCAGAGAGACAGTTCATTCTTCAGTCGTTTCCAAGATTAGTTTCGCCCGTCCATTATGTTGTATACAATCTGGCGCTGCCTGGGCTCAGGGTCTCACGAATCAATGTTGGTAAGAATACATTATACTTTTTAAAGCACATAGGGAGGTTTTACAGATATCGTTTCACTTTATATAGAGCGAAATGCTAGGTAAAGGGACACAAGTGCAACTAATGTGGCATTTTATCGTGGCGACGTTTCGCTCTACAGGGGCTTTGTCAAGTCGTTACAAACAATACATGGACACAGAGGGTATCCTCTGTGTTCATGTATTGTTTGTAACGACTTGACAAAGCTCCTGGAGGGCGAAACGTTGCCACAATAAAATGTCACATTAGATACATTTGTGTCCTTTCATCTAACATATTATTGGTAATTCTACCAGCATTAATATTGAGCGAAATGTTTGTAAATAAAGCTGCCGTTCTGCAGATATGTCTTGACAAATAAATTAAGGGAAATGTTGATGATGGATGTATATAGACACTAAAAGCCTATAAACATCAGCAGCTAGAGAATAGCACTCTTGCGTGCGTGTTCAACAATAGTCACTAAAACAACAGAACAGAAAAACGAGGTTTAAACATTCGTTTTCCTGAGCTTAACGAATGTGTGCAGTGATGATAATTTTGTTAATTAATCATAGGATGGTATGTATTGTTGGTGTCTCTGGGACAAGAGTGTTGTTCGCAGTGGGACTGGAATAATGGTGTCGGTGGGAGAGCACTGCTGCTGTCAGTGGGAGAGCACTGTTATTGTCAGTGGGAGAATACTATTCTTGTCAGTGGGACTGGGATATTGCTGTCACTGGAACATCAATATTGGTGCCAGCGACGCATCAATTTCAGATTACCCCGCCATGATTCCTTATCTTCAATACATTCAATCATCCTTCACAATCTCAGTGAACAGAACAATTGATTGAGAAAATGGGAATGGTAGGCAATCAGGTTTGATTCAAGGAAGTGAAGAGTTGGTCCAATTTCCGTGGATCAAGAGCTCTTCACCTTCTCTTCTCATGAAGGGAAAGAGTTTCAGAAGCTCTTGGATCCTGTTTAAATTAGATCATAACCTCCTTAAATGGAATTACCTCTCTTGGAAAGGGGGTCAGAATCGGCCTCTTGATAAAGTTGGAGTTGAAAAAAAATGTTGATGGTTCAAGTTGCTCTGGATGCCAAGTTGCAGACGTTTATAGTTAGGCAGAAGAGGTATGGAGCTTATGGATACACAAGGAGCCAACGGCCAAGAGCTAAGTCTCGACCCCCGCAAACCCAACTTCATAAGTACAACTCAGTGAGTACATAGTCTAGATTGAAATATGTAAACCTTATGATTAGTCTACCAGGAAATGTATTCCTGTTTTGATCGACTTTTGTATCAAATTATGTATTCCAGCCGTTTTTATATGACTCATGAGGAGTAAAAAAGATAATTGTAATTCATGTTTGACTAAGAGGCGACGGACGTCAACCACAACATACTGGAAGTCTCAGCTTTCTGTAGTGAAGGAAGCAGAGACGATATTTGTCAAGGAGTGTCCCAAGACATGGAAGGTATAAGATAACATGAATAATAGCTGAGGTAAGAAAAATATATTAATGGATTTTAAGATTAAATAGTTAGAAACATCAGGCATCAGGTCGAAATATCAGTACAGAAGCCCATTGGTTATGTTATGGTAGAGGGCATCAGGTTGAAATATAGCTGTGCTTAAACACCAACAGAAAATAAAACGAGTGGAAGGACAGAGAGAATAATAATAATATCTTTATATACTACAAGTATATGTACAAGGTATACAGACCATAGCTGACATCAATGACATACTACTATAGTATAGAAAGGGGCTTTCTATACTATAGTAGTATGTCATTGAGCATTTCGGGCAAATTTCTAAACTCTAGTAGTATGTCATTGAGCATTTCGGGCAAATTAGGTCAGTTTTGTTCCAGGATGCGACTCACACCAGTCCACTAACACCCAGGTACCCAAATTGTACTGATGGGTGAACAGGGACAGCAGGTGTCTTATGGAAACACGTCCCTAAGGTTTTCCAGCCGTACCGGAGGAGATTCGATCTCCGGACCTCAGAGTGTGAGCTGAGTGCGCTAGCGATCCAGCTAGCAGGACTGATTACCAAAAATAAATATGAGCAATTGTGACCTTGAAAGTTGAGGAAGACAGTCATCGGGATTTCAGTTCAACAAATACAGAAAACACTGAAAGAAATGGTACAAAGAAGGAGATAAATTTAAGGAAGGTAATCATACAGAAATAACTAGGAGTAGGAGAGAGTTATAACAAACTGTCATGAGAGACATTTCCGTGTCCGGGTTGATAATCTGCTTTCCTCTGACCATATCCAGGCTGAAGGTGTCCCTCAAGGATGTGTCCTTAGCACCACTCTTTTTCAACTAGCTAGTACAGGGCACCTAGTACTAGAGCACCTCAGAAAATGTCCTCGTAAGTTCTGAGGACAGAAAATGGCTGGAAGAGGTTAAGGCTGAAACTGAAGACTTTTATGCCCAAATGACTAAAGAAAATACAGACAACAACAAAGAGAGCATGTACACTGGTCAGTTCCACCTTAATTGATCACTGTACATCAAGTTGTACTAACACCACTCATTCATCATTCTTCATACTTCAGTGACTCCATTCATCTCTATAGGCATCTCACCTCATATTAAAAATATATATATATATATATATATATATATATATATATATATATATATATATATATATATATATATATATATATATATATAAAGCTCTACACAGTGAAATGTTGTCACCCCGCCCCCACAAAAAAAGTTTCTGTGTATTTTCAGAATGTTCGCTACAAATGGTTGACCGCAGTATGCTCCCTCATGGCAGAATGATCGTCACAGGCGATTCACTTACTCTCACGGAACGGGTGATATTCAAATCTACTGTGAGTCAATCCTAAAACTAGCGGTCCGGTGGAGCCACTGTACCGTCCGTGTTATTACGCCTCATTCCGTACCGTACGTCACGGGAAAATGATCGCCACAAGC
Organism: Cherax destructor; assembly: GCA_009830355.1. Lineage (NCBI taxonomy): Eukaryota > Metazoa > Arthropoda > Malacostraca > Decapoda > Parastacidae > Cherax > Cherax destructor. Next base: position 136,849 of record WNWK01001023.1, on the reverse strand, counting down.
TGTTCACTCCCTGCTCTATATCATAGCAGAATGGTCGTCACAGAATGGTCGGCGGCCACACTGGCTCTATTCCACAGACTCGAAAACGACAAGGAATACACATTTTCAATATTATACAAAAAATGACGCCTTTCCTTCTTTGCATTCTAAAATCTTTTCCCCTCCAGCTGGGTAGAGCCAAAATAGGTTTTTGGTATCTTATAGATGTTGATGTATTGAGGAGTAATGCTGGCGTCATCAGGTGTACCGTTGTTGCTCGCAAATAATGCTATTGTTATGGAAAATACGAGTGTGTGTGTGTGTGTGTGTGTGTGTGTGTGTGTGTGTGTGTAGTGTGTGTGTGTGTGTTGTGTGTGTGTGTGTAGTGTGTGTGTGTGTAGTGTGTGTGTGTGTAGTGTGTGTGTGTGTGTAGTGTACTCACCTATTTGTACTCGCCTATTTGTAGTTGCTGGGGTGTAGATGAATGGTTCAGAGAACCGACAGGTTGATAAATTAGACACATATGCAACACTTGGGTATCTTGAATGAGGAAACGTTTCGCCACACTGTGGCTTCATCAGTCTATACAAAGGAGAATGGTGAAGAACAGGAGGAGTTTGGGGTAATCAGTCCCTCAGCCTTGAGTCGATGTAATCAATCCATCAATCTTGAAAAGAATGATGGATTGATTACCTCAATTTCCTCCTGTTCTTCACCATTCTCCTTTGTATGGACTGATGAAGCCACTGTGTGGCGAAACGTTTCCTCATTAAAGATACCCAAGTGTTGCATTTGTGTCTAATTTATCAAGTTGCAGGGGTCGATTCGTAGCTCCTGGCCCCGCCTCTTCTCTGGTCGTTACTAGGTCCACTCTCTCTCCCTGCTCCAAGAGCTTTATCGTACCTGTGTGTGTGCTTACGTACTTGTAGCTACAAGAACAGAGTTGTACTTGTGGTGTTCCGTCTTCAGTACTCTGTACATTATAAAATTACCAATGTTGCAACACTTACTAATTCCTCCTTTAATACATTCCACTATTAAACCACTCTATGTATTAGAGAAGTAAAAAATATTCTATTATACCTTGAACTTTCCTCAGTTGAAAACAGTGGTTTCTTGTTATCCTTGTTCCTTATCTCCTCTTCCACATCCTTCCAAGACCTTCTATGTGGTTCTCATGTCACCTCTTTTCCTGCTAATTGTCAACAAGGGAAACTTTAATATTTTTAACCTTTCATCATAACTCATGTTGCTCAATTCTTGCAGAAATTTTGTAGCTCATCTTTGAACATTTTCTAAGGTTCGTATCCATCTTTTTTTTTTACACAGGGTTTTACAAGGTTAGGTTATGGGTTCCTAAGTTCATTTAAAAGCTGAGAGCTGTTACCTACATCAGTTCATTTTAAATCTCTCTCTCTCTCTCTCTACCTCATTACCCAACCTACCAGCTGTTGAACTCACTCTACAATCTTCTTGTGACTTCCTTAATGATAGCACAGAAATGGACAGGGTCGTGAGTACAGCGCACCCTCCTGTGTCTTATTTCAGTGTTCATTGAACCTTAGTTTTGAGATGCCACTGTACAACGTGTGGGTGAGTGATAGAGGGCAAGGAAATGCTTATAAATGGCTGTTTGTACACAAAACTATCTGATGTTTTAACTTAAAAGCGTTGACAAAATCCAATTGAATCAGCGCTGATCTATATAGTTAGCCATGTATGCCTGTGTTGCATGAGCTGAGGTTAAGTTAGGTAAGGATCGTCAGGAAACAGGACAAGTGTTTCCTGACGCGGGTCTTAGTCATATGATGACCCGCCGTTGGAGCTTTTGGTCATCTGACCGAGACCTTCCGCTGGCTTACCGGTCCACCCCTTTAAAAATTATGGTCATATTTATAACCATTTCTTTGCATGGACTGATGCCTGGTAGGTATTAAAGTCTTCTTGACTGGTGTTGTTGAGGTGACTTGCGATCTTAATGACCCTCGTGTAGTCGAAAGACTTTAATTAAACCTTAATAACTTGCATTTGTAGGCGACTCTTACAGCTCTTTTTAAATCTATACAATATATCTGTCTAATGACCACAGTGCAGCAAAGACGTCTATAAGAACACGTTTAATGACTCATAAACGTTCCTTATATACGTGGGAGACATTTAGCCACGGAGGTACATCCTGCCTCATAACATATCTTAGTAATACTTAGGAGTCATCAAGGTATTTTACAATGTCATAACCGTAAAGACCATGGCAGTTCTTTGCCTGGGAAAACAATACCGCTTTTAAAAACGATCTCACTGAAGTTTCACTAGAAGATGTTTATTGGTAACGTTAGGAGCATAAAAGCAGTTTAAGTGTATCGTAATTCTCGGGGAATTCTGTGGTAAACAGCTTCAATTAGAAAATAATCCCTTATTGGATCACCTGACTAAACTCCAGAAAAGAATTTGCATATGTTATGTAATTTTTTTTAAATATCACCCTTTCAATTTAAGTATTTACGTTAAAAACAAATTTATTTTAGTTTGCTAAAATTGTTGTAAGAGAAAAATTGCTAAATTTCTTTAACCTGACTAAGAATTTGCATAATATTTGTTACCATTTTTTCATTTGCATGTGAATCTTTAAGTTACCCCTTTATTATTAATGAAATTAACTATGTTCATAAATTTATAGAAAATTATTGATTTTGAACTTCATTATTGTTCAAACTACCATGAGTTAACTGTTATATCGGTAAAAAAAAATCCTATACTATAGTAATAATATAAATCTGGCCATGAACTAACAGATTTCACACTACATTACAAGTAATTTTTAGATAAAACACTAAGAAATACAGAGCCCAAATTAATATTATCTCACAACGACGGAAATAATTAATCCACGACAAGATATATATACTCCGAAAAAGTGTGTTTTTCACGACATATATGTTGAGAGTAATTAAATCCCTCTTTTTGGGATTTAAGTACAGTGGACCCTCGGTTTTCGTGCATCCCCAAACTTGAGCATTTATGTAAATGTATTTTTGTAAGTGTACTTTTGGGGTGGACCCTCGGTTTTCGTTGAAAATTCTTTCCAGAATGCTGTTTGAGTGCCATTACCGAATGAATTTGTTCCCATAAGAACAAATGTAAATTAGATTAGTCGTTTCAGACCCCCAAAAGTACACTTACAAAAGCACTTACAAAAATACATTTACATAAATGTTCGAGTTTGGAGATGCACGAAAATCGAGGGTCTACTGTATTTTTTAATTGGTGAACAGTGACACAGTCTTAATAACCCATTAAGTAATCTATAGTCTTCCAGATAATTAACTATTAGTATATACACTGAGAGGTGTATATCTCTCACCACAGTATATACCCTGAGAACGTATATTCTGTTTAAGGGACTAGGTGTTAATAATAACAATAATAATAATATCTTCTATACTACTATATAGAAATACCCTTGTTATGCTGAACATTTCCCGCAAATTAGGTCAGTTTTGCCCCCAGGATGCGACCCACACCAGTCCACTAACACCCAGGAACCCATTTTACTGGTGTTTGAACATGGATTCCATACATTGGGGCTAGCGACCTCTCCCACGAGCCTTCCTAGGGCGGGGAAGGTGGCAGAGCCAGAGCTTGCTACCACCTGCAGCTCACAAGATTGCCATTCCCACGAGCTCCCCTGGGGCGGGGAAGATGGCAGACCAGAGGCCTAGCTTCTCCCTACGAGCCCCGTGAGGGCGGGGAATGGGGCTAGGCCTGGGGACAGTTGGTCCCGAAGATGAGGGGGTACTTGTACCTCCTCCCAAGGGAGACATAGGTTTCACGACACTCCCAAGACAGGGAGCCAAGGCCGGGTCACCATCTGGAAACGACCCGGGGCGGGAGAGTACCGGCGAATCAAGAACAACATGAACAAGGACAGCAGGTGTCTTATGGAAACGCGTCCCTAATGTTTCCCAGCCATATTATTATTATTATTAGCGAGTGGTTCACACACGAGTCACTCACGAACAGTTAGATGGCTCAGAAAACTTCCATGATTTATCCTGACGTCGCAATTAATAGTACCGATACCGGGCCAAACTTTTGGAAACGAATTTGTAAAGTTAGGGAGAAACTGTCAGCTAAAGCTATGTCTCAGGGTCTCTTAGGACCCGGAGCTGTAAGCTGAGACATCGTGCACCCCGTTTCTCAGGGCCGGGAGCTGTAGCTGAGATATCGTGTACCTATGATGCCTCAGGAGCTGTAGCTGACGGCTATGTGATGATGGGTTATTAGGTCAGGAGTTACACTGTGTGTGCTGACACGGGTCCTAATCAGCTAAGTTACCCCTTTAAATGTCAGTGTTTTCTAAGATAATGATATCGATATTTTTAAGAATTTCTTTTTGAATCACTGAACGGTTGGTTGGTTTGATGAATCTGAGACAATCTGATTCATAATTTGATATGCAAAACACCCACAGGGGGAGTTGAATGATAGTTCTAGGCCTTTTATGTTACAATCAATGCATCATCAGGAGTTTGCAATGTTGCAGAAATGAGTAGGAAGGCCAAGTAATATCGTTCAGAGGAACGATTCCAGCTCGAGCTAGAAATGTTCCCCTGAACGATACTACTTGGCCTTCCTACTCATTTCTGCAACATTGCAAAATCCTGATGATGTGTTGATAGCAACACAAAAGACCAAGAGCTATCATTCACCCCCCCCCCGTGGTTGTTTCGCATCTTGGATTGCTTGTTGGAGATTATAGCATTATCTGATGTGTGTGCCTGTGTTTAATATTAAATCTAAGTAGTATAGTCGTTAATCAAGGATAACTCAAATAAAATATGAGCTTAATATTTTATATGGCGAAGAGTTAATTAAGGTACTTTTCTCTGTGTATGTATACATTAATTATGTATATATTCTTGTTTATATTAATTTGTATATTAGATATGAATGTAGGTAGGGTTAAAGGTGCATTGTTTATTCTACCAAGTGCAGTTGTTCGTACACAGGGTTATGATTGGTCCATGGTGAGAGGTCAGAGGTGAGAAGCTTCCTGGTGGGGCAGGAGTTATGCTGCTTCGTGTGGGTGATTGTTCTCTTGTCCCAGCTGCCCTTCCTACCTCCTGCTGTCTCCTGTGGTGCTTTGACAGCATATATACCGAGAGGTTTATTTCTCCCAACGTATATATGCTGAGAGTTTATTTTAATCTTTATTTTAGGGATTAAAGTATTCTTGTCTAGTGTTGATAAGGTTATATGCTGCCTTAACAACCCTTCGGTGTTTCTCTGTCCTGACTTCGAGGAAGAGTGTGTGGGTGTCTCGTCCAGGAACTAGTAGTGTAAGCAGCTGTGTGGAGGGAGGCTAGTAGACGTGAGGCTCCGGTCAGATATATATTCCTTTTTGTCAACTCATTCCTATTTTCTGCTTATCTAGCGAGCACGCTCGTCTCTTCTTGCATTTTGAGGGGAATATATTATTATATCACTGAAGGTCAAAATAGAAGTTCGTAGGTATTTATCAAATATACTTAAACAGACGCTTACACCCTATGTTACTATACAATTGTTTTATTTATGTCTAAGCTATGAGACTGAGAGGTTGATAAATTCTGTTTTACTGTGGTTCTACTGTACTCCAACAGTGTCCCACTAATCCAGTTAACACTGTTATGTGTTTAATTATGTCTATACACAAATAACCCGGTCGCTCACCATGCCCAGCCCTTCTAGGGCAGGGTAGGTGCCAAGGCTGGAGCTTGCTACCATCTGCGGCTCGCAAGCCTGTCCTTCCCGTCAGCCTCCTTGGGGCGGGGAAGGTGGCAGACCAGAGAGGCCTAGCAACTATCTACCTACCTGCCTCGTGCTGGTGGGCGAATATGGCTAGGCCTGGGACCAGTTGGTCCCACCGCTGAGGGGTACCCCCTCCCATGGGAGACATCGGTCTCTGCTACTCCCACGCCAAGGAGCCGGAGCCGGGTCGCCATCTGGTTAAGACCCGGGCCGGGAGATTTCCCGGTGAATCAACACCTCCTCACAAATAACCCGCACATAGGACAGTCACGGTATTGTACCTTTTGTTCTGGAATTATATCTGGTATGTCCTGTTATGTACTGAACTTTTATGACGCTGGAGCTTTTGGTCATCTGACCGAGGCCTTCCACTGGCTTACCAGTCTACCCTTTAAAACATTTAGATTAGAAATGTAATAATACTCCATATTTTTAGGTTAGGTAAGATTTCTCATGAAGCTGGACAAGTGTTTCTTGACGCGGGTCTTAGTCATGTGATGACCCACTACTGGTGCTTTTGGTAATCTGATTGAGGCCTTCCACTGGCTTTTTTTTAAGTGAATCCCATGATCAGTAGCGTTACTGAGTACTTCATACCACAACAAGACAGTGTTTACACGCAGCACAAACTATGATAAAACCAACTAGATTTTCATATGCGAATGCTTGCCTTAATAAAATAGAGAAATCAATGTGATATAACAGTTGCCGCTGCACCACGACTGAAACATTCACAAAATATGAACAATAACTTACAAAACCCAGGTTGTATATTAGGGATTGAGCTATACGACTTTCAGATTTGTTTTAGGACATTATTTATACGAGTTAACAACAGAATTTAAAATAAATTAGAAAATCTATGGAGAAGAACACAGACTCTCAAAATTATCACTCATGTAGGAATAACGTTCAGGAAGGAATGTTTTGACGATGTTACCATCAGTCCTGACCATTATCAAGTAGCACAATATTTATTATTATATTGTTATTATTTTTTTGAAGGCTTAAACTCGTATGGGTTATGGGTTATTCAGTACATGGAGTGGTCTAGGCTAGTGGGTCATCTGTAAAATGTGTCAGTCACTGTATTGTGGGTTGTGAATTGTTCCAGCCACGATATTGTGGGTTATGAATTGTTCCAGCCACGGTATTGTGGGTTGTGAATTGTTCCAGCCACGGTATTGTGGGTTGTGAATTGTTCCAGTCACGGTATTGTGGGTTATGAATTGTTCCAGCCACGGTATTGTGGGTTGTGAAATGTTCCAGCCACAGTATTGTGGGTTATGAATTGTTCCAGCCACGGTATTGTGGGTTATGAATTGTTCCAGTCACGGTATTGTGGGTTATGAATTGTTCCAGTCACGGTATTGTGGGTTATGAATTGTTCCAGCCACAGTATTGTGAGTTATGAATTGTTCCAGCCACGGTATTGTGGGTTATGAATTGTTCCAGCCACGGTATTGTGGGTTATGAATTGTTCCAGCCACGGTATTGTGGGTTATGAAATGTTCCAGCCACGGTATTGTGGGTTATGAAATGTTCCAGCCACGGTATTGTGGGTTATGAATTGTTCCAGCCACAGTATTGTGGGTTATGAATTGTTCCAGCCACAGTATTGTGGGTTATGAATTGTTCCAACCACGGTATTGTGGGTTATGAATTGTTCCAACCACAGTATTGTGGGTTATGAATTGTTCCAGCCACGGTATTGTGGGTTATGAATTGTTCCAGCCACAGTATTGTGGGTTATGAATTGTTCCAGCCACGGTATTGTGGGTTATGAATTGTTCCAGCCACGGTATTGTGGGTTATGAATTGTTCCAACCACAGTATTGTGGGTTATGAATTGTTCCAGCCACGTTATTGTGGGTTATGAAATGTTCCAGTCACGGTATTGTGGGTTATGAAATGTTCCAGCCACGGTATTGTGGGTTATGAATTGTTCCAATTACGGTATTGTGGGTTATGAATTGTTCCAGCCACGGTATTGTGGGGTTATGAAATGTTCCAGCCACGGTATTGTGGGTTATGAATTGTTCCAACCACGGTATTGTGGGTTATGAATTGTTCCAGCCACGGTATTGTGGGTTATGAATTGTTCCAACTACGGTATTGTGGGTTGTGAATTGTTCCAACCACAGTATTGTGGGTTGTGAATTGTTCCAACCACAGTATTGTGGGTTGTGAATTGTTCCAACTACAGTATTGTGGGTTGTGAATTGTTCCAACCACGGTATTGTGGGTTATGAATTGTTCCAACCACGGTATTGTGGGTTGTGAATTGTTCCAACCACGGTATTGTGAATTATTTGTAAAGTTCCATCCATGGACTTAAATTCTTCGGTAAATCCATATCAAAATCTTCCAAAAGATAATTTTATTATACTGCCCAAAAAAATCGAAAAATTCTTGATGTAGTTTAGGCAATATAACAGAAAATGGAATTTCATCCCTCGTGCATATTTGATTACGTTAATGTAATCGATAGAAAGGAATATATTTGATATAACTAAATTGATATCAATTCTATCAATTTATCCTGTGAAAGTGAGTGTTGTAGTAGATGTCAAAGTGAGAGTGAGTGAAAGTGAGTGTTGTAGTAGATGTCAAAGTGAGAGTGAGTGAAAGTGAGTGTTGTAGTAGATGTCAAAGTGAGTGTTGTAGTAGATATGAGAGTGAGTGTTGTAGTAGATATGAAAGTGAGAGTGAGTGGTGTAGTAGATATGAAAGTGAAAGTGTTGTAGTAGATGTGAAGTGAGTGTTGTAGTAGATGTGAGAGTGAGTGTTGTAGTAGATGTGAGAGTGAGTGTTGTAGTAGATGTGAGAGTGTTGTAGTAGATGTGAGAGTGAGTGTTGTAGTAGATGTGAGAGTGAGTGTTGTAGTAGATATGAAAGTGAGTGTTGTAGTAGATGTGAGAGTGAGTGTTGTAGTAGATGTGAGAGTGAGTGTTGTAGTAGATGTGAGAGTGAGTGTTGTAGTAGATGTGAGAGTGAGTGTTGTAGTAGATGTGAGAGTGAGTGAAAGTGAGTGTTGTAGTAGATGTGAAAGTGAGAGTGAAAGTGCTAGCGGGAGAGCAAGTTGTGATGAGAATGAGAGAGAATAATATAATAATATTATTATTATCATTATTATTATTAAGGAAAGCACTAAACTCGTATGGATCATACAAGGCCTTGGAAATATGAGGTAATCATTTTTTGACCCAGGTAAAGTAAGGTTAGCTCCAGTTCCTTGGACCATGAGCTCTCAGCAGCATCCTTCAATTATGTTGGTGGGTCAGGTCATTTACACACAGTGTTAGCTGACTAGGTATGCTAGGCTGGTAGTTAGGTTTAACGAGGGCAAGTCGTTGGGAGTGTAATGACTGTCATTAATCACCTGTTAGAATCCAAAGTTTGTGTGTGTGTGTGCTCACCTAGTTGTGGTTCCAGGGGTCGAGTCATTGCTCCTGGCCCCCGCCTCTTTACTGGCCGCTACTGGGTCACTTCCTGCTCCATGAGCTTTATCATACCTCTTCTTAAAGCTATGTATGGATCCTGCCTCCACTACATCACTTCCCAGACTATTCCACTTCCT
>WNWK01001023.1:95000-122500 GCA_009830355.1 Cherax destructor | reverse complement strand
AATTAAAAGCCTGTTACTATGCCCATGATTTCATCTACATCTTTTATAATGTATCAGTAAGAAGACTATATTCGAATTAATAACTCGGAGGGATAATAACCCAGGATAACCCAATAATCCAAGCAGTGTTGTTTATGTATATTGGGGTCACATGAATCTCTTCCCCAGGATTCCCCGCGTGACTAACACCTAGGCACCTACTTACTAGTAGGTGACCAGAGGCAGCAGTCGTGAGGAAACACATCTAACACCTCCATCCGCCCCAGGATAGAACCCTGATCCTTGGATTGTGAGCCGAAGGTGTTATCAGGAAGCTGTGTGCCCTAACATTATCACTGTGTCAGGATCCGATCGATGGATCCGGATGTTGTAATGCCTTCAAGCGCGAACGCCTCGTGTGATTCAAACGACCACAAGTGTTCTGACATTCGGCAGTAACACAGGATCAAAAACTCCTGCAGTGAAACATAGAGTTTGGAATGCATTCAAGTCGCGCTCTCCGACTCTGAAAAACAGTCACATTATTTTGATGAGTCTGAGAGTGGAGGACAGGGAGATAGACGATCTTGGGTAAGACAGATTTTCAGAAAATGGCCAACGATAACTTTTGAGAAAATACCGGAAGATGGAAAGTGTGAGATGAAGCGAGAGCAGCAGAAGAAAGAGTAAATATTGCGTGCTGGATCCCCACTTGGTAACAACACAGGGAACTGTCACACTGAAATATTATGGCTGACCCCGAGCGCAAGAGAAGCATATATGTTTTTAACACACCAGTCATCTCCTGCCGAGGTGGAGCCGCCCCAAGAAAAGAGGAAACGGAAAAATAAACACATAAGCAGTAGTATAATGTGATCCTTTATTGACAACGTTTCGCCCACACAGTGGGCATATCAAGTCACAAACAAATTTGTTTGTGACTTGATAAAGCCCACTGTGTGGGCGAAACGTTGTCAATAAAGGATCACATTATACTGCTTATGTGTTTATTTTTCCATTGTGTTGGTATTTTATACCATTTACTTCCAAAAGAGGAAACACTTTCACAGTCACTCATTCAATCACTATCTTGCCGAAACGTTGAGAGGACCCTACGACTTTTAACATTCCCACCATCCTTCAGAAAGCGGGTATCATACTTATATATATATATATATATATATATATATATATATATATATATATATATATATATATATATATATATATTATCAAGACAAAATACATTGACAAGAATACAATAGGGAGTAAAACAACATAGATAACAACTCAGAGCTACATGTCAAATACTTCGTCCAGTTCCACGGCAGTGGGCCGCGTGCCCAGAATGCTGCAGGCATTTCCCCTCTGGATCGCAACACTGAGTCTCTGAAAGAGGAAGCTGGTCGCCCTGTGGTCCTTGGTTTCTATGATGAGTTTCTCACCCAGCTCTTTGAGAAACTTTAGAGCACACTTGCCCCATGCTCCATGGGTCTCCGACCCTATTGGGATGAAGTTATAACAAGGGGAAAGGCCTTCATATTTGCGAGTCTTCTGGGTCTCCCTGTGGCTGGCAGCTCCACCCCCTTCGGCTACGGAGTATGGCAAGTAGGTATCTGCCATTGTGGCAGCACAGGTGTAGTCCCAAGCAATCTGCTTACCATCCTTCCAGGGTAGCATAGTGGCTTCATCACGACGCTTTTGACTTCCATCAAACCTCTGCACTTGGGGTTCCCGTTGAGCTGGGCAACGGGCTGTGGCGAGGCTTCTCTATGATGTCATTGACCATATATATATATATATATATATATATATATATATATATATATATATATATATATATATATATATAACCCTATTTTAGGGTTTAAAGTATTCTTGATTTGTGGTGAACAGGTGACATGCAGCCTTAATCACCCTCGTGTAGTCAACAGACTAAGCCTAATTAACCAAGTTTCTAAAAATCAATGGAATAAACCCCGGTGTTACAGGAGATTAAATCTTAAATTGACATGGGAGAAAAGTAAGTTACAATACAGCTTGAGGAAATTTAACTCGCTGCAAGTACCCAAGTTAGGTTGAATTTATTCGAAACTTTGTTTACTTCCCATCTGCAAGTTTCTACATTCAGAGAGATTAGCATTAAGGAACCCCCTCCGCCCCTCCTAGACCCTCCACCCCTCCCTAGACCCTCCGCCCCTCCCTAGACCCTCCACCCCTCCCTAGACCCTCCACCCCTCCCTAGACCCTCCGCCCCTCCCTAGACCCTCCACCCTCCCTAGACCCTCCACCCCTCCCAAGACCCTCACCCCTCCCTAGACTCTCCACCCCTCCCTAGACACCATGTTCCTGGGGTCAAGAAGCTCAACATTGCAGGGTCTCTAACAAAAGTTGAACAGTAACTGTCACCTAACTTTCTTCACACTTCCACATTACCACACGATAGGCACGTTTTACAAGTTTTCTTGTGTATGTATATATATATATATATATATATATATATATATATATATATATATATATATATATATATATATATATATATATATATATGCAAAAAGATCACAGTAAACAGGTGATATCAAAATATGCAAGAAAACCACTATGAAAAATAGAAGAATTCCAAGCGCTTTCGTGACTACTCACATTATCAAGGAACTATAACAGGAAACATGACAAGAAGGGCTTATATAAGGGCGAGACTACACCTCACAGTCACATCACACTAACAAAGACTACACCTCACAGTAGCGTAACATCTCACGACTCTGTGAAGAGGAACATAAGAAAGGACCTGAAACTCTTCCCAAGAATTAAGATTAGTCCAATTTATTATTAAATTCTTCCCAAATTTTATTAATTATAAATGAATCCAATTTATAAACCAAAAGAAATATTCATATTATTTTCAAAACTGCTTTTAATGAAACATGATTCTATTATATTTCTCTCAACCATGGACTTGCTTGATACAACCTTCTCAGCATTTTGAAAATCAATTGGATGGTTAAAATCTCTCACATGAATAAATAGAGCATTAGAATCTTGTCCAGTTCTAATGCTATATTTATGTTGTTTTAATCTTAGTTCAAGACTTTTACCAGTTTGACCATAATAAACTTTATCGCAAATTTTACAGGGAATCTTATAGACACATCCGTCAGCATTTTGGGGGGAATTTTTAATCAAAAGTCTTTTTACTGTATCAAGATTTTTAAATACAACTTTGATATTAAAATTCTTAAGAAAGGAAGGCATATCAACAAAGTTTTCATGGTAAGGGAGAACCAACATATTTTTGGTTGAATAAGGTTGGTTGTCCTTTCTTATGTTCCTCTTCACAGAGTCGTGAGATGTTACGCTACTGTGAGGTGTAGTCTTTGTTAGTGTGATGTGACTGTGAGGTGTAGTCTCGCTCCTATATAAGCCCTTCTTGTCATGTTTCCTGTTATAGTTCCTTGATAATGTGAGTAGTCACGAAGCGCTTGAATTCTTCTATTTTTCATAGTGGTTTTCTTGCATATATATATATATATATATATATATATATATATATATATATATATATATATATATATATATATATATATATATATATATATAAGAGAGTGCAAAAATATAGGGAATAAGTCTGTTGAGTATACCAGGTAAAGTGTATGGTAGAGTTATTATTGAAATAATTAAGAGTAAGACGGAGAGTAGGATAGCAGATGAACAAGGAGGTTTTAGGAAAGGTAGGGGGTGTGTAGACCAAGTGTTTACAGTGAAACATAGCTGAACAGTATTTAGATAAGGGTAAAGAGGATTTTGTGGCATTTATGGATTTGGAAAAGGCGCATGATAGGGTGGATAGGGGGGCAATGTGGCAGATGTTGCAGGTGTATGGAATAGGAGGTAGGTTACTGAAAGCAGTGAAGAGCTTTTATGAGGATAGTGAGGCTCAGGTTAGAGTGTGTAGGAGGGAAGGGGACTATTTCCCAGTAAAAGTGGGCCTTAGACAAGGATGTGTGATGTCACCATGGTTGTTCACTATATTTATAGATGGGGTTGTAAGAGAAGTGAATGCGAGGGTCTTTTCAAGAGGTGTGGGGTTAAAAGACAAAGAATCAAATACAAAGTGGGAGTTGTCACAGTTGCTTTTTGCTGATGACACTGTGCTTTTGGGAGATTCTGAAGAGAAGTTGCAGAGGTTGGTGGACGAATTTGGTAGGGTATGTAAAAGAAGAAAATTGAAAGTGACTATAGGAAAGAGTTAGGTGATGAGAATAACAAAAAGATGAGGTGACGAAATATTGAATATCAGATTGGAGGAAGAGAGTATGGAGGAGGTGAATGTATTCAGATATTTGGGAGTGGACATGTCAGCAGATGGGTCTATGAAGGATGAGGTGAATCATAGAATTGATGAGGGAAAAAGGGTGAGTGGTGCACTAAGGAGTCTGTGGAAACAAAGAACTTTGTCCATGGAAGTAAAGAGGGGAATGTATGAAAGTATAGTTATACCAACACTCTTATATGGGTGTGAAGCATGGGTGATGAATGTTGCAACGAGGAGAAGGCTGGAGGCAGTGGAGATGTCATGTCTGAGATCAATTTGTGGTGTGAACATAATGCAGAGAATTCGGAGTTTGGAAATTAGGAGGAAGTGCGGGATTACCAAAACAATTATCCAGAGAGCTGAGGAGGGGTTGTTGAGGTGGTTCGGACATGTAGAGAGAATGGAACGAAACAGAATGACTTCGAGAGTGTATAAATCTGTAGTGGAGGAAGGCGGGGTAGGGGTCGGCCTAGGAAAGGTTGGAGGGAGGGGTAAAAGAGGTTTGTGTGCGAAGGGCTTGGACTTCCAGCAAGCATGTGTGAGCGTATTTGATAGAGGTGAATGGAGACAAATGGTTTTAATACTTGACGTGCTGTTGTAGTGTGAGCAAAGTAACATTTATGAAGGGATTCAGGAAACCAGCAGGCCGGACTTGAGTCCTGGAGATGGGAAGTACAGTGTCTGCACTCTGAAGGAGGGGTGTTAATGTTGCCTGAATCCTTCATAAATGTTACTTTGCTCACACTACAACAGCACGTCAAGTATTAAAACCATTTGTCTCCATTCACTCCTATCAATACGCTCACACATGCTTGCTGGAAGATCAACCCCTCAGCACACAAAACTCTTCTACCCCTCCCTCAACGCTTTCCTAGGCCACCCCTACCCCGCCTTCCCTCCACTACAGATTTATACACTCTCGAAGTCATTCTGTTTCGTTCCATTTCTCTACATGTCCGAACCACCTCAACGTTTCCATGTAGGTTACTTTCTCTCACTGAGAGTTTCATTACACCTTCATACAACATCACATTCTCTCTCTCTCTCTCTATATATATATATATATATATATATATATATATATATATATATATATATAGAGAGAGAGAGAGAAGAGAGAGAATGTGATGTTGTATGAAGGTGTAATGGAAACTCCTCAGTGAGAGAAAGTAACCTACATGGAAACGTACACAGGAAAACACTGTAGTGGTGTACATGTTAGGACGTCGATCTGGAATCCAGCAGATACACGAAAAGGGGTAAAAGATATGCTATATAGAGGAGGATATATGACGATCGAGGAGTTGGCGGATCTACTACACACGTAAACTTTCCAGCCGCTGTAAAGAATACTTTATTACCTTAAACAGGGACTGACATGCCCCTCAGGGTGTATATAAACGTGTACTTATGCTAATTGTATACATATAAGCGACTGAACATCTGTCAATTAAGGTGCATGGTTCGATCCCCGGTACGGGTGGGAGCATTAGGTGTTTCCTTAAGATACCTGCTGGCCATGTTCACCTGTCAGTAAGTAGGTACCTGGCTGTTAGTGGTGTGGGTCGCATCCTGGGGACAAAATTGACCTAATTTGCGGGAAATGCTCAGCTTAACAAGGGGCTTTCTATATAGTATTATGTCATTGATGTCAGCTATGGTCTGTATACCTTGTACATGTAGAAATGAAGATTATTATTATTATTATTATTATTATTATTATTATTATTATTATTATAACTTCAAAGCTAAGGGACTGAACACTTTTAATTTAGTTTGTCACTTCCTCCAGTGTCTCCAGTATTGACTCCAGTATTGTCTCCAGTATTGACTCCAGTATTGTCTCCAGTATTGACTCCAGTATTGACTCCAGTATTGACGTCTCTTTTCTGTTTAACTGAAGAAGCTGTTTCTCAGACGAAACGTCTCGGTAATAAACATTTGCAAGTGTTGATCATGTATCTTATTCCTGACCAGCGAGGAGTGCTTGTGTTGACTGCTGGATCTTACAGTAACTGTTACCTTGACTGCTGGATCTTACAGTAACTGTTACGTTGACTGCTGGATCTTACAGTAACTGTTACGTTGACTGCTGGATCTTACAGTAACTGTTACGTTGATTGCTGGATCTTACAGTAACTGTTACGTTGACTACTGGATCTTACAGTAACTGTTACGCTGACTGCTGGATCTTACAGTAACTGTTGTATATGTAAGATCTCAGGGTGTAATAGTCTACCCTGGATGGAGGTCATGAAATGAGAGATGTCAATCATTTGATGTGGGGGATTTCCCATCAAATCCCAGACTGGAATATGTCGGATCAATAGAATTTCGTAAATGAAGCAGATTTCCAGTGACCTTTTGAAATACTTCGTTATCGGCCATTCAGGTTTGCTTATGGTTAGGTAAGATTCGTCAGGAAACAGGACAAGTGTTTCCTGACGTGGGTCTTAGTTATATGTTGACCCGCCACTGGAGCTTTTGGTCATCTGACCGAGGCCTTCCACTGGCTTACCACTCTACCCCTTTAAAAATTAGGGTTGGTGATTCAAAGTTGCCTCAGTGGAATTCCTTTTATATGAGTTGTAAACATTGTGGGTGATGTTTACCAATGATGTTTACCCCTGATGTTTACCTCTTATGTTTACCTTTGATGTTTACCCATTATGTTTACCCCTGATGTTTACCCTTGCATCTCTGGTCTTATGTTATCGTGTTCCGGTATTTAACTTATAGAAAAAGGACACAATATCGTGACTGGAACAATACACAACCCGCACATACTAGGGGAGAGGAGATTACCACGATGTTTCGGGCCGACTTGGACCATTTACAAAGTGACTTGTAAATGGTCCAACTCTGACCGAAACGTTATACGTTTCTCTCTCCTATATTTAACTTGAAGTCCGTCGAAATGTGATGTGCCTGTGTCTACAAAGACAGTTTTTTTTCATGCAAAACGCAAAATTATGGAACACAGATTTTGAGGGGAACGTTTCGCTCTGTGTGGAGTTTTATTTAGTCTTGATAAAGCTATACACAATGGATAGACAGAATTGCTGTATAATGCGACCCTTTAATGACAACGTTTCGCCCACTGCGTGAGCGAAACGTGTCAATAAAAGATCGCACTGTCTACAGGCTGGATAATGTCTCAAGCTAGGTGAAGACACCTGTCTCTTTTCCTCACCAGGACTCAGTTTTTTCCCTCAGCTGAGGACATGAGACAGTGAGGATATCTGCTGAGTACACACATACACTGCTGAGTACATACACGCTGCTGAGTACACACACACTGCTGAGTACATACACGCTGCTGAGTACACACATACACACACACACACTGCTGAGTACATACACGCTACTGAGTACATACACGCTACTGAGTACACACACTGCTGAGTACATACACGCTACTGAGTACATACACGTTACTGAGTACATACACGCTACTGAGTACACACTCTGCTGAGTACATACACGCTGCTGAGTATACACAGGTGCTGCTGAGTACACACACGATGCTGAGGATAAGCAAATACCTGTCAGTGGAGAACTGATCAGTGCTGACACGAGTGACTTGTTGTTACCAGTGGTGTTACCAGTGGTGTTACCATTTATGTTACCAGTGGTGTTACCAGTGGTGTTACCAGTGGTGTTACCAGTGGTGTTACCATTGATGTTACCAGTGGTGTTACCATTGATGTTACCAGTGGTGTTACCATTTATGTTACCAGTGGTGTTACCATTGATGTTACCAGTGGTGTTACCATTGATGTTACCAGTGGTGTTACCATTGATGTTACCATTGGTGTTACCATTGGTGTTACCATTGATGTTACCAGTGGTGTTACCATTGGTGTTACCATTTATGTTACCAGTGGTGTTACCATTGATGTTACCAGTGGTGTTACCAGTGGTGTTACCATTGATGTTACCAGTGGTGTTACCATTGATGTTACCAGTGGTGTTACCATTTATGTTACCAGTTGTGTTACCATTGATGTTACCAGTGGTGTTACCATTGATGTTACCAGTGGTGTTACCATTGATGTTACCAGTGGTGTTACCATTGATGTTACCAGTGGTGTTACCATTGATGTTACCATTGATGTTACCATTGGTGTTGCCATTTATGTTACCAGTGGTGTTACCATTGATGTTACCAGTGGTGTTACCAGTGGTGTTACCATTGATGTTACCAGTGGTGTTACCATTGATGTTACCAGTGGTGTTACCATTTATGTTACCAGTTGTGTTACCATTTATGTTACCAGTGGTGTTACCATTGATGTTACCAGTGGTGTTACCATTGATGTTACCAGTGGTGTTACTATTGATGTTACCAGTGGTGTTACCATTGATGTTACCAGTGGTGTTACCATTGATGTTACTAGTGGTGTTACCATTGATGTTACCAGTGGTGTTACCATTGATGTTACCAGTGGTGTTACCATTTGTTACCAGTGGTGTTACCATTGATGTTACCAGTGGTGTTACCATTGATGTTACCAGTGGTGTTACCATTGATGTTACCAGTGGTGTTACCATTGATGTTACCAGTGGTGTTACCATTGATGTTACCAGTGGTGTTACCATTGATGTCACCAGTGGTGTTACTATTGACGTTACCAGTGGTGTTACCATTGATGTTAATATTGGTGTTACCATTGATGTTACCAGTGGTGTTACCATTGATGTTGCCAGTGGTGTTACCATTGATGTTACCATTGATGTTACCAGTGGTGTTACCATTGATGTTACCAGTGGTGTTACCATTGATGTTACCAGTGGTGTTACTATTGATGTTACCAGTGGTGTTACCATTGATGTTACCATTGGTGTTACCAGTGGTGTTACCAGTGATGTTACCAGTAGTGTTACCAGTGTTGTTGACAGTCGTGTTACCAGTGGTGATACTAGTGTTTTTGACAGTGGTGTTACCAGTGTTTTTAACAGAGGTGTTACCAGTGTTCTTACCAGTGGTGTTACCAGCGTTGCTACCAGTGTTGCCACCAGTATTACTACCAGTGCTGCCACCAGTTCCGCCACCAGTTTTGGAGGGAAAAGATTCAATTCAGCCACCAGTTTTGGCGGGAAAAGATAATTCCGTCACCAGTTTTGGCGGGAAAAGACCCAGGACTACCAACAGTGCCGCAGGAAGGGGAATCAGGGCCACCATCAAAACTTCTCTACGGTACATCAGCCTCTAATGTCCGGCCTTCACCTTTATGCAGGAGTTTCCATTTGTCGGATTTATTTATGAAGTTGTAAAGTTGAGCGAGGAAGACTGCGCGAGTATTCGCCAGGACGCATTACTCAGCTGGTTAGTTGTAAGTCTTTGTTGAGGTGATTAAGTGTGAGTTGTGTTGGTTGAGTTGTATTACTTGTGTTGGTTGAGTTGTTTTGGTTCAGTTGTACTTACCTAATTGTACTCGCCTAATTGTGGTTGCAGGGGTCGAGACTCAGCTCCTAGCCCCGCCTCTTCAATGATCGCTACTGGGTCCCTTCTCTTCCTGCTCCATGAGCTTTATCATACCTCGTCTTAAAGCTATGTATGGTTCTGCCTCCACTACATCACTTGCTAGACTATTCCACTTCCTGACTAATCTATGGCTGAAGAAATGCTTCCTAACATCTCTTTGAGTCATCTGAGTCTTCAACTTCCAATTGTGACCCTTTGTTTCTGTGTCCCCTCTCTGGAACATCTTGTATCTATCCACCTTGTCTATTCCCCGCAGTATTTTGGATGTCGTTATCATGTCTCCCCTAACCCTCCTGTCCTCCAGTGTTGTCAGGCCGATTTCCCTTAACCTTTCTTCATAGGACAATCCCCCGAGTTGTGGAACTAACCTTGTCGCAAACCTTTGCACTTTCTCTAATTTCTTGACGTGCTTGGCCAGGTATGGGTTCCAAACTGGTGCTGTATACTCTAGTATGGGCCTGACGTACACGGTGTACAGTGTCTTGAACGATTCCTTACTAAGGTATCGGAACGCTATTCTCAGGTTTGCCAGTCGCCCATATGCTGCAGCAGTTATCTGGTTGATGTGTGCTTCCGGAGACGTGCTTGATGTTATACTCACCCCAAGATCTTTCTCCTTGAGCGAGGTTTGCAGTCTTTGGCCACCTAGCCTATACTCTGTCTGCGGTCTTCTTTGCCCTTCCCCAATCTTCATGACTTTGCATTTGGCGGGGATAAATTCGAGAAGCCATTTGCTGGACCAGGTGTCCAGCCTATCCAGTTCTCTTTGAAGTCCTGCCTGATCCTCATCTGATTTAATTCTCCTCATCAACTTCACATCGTCTGCGAACAGAGACACTTCTGAGTCTATCCCGTCCGTCATGTCATTCACATATACCAAGAATAGCACTGGTTCTAGTACTGACCCCTGTGGGACCCCGCTCGTCACAAGCGCCCACTGTGATACCTCATCACGCACCATGACCCGTTGTTGCCTCCCTGTCAGGTATTCTCTGATCCATTGCAGTGCCCTTCCTGTTATACACGCCTGATCCTCTAACTTCTGCACTAATCTGTTATGAGGAACTGTGTCGAAGGCCTTCCTGCAGGCCAAGAAAATGCAATCAACCCACCCCTCTCTCTCGTGTCTTACTTATGTTACTTTGTCATAGAACTCTAGAAGGTTTGTGACACAGGATTTGCCTTACATGAATCCGTGCTGGTTGTTGTTTATAATCTTGTGCCGTTCCAGGTGCTCCACCATTCTCCTCCTGATTATCTTCTCCATGATTTTGCACACTATACACGTAAGTGACACTGGTCTATAGTTTAGTGCCTCGTTTCTGTCTCCTTTCTTAAAAATGGGAACTACATTTGCCCAGTTTCAAGGGATGTGTTGAAGATTGTGGTTAGTGGCACACACAGCATCTCTGCTCCCTCTCTAAGGACCCACGGGGAGATGTCTGGTCCCATCGTCTTTGAGGTATCAAGGTCATTAAGCAACTTCTTCACCTCCTCCTCAGTTGTGTGTATGTCATCCAACACTTGTTGGTATATTCCTTGTTGGTGTCCCCCTCTGTTCTGTCTTCCCAGAGTCCTTCCTGCCTCCACTGTAAATGCCTCTTTAAATCTTGTGTTGAGCTCATCACAAACCTCTTGGTCGTTTCTTGTGAGTTCCCCATCTTCTTTCCTCAGCATGATCACCTGGTCTTTAACTGTTGTCTTCCTCCTAATGTGACTATACAACAGTTTCGGGTCAAACTTGACTTTCGATGCTATGTCATTTTCGTACTGTCGCTGGGCCTCCCTCCTTATCTGTGCATACTCGTTTCTGGCTTTACCACTAATCTCCTTATTTTCCTGGGTCCTTTGCATTCTGTACTTTTTCCATTCTCTAGCGCACTTAGTCTTTGCCTCCCTGCACCTTTGGGTAAACCAAGGACTCGTTCTGGACTTCCCATTATTTCTGTTGCTCTTGGGAACAAACCTTTCCTCTGCTTCCTTGCATTTTGTTGTTACGTATTCCATCATTTCGTTTACTGACTTTCCTTCCATGTCTCTGTCCCACTGAACCTCCTGCAGGAAGTTCCTCATACCCGTGTAGTCCCCTCTTTTATAGTTTGGCTTTTCCCTTTCACCTCCTGTTGCTCTCTCTACTTGTAACTCTACTATGTACTCAAAGCTCAGAACCACGTGGTCACTGGCTCCCAGGGGCCTCTCATATGTAATGTCCTCAATGTCTGAGCTGCTCAGGGTGAACACGAGGTCCAGCCTTGCTGGTTCGTCTTCTCCTCTCTGGTAGTGTCTCTGACACTACCAGTTTTAGGGTGGGAATGTGGGTGGATTATGGATTTTAGGGTGGGAATGTGGGTGGATAATAGGTTTTAAGTTGGAGAATGGGTTTTAAGGTTGGAATGGGTTATGGGTGGCACTGGGAGGTCATGAAGGCACCTCCTCATCTTACACATTATAACGAGAAAACTTGTGTTGTGGGCGTAAGGTTTTTCCTGTCTGATAATATCCTTAAGTTTTAATTACTCGTGAGAGGAACGATTTCTTATTCGGAGGCGCGTGTACAAGAGTGTTCAGGCGTGTACAAGAGTGTTCAGGCGTGTTCAAGAGTGTTCAAACTTGTACAAGCGTGTTCAGACATGTACAAGAGTGTTCAGGCGTGTACAAGATAGTTCAGGCGTGTAGAAGAGTATTCAGGTGTGTACAAGTGTTCAGGCGTGTACAAGAGTGTTCAAGCGTGTACAAGAGTGTTCAGGCGTGTACAAGAATGTTCAGGCGTGTACAAGAGTGTTCAGGCGTGTACAAGAGTGTTCAGGCGTGTACAAGAGTGTTCAGGCGTGTACAAGAGTGTTTTGGCGTTTACAAGAGTGTTCAGGCGTGTACAAGAGTGTTCAGGCGTGTACAAGAGTGCTCAGGCGTGTTCAAGAGTGTTTAGGTTTGTACAAGACTGTGCAGGTGTGTACAAGAGTGTTCAGGCGTGTACAAGAGTGTTCAGGCGTGTACAAGAGTGTTCAGGCGTGTACAAGAGTGTTCAGGTGTGTACAAGAGTGTTCAGGTGTGTACAAGAGTGTTCAGGCGTGTACAAGAGTGTTCAGGCGTGTACAAGAGTGTTCAGACGTGTACAAGAGTGTTCAGGCGTGTACAAGAGTGTTCTGGCGTGTACAAGAGTGTTCAGGCGTGTACAAGCGTGTTCAGACATGTACAAGAGTGTTCAGGCGTGTACAAGATAGTTCAGGCGTGTAGAAGAGTATTCAGGTGTGTACAAGTGTTCAGGCGTGTACAAGAGTGTTCAGGCGTGTACAAGTGTGTTCAGGCGTGTACAAGAGTGTTCAGGCGTGTGTACGCGTGTTCAGGCGTATGTAAGCGTGTTCACGCATGAACAACAGTGTTCACGCATGAACACGTGTTCACTTGTGAACAACCATGTAGAGAGGGGAAATAACACGTTCAAACTTTTCCTCTATGCCGAAAAAAATCAGAAACAAATAACCTGCACAAAAACTAGTCATAAAGAATATAAAGAACTGCATAGTGGAGACCAACACAAGAACACTGAGGGCTACGAGGGTATTACAGTATATATGTCGAGTACAGAACACTGAGGGCTACGAGGGTATTACAGTATATATATCGAGTACAGAACACTAAGGGCTACGAGGGTATTACAGTATATATGTCGAGTACAGAACACTGAGGGCTACGAGGGTATTACAGTATATATGTCGAGTACAGAACACTGAGGGCTACGAGGGTATTACAGTATATATGTCGAGTACGGAACACTGAGGGCTACGAGGGTATTACAGTATATATGTCGAGTACAGAACACTGAGGGCTACGAGGGTATTACAGTATATATGTCGAGTACAGAACACTGAGGGCTACGAGGGTATTACAGTATATGTCAGTACAGAACACTGAGGCTACGAGGTATTACAGTATATGTCGAGTACAGAACACTGAGGGCTACGAGGGTATTACAGTATATATGTCGAGTACAGAACACTGAGGCTACGAGGTATTACAGTATATAGTCGAGTACGGAACACTGGGGACTACGAGGGTATTAGAGTATATATCTCGAGTACGGAACACTGATTACTACATATGCAAACACATATACAAGCACAAATATACAGACACATACAAACAGACATATAGACACATACAAACAGACATATAGACACATACAAACAGACATATAGACACATACAAACAGATATATAGACACATACAAACAGACATATAGACACATACAAACAGACATATAGACACATACAAACAGACATATAGACACATACAAACAGATATATAGACACATACAAACAGACATATAGACACATACAAACAGATATATAGACACATACAAACAGACATATAGACACATACAAACAGACATATAGACACATACAAACAGATATATAGACACATACAAACAGACATATAGACATACAACAGATATATAGACACATACAAACAGACATATAGACACATACAAACAGATATATAGACACATACAAACTGACATATAGACACATACAAACAGATATATAGACACATACAAACAGACATATTCACACACATGCAGACACATACATACAGACACACACAAACAGACACATACAGAGACATACAAACAGACACATGCAAACAGACACATGCAAACAGACACATACAAACAGACACATACAGACACATGCAAACACACACATACAAACAGACACATGCAAACAGACACATACAGACACAGACATATACAGACACATACAAACAGACACATGCAAACACACATACAGACACAGACATATACAGACACATACAAACAGACACATACAGACGCATGCAAACTGACACAGACATATACAGACACATGCAAACAGATACATACAAACAGACACATACAGACGCATGCAAACTAACACAGACATATACAGACACATGCAAACAGATACATACAAACAGACACATACAAACAGACACATGCAGTCAGACACATACAAACACATATATACCACCATTAACAAGGTGTCACCTTCCAAACATCCTTCTGTCACAAGAACAATATGTTTCTCGCTCCGACAATACCCTCCCTAATATTACCCAGTATTACCATAACATTACCCTAGCCTGCTTGTACGTGGATCATTTGGAGGAGAGAGAATATTTTTGTCTGTAATATCATGCAGATATTACCAGTTCAGTTCCATGTTTAATGAATCTATATCAAATTATTTTGTCAGTGGTGATATTCTTGGTTATATGTGGGCAGGATGGGAGGGTATTGTAGGCAGGATGGGAGGGTATTGTGGGCAGGATGGGAGGGTATTGTGGGCAGGATGGGAGGGTATTGTGGGCAGGATGGGAGGGTATTGTGGGCAGGATGGTAGGGTATTGTGGGCAGGATGGGAGGGTATTGTGGGCAGGATGGGATGGTATTGTGGGCAAGATGGGAGGGTACTGTGGGAAGTATGGTAGGGTATTGTAGGCAGGATGGGAGGGTACTGTGGGAAGTATGGGAGGGTATTGTGGGTAGGATGGGAGGGTATTGTGGGCAGGAGGGAGGGTACTGTGGGCAGGATGGGAGGGTATTGTGGGCAGGAGGGGGGTACTGTGGAAAGTATGGGAGGGTATTGTGGGTAGGATGGGAGGGTA
Source organism: Cherax destructor (assembly GCA_009830355.1). Lineage (NCBI taxonomy): Eukaryota > Metazoa > Arthropoda > Malacostraca > Decapoda > Parastacidae > Cherax > Cherax destructor. The sequence continues at coordinate 107,072 of WNWK01001023.1, read as the reverse complement.
TTGTGGGCAGGATGGGAGGGTATTGTGCGCAGGATGGGAGGGTATTGTGGGCAGGATGGGAGGTTATTGTGTGCAGGATGGGAGGGTATTGTGGGCAGTATGGGAGGTTATTGTGGGCAGGATGGGAGGGTATTGTGGGCAGTATGGGAGGGTATTGTGGGCAGGATGGGAGGGTATTGTGGGTAGGATGGGAGGGTATTGTGGGCAGGATGGGAGGGTATTGTGGGCACTATGGGAGGGTATTGTGGGCAGGATGGGAGGGTATTGTGGGCAGGATGGGAGGGTATTGTGGGCAGGATGGGAGGGTATTGTGGGCAGGATGGGAGGTTATTGTGGGCAGGATGGGAGGGTATTGTGGGCAGTATGGGAGGTTATTGTGGGCAGGATGGGAGAGTATATTGGGCAGTATGGGAATTTATTGTGGGCAGGATGGGAGGGTATTGTGGGCAAGATGGGAGGGTATTGTGGGCAGGATGGGAGGGTATTGTGGGCAGAATATTGTGGTTAGGATAGGCATTTTATTGTGGGCAGGATGGGCATGTCAAAATATTATGGACAGTATTAGTAATAATAATAATAATAATATAATAATAACAAAAGACTGCCACAAAATTCTCAAACTTTTTCTGTCCAATATATCAGAGATTTTTTCATGATATACATTGTAGTTTCATGCATATTATCCCCAGGTTATCTGCATGATATTATCCCCAGATTATCACTGCATGATATTATCCCCAGGTTATCACTGCATGATATTATCCCCAGATTATCATTGCATGATATTATCCCCAGGTTATCAATGCATGATATTATCCCCAGGTTATCATTGCATGATATTATCCCCAGGTTATCTGCATGATATTATCCCCAGGTTATCTGCATGATATTATCCCCAGATTATCACTGCATGATATTATCCCCAGGTTATCTGCATGATATTATCCCCAGATTATCACTGCATGATATTATCCCCAGGTTATCTGCATGATATTATCCCCAGATTATCACTGCATGATATTATCCCCAGGTTATCTGCATGATATTATCCCCAGGTTATCTGCATGATATTATCCCCAGATTATCACTGCATGATATTATCCCCAGGTTATCTGCATGATATTATCCCCAGATTATCATTGCATGATATTATCCCCAGGTTATCATTGCATGATATTATCCCCAGGTTATCATTGCATGATATTATCCCCAGGTTATCATTGCATGATATTATCCCCAGGTTATCATTGCATGATATTATCCCCAGGTTATCATTGCATGATATCCCCAGGTTATCATTGATATTATCCCCAGGTTATCATTGTATGATATTATCCCCAGGTTATCATTGTATGATATTATCCCCAGGTTATCATTGTATGATATTATCCCAGGTTATCATTGTATGATATTATCCCCAGGTTATCATTGCATGATATTATCCCCAGGTTATCATTGTATGATATTATCCCCAGGTTATCATTGCATGATATCCCCAGGTTATCATTGCATGATATTATCCCCAGGTTATCATTGTATGATATTATCCCAGGTTATCATTGTATGATATTATCCCCAGGTTATCATTGTATGATATTATCCCAGGTTATCATTGTATGATATTATCCCCAGGTTATCATTGTATGATATTATCCCCAGGTTATCATTGCATGATATCCCCAGGTTATCATTGCATGATATTATCCCCAGGTTATCATTGCATGATATCCCCAGGTTATCATTGCATGATATTATCCCCAGGTTATCATTGTATGATATTATCCCAGGTTATCATTGTATGATATTATCCCCAGGTTATCATTGCATGATATCCCCAGGTTATCATTGTATGATATTATCCCAGGTTATCATTGTATGATATTATCCCCAGGTTATCATTGCATGATATTATCCCCAGGTTATCATTGCATGATATCCCCAGGTTATCATTGCATGATATTATCCCCAGGTTATCTGCATGATATTATCCCCAGGTTATTTGCATGATATTACTTGTTACCTGGACTTTACTTACATATTTTCTGAATAATATTAAGATGATATCTGCATAATATTACTGGAAATCTTACATTCCTTGCATGATATTACCGGGTCTCACCTCTCATTAAATTTCAGTTTGGATGAAGTGTCAGCAGTCATGAGTGTCAGCAGCTATTAGTGTCAGCAGCTATTAGTGTCAGCAGTCATTAGTGTCAGCAGTCATTAGTGTCAGCAGCTATTAGTGTCAGTAGCTATTAGTGTCAGCAGTCATTAGTGTCAGCAGCTATTAGTGTCAGCAGTCATGAGTGTTAGCAGCTATTAGTGTCAGCAGTCATGAGTGTTAGCAGTCATTATAGTTTCAGCAGTCAATATAGTATCAGCAGTCATTAGTGTCAACAGTCATTATAATATTAGCAGTTATGAGTGTCAGAAGTTATGAGTGTCAGCAGTCATTATAGTGTCAACACAATATAGTATCAGTAGTCAATATAGTGTTAGCAGTCATTATAGTGTCAGCAATCATTATAATGCCAGCAGTCATTATAGTGCCAGCAGTCAAAATAGTGCCAGCAGTCATCATAGTGTCAGCAGTCATTATAGTGTCAACAGTCATTCTAATGTCAGCAGTCAGGAGTATCAGCAGTCATTAACGTGAAGCAGACCTCATTAAGTTTCAATAGGTCTCTACTCACCTCTCCTATAAATCTGAATTTCAGACATTGATATTACTGCCTAAATAATATTACTGAAGGTATATATATATATATATATATATATATATATATATATATATATATATATATATATATATATATATATATATATATATATATATATATTGTTTGTGTATTTTTGTGTGTGTGTGTGTGTGTGTGTGTGTGTGTGTGTGTGTGTTGTGTGTGTATGTGTGTTGTATATACATCACCTCAGGGAAAGAGAATAAATTGACTTGAAGAAAATCTTAATTTGAATTTGTCTTCCTGAATCTAACTGAATATTTTCCTCTGCCGTCCTCCTTCCCCCATTTTCTATGTTTTATTTTATTTATAACTGAAAAAAAAATCATGGACACAGTTTTTTTGTTTAAAGTTTTATAAACACAGTTACAAAAATGTATATTTAATTATCTAAAGCTGTCTGGTTTTCTAAGCATCTCACACTGACTTTGAACCCAGGATGTGGCAGATGTTTCCTCTATGAGGCTCTGGAAGAGTATTGTGTAAGTAAGTTTATTCAAGCACAGGTACACATAAATACATTTACACAAATTATCATACATAGTAACATGTGTAAATTACCCACCAGGATAACCCCAGAAAAGTCAGAGTGACTTATTTCCGTCTGGGGTCCTTCACTTATTTCCACTGGGGTCCTTGACTTATTTCCACTGGGGTACTTGACTTATCTTTATTGGGGTCCGTGACTTATATCCACTGGGGTTCTTGACTTATTTCCACTGGGGTCCTTGACTTATCTCCATTGGGGTCCTTGACGTATTTCCATTGGGGTCCTTGACTTATTTCCACTGGGGTCTTTGCATCTCTAATAATTTAGATGAATTTCTAATCTAGTTCTTTAAGGACATTTATGGGAGTTTTCGTGTCTAGGGACCAAAGGTTTCTGACTCCTTTTGGGGATCAGAAACCTTTAGTTCTTTGGCCCAAGTCCCTCTGCTTGTTAAGCTGCTAATATTCCCTGCGTACTGGAGCACCGCCCTGCTGACCAACACTGAATGGGATGGTGGTGTTAGCTAGGATAGATGCACTAGGAGAGTCCCACTCCAACAGGGTGTTGTTATTTCACAAATTGTGATTTTATTTAGACAGCTAGCATTGGGCTTGCTGGAAAATATAAATTGAGGTTCTCTCCCGGCTGCCCACGGAGCTGTGGCAAAACTCTTTGTGATGATCAAGTTGATTCCACCGTATCTAGCATGCCATTCTTTGAAACTTGAGCAACTCGGACCATGTGAAACACTGATCAGCTACTAAGTTGCCGCAAATACCCTTGTACTCTGCGAGAATAAGGGCGGGAAGCCGTGAAAGCCGCTGCAATGCGGAGAATTTGCTAGGTGAGGAATGTTTCAGCTACAGAGACGGGAATCTAAGAGGAACGTTACCGGGGATATATTCATCACGGTTAAGAGGGAGGCTTTTTTTAGTTTGGGAGCTTTTAGCTTCTATCATAACTAAAGTAGCCTTCTCCACGACAGGACTTTCCCTGTTAGATTGTTTGTGGGACATAAGTTCAGCTGGTCTAGCTTGGTTGGATAATGAGGTTTAAAACCTGTCAACTACACGAAGGTTATTACGACTACATGTCACCTGTTCACCACCAGCTGGAAATATTTTAATCCTAAATATGGGAGGATATGGACTAACGTAAACTCTAAAGTATATTTAAACTGAGATATATCAAACCCCCTCCCTCCCTTCCTCACGTGTACGTATATGTACTCCTACTCTCTCAGTACATATATCAAAAGAGCTGTACTCTACACAGTACATACCAATTACAGTATTTTCCGGCATATAAGACGCGCTTTATTCCCGGCAAAAAGTCTTGGAAAATCATCCTGCGCCTTATATGCTCAAGGTCAGTGTTAAGGGTAGACTTTGGGTTACGCTTCAGCAGTTGTTTACTAAAGTTCCGTTACAAGTGTAGCTTGGGGTCGTCGATTCCTGTTTAATTTCCTCAATGTTCTGATAGAATTTCCTTCACTGGTTCATTGGATACTATACATTTTGGAAGAGGTGATTGGGTCGGTGGAAGGGACCTTTGGAATGGGGAAAAATACCTGGGACACGGAGGGAAGGCTAGAGTTAGGATGGGAGGGGATGAAGAGGAGAGAAAGGAAGGCTAGAATTAGGATGGGAAGGAATGAAGAGGGCAGGAGGGCTAGAGTTAGGATGGGAAAGGTTGAAGAGGGCAGGAGAGAGGGCATTGAAGGACGGCATGCCAGTAAATGGGCTGAGTGTTTACCAAAAAGATTACATCCGGACCCGGCACTCTGTTGCTGTGGTTGTGGACCAGCATGGTGGTCCCTGCTCCACCCCAGTGTGTGTGTGTATGTACTCACCTATTTATGGTTGCAGGAGCCGATTCATAGCTCCTGACCCCCACCTCTTCGCTGATCGTTACCAGGTCCACTCTCTTCCTGGTCCAAGAGCAGTATCGTGTGTGTCTGTGTGTTGCTCTGAAAATCTGTTGTTTTTTTGCAGTCTTTTATTACTCACGAGAAGTGGACTCTTAGAGTACGAACATTGTATAGCATGAATTTTTAAAAGTTTGAATGCTGTATAGCATGAAGTCTTGGAGTTTAAAGATTGTATAGCAATAATTCTAGGAGTATGAATGCTGTATAGTATTAGTTCTTGAAGTTAGAAGGTTGCATAACAATTATTCTTAGAGTCTGAAGATTGTATAGCAATAATTTTAGACTTTAAAAGTTCTGTAGCAATAATTCTTGGAGTTTGAAGGTTATATAAGAATAATTCTTGGAGTTTGAAGGTCGTATAGTCTAAGGTTGTCGTGTTTGATAGCATTAAATCATGATTTCTTGAGGCTTTTAGGATGGGTAATCAAGTGATTTGTACTTTGAATTTTATATAGCAAGATCTCTTGATGTTTCAAGAGCACTGACAAACACCTAATACCAGACTAACAGACCTGATACCTGATTGACTGACAGATACCTGATACCAGACTGACTCATAAAGATCTGTATGGGTGACTGTCCTTAAGTGCGTTATATACTTGTTGACATTAAGAGAAATGACACATGTTGACACTGATACACACATTTTAAGAGACGTAAAACATTGTGTGAGTTTAGTATATCGACGTTTCGCACAAGTTTTATTTCGTTGAGCGAAATGTGCGTATAAATAATTGAACTGATATTTAATAAATATCCCGCAGGTAGGAGATTGAAACTTATAACGACGTTTCGGTCCCACTTCGATCATTAACTAGTTATAATGGTTCAAGTCGGACCGAAACGTCGTGGCAAGTTTCTCTCTGCTAGTATGTGCGGGTTATTTGTGTATTGTTCCTTTTTGTTCTTCACTCTGACCGCTGTTCCTTCCAGCAATATAACACACATTGGTTAGGTAAGGTTTGTCAGGAAACAGGACAAGTGTTTCCTGACGCGGGTCTTAGTCATATGATGACCCGCAGCTGGAGGTTTTGGTCATCTGACCGAGGCCTTCCGCTGGCTTACCACTCCACCCTTTTAATTTTTTTTTCAGCGAATCAGTCATATCCCACCGAGGCAGTCACCTAAAAAACAAATGTTTCTCTTTTTAAATTTAGTAATGTATACTGGAGAAGGGGGTTACTAGCCTCTTGCTCCCGGCATTTTAGTGGCCTCATACGACACACATTACGGAGGAAGAATTCTTCTCCACTTCCCCGTGGAGTTAAAAAGTGTACTTATGATTGTAGACATTAGTTATATAACACATAAAGGCCATCATCTGTACTTTAAAAGTTCATTAACTAGCATTAAGACTACATGACACCTGTACTACTGCTACACGAGGGTCATTAAGGCTACATGACACCTGTACTACTGCTACACGAGGGTCATTAAGGCTACATGACACCTGTACTACTGCTACACGAGGGTCATTAAGGCTACATGACACCTGTACTACTGCTACACGAGGGTTATTAAGACTTTACGACCCATGTACTCAGTCATAAATACTTTAATCCCTAAAATAAGAATTAAAGCTATCTCTCAAGAGTATATACAAGGTGTTTCAAATTAATTGACCCAATTTCAAAGCAATATACAGTATACACCGGATCCATCAATTTAAAACGCCCTGTATAATGAGAGACATTCACTTCTCACTGTGTATATCCTAGGCTTTGACAACTAAATGGAAAGGCTAAAAGCCACTTTGTGAGTTAGAGATAATCTGAAGCCTGAACTCTGTGAAATCATGTGATAGACAGTTCTGATTCCTCGCTGAATACTATTTCAGAAACAGGCATTTTTTCCCCGTGCCTAAATTGACTATCTCAAAAAACTGGCCTCGACATTAATTAGTCTTAGAAAAGGCAATTACCCTCGAAGATTGTAGATTGTCAGTGTGAAAATATATGTTTTTTGCAATGCATATTTATTTATTGTAAGAGCGTATATATATATATATATATATATATAATATATATATATATATATATATATACACTATATATATATATACTATATATATTATATATATATATATATACTATATATATATTTATACTATATATATATATACTATATATATATATATATATATATATATATATATATATATATATATATATATATATATATATATATATATATATATATATATATATATATATATATATATATATATATATATATATATATATATATATATATATATATATATATATATATATATATATATATATATATATATATATATATATATATATATATATATATATATATATATATATATATATATATATATATATATATATATATATATATATATATATATATATATATATATATATATATATATATATATATATATATATATATATATATATATATATATATATATATATATATATATATATATATATATATATATATATATATATATATATATATATATATATATATATATATATATATATATATATATATATATATATATATATATATATATATATATATATATATATATATATATATATATATATATATATATATATATATATATATATATATATATATATATATATATATATATATATATATATATATATATATATATATATATATATATATATATATATATATATATATATATATATATATATATATATATATATATATATATATATATATATATATATATATATATATATATATATATATATATAATATATATATATATATATATATATATATATATATATATATATAATATATATATATATATATGAGAAAAATTTTTATTAACTACAAAATGCAGCTAAAATGTGAACAATGGAGTTAAACCTTTATTAAAAATTGTACTTTATAATGCATAATTATGCATAAGGATATGAGTTATGTATGACTGTGTATGAGCATACATGCTGGGAAACACCTGTCAACGGTATATACACAGATATGTTTGTAGCTCTCAGTATACGTATATGCATCAACAGATGTGTATCTTTGTGTATATACACTTAGATGTGTGTATCTCCCTATATATGTACATCAACAGGTGTGTGTCTCTCAGTATATATATATATATATATATATATATATATATATATATATATATATATATATATATATATATATATATATATATATATATATATTATATATGTCTGTGCCGATTAGGTAAAACTTGCGATTTTGGCTTAAATAGCAACGCTCTTCTTGCCATATAAGACATGCAAAAATTTGAGTATGCAATAATTTCGCCAAAACCAATCTGAACCTAAAGAAAAAAATATATTTCATTGCGTTTGTTTATTATTAAATTAATGTTAACGTATCTAAAATATATTTAGTTGAGTTAGGCTAAATTATTTTGCGCTTGTTGTAATAAGGTTAGGTAGGTTTTCAAAGTTTCTCTTGGTACAAAATTTAAAAAAATTACATTAACATAAATGAAAAAAAATAGATCTTTAAACGTATAAGAGAAATTTTTAGAAAGGACTTAATTTTAAATGAGTTCTTGCTAATTGACCAGTTTTACCTAATCGGCACGACATATATATATATATATATAGTATATATATATAGTATATATATATATATATATATATATATATATATATATATATATATATATATATATATATATATATATATATATATATATATATATATATATATATATATCAATAACAACACTGCGTCATGAGTTCTCGCTCACCATGGGGCAGGCCAAAGCAGCATGGGGTCGACTCCTTGACTAGGCGCAGTGTTGTTATTGATCAATACCACTTGTTCGTGGGTACAATATATATATATATATATATATATATATATATATATATATATATATATATATATATATATATATATATATATATATATATATATATACGTATATATAATGACTTGCGGTGAACAAGTTACATACAGCCTTAATGACCCTTGCATATTCAATTAACTTTAAATCTAATATAACAAACGACCCAACCAATATGTGTAAACATGTTAATAAATATTTCACATAATAACCGCATTAACATAAATTTACAACGCGGCTTACTTTTATATTAAACTTTTTATATGCAGATTCGAAAAAATGTTTTATATTAGTTTATATTAGTTATAGCGATAATCGGGGCGTAAATGCCTAATATGCTGCATTACAAATCCGTATAATATTTTTCACACTGGAAAAAAAACCCTGTTGTGACCTGGATCTTATAACCAAAATCTCCTCAGTGTGGATCACCATATAAATTTTCATATATCTCGGGAGGAAATTGAAAAACCCATCATCACGAGGCTCTAGGAATTTCCTCTTCATTCTGTTGACCACATACACCCATTCATCACTGCTCACAGTGATTAATCTTACCAGAAATTTTTGTAAAAGGGAAGCACTTCACCCTCGTTCACGTTACTCCTATTCCTGGAACTTTTAGGCAGGATTTTTAGACGCATTTCTTGAAGACACTCAGGACTGATGGACTTGTTTGCTGCGAAGCTTAGCGTAGCCCTTTGTTTTGTATCCCACCGTCAGAGAAGTTGCCTTAATGACCCTCGTGTAGCAGTAGTACAGGTGTCATGTAGCCTTAATGACCCTCGTGTAGCAGTAGTACAGGTGTCATGTAGCCTTAATGACCCTCGTGTAGCAGTAGTACAGGTGTCATGTAGCCTTAATGACCCTCGTGTAGCAGTAGTACAGGTGTCATGTAGCCTTAATGACCCTCGTGTAGCAGTAGTACAGGTGTCATGTAGCCTTAATGACCCTCGTGTAGATATGATGTATTATCCTTCCTCACCCACAGCCGTTCGCTAACTACCAGGTACCTACTTACTGCTAGGTAAACAGGGACTGCAGGTGTAAGGTGACTAAAACCCAGGTACCTATTTACTGCTAGGTAAAGAGGGACAGCAGGTGTAAGGAAACTTGCCCATACGTCTGACCCCACCTGAGAATCGAACCAGATGCCACTTTCGTTATGATCCTCTCGGCCAATAAACCTTCTGTACATTGTTCGCAGATGGCTGAGCCACCAGCTGTCTGCCTAGTAATTAGCATTAATTAGCCTCATTAAGATACACTAATTATACTCTTCGTCATGAGAGAATTACATGTCAACATCATCACAATTATTATACCGTCATCATCTTTGTCATCATTATTATCATGATCATTATTCGTCATCATTTACCCTCTAGGGCAGTGCCATGATGCCGGCGAGGGGCTCTTGATCCAAAAAAATTTTTTGGCAGGTCCTGGACCATGTTTTGGCAGGTCCTGGATCATTTGTTACAGGTCCTGGACCATGTGTTACAGGTCCTGGACCATGTGTTGGCAGGTCCTGGACCATGTGTTGGAAGGTCCTGGACCATGTGTTGGCAGGTCCTGGACCATGTGTTGGAAGGTCCTGGACCATGTGTTGGCAGGTCCTGGACCATGTGTTGGAAGGTCCTGGACCATGTGTTGGAAGGTCCTGGACCATGTGTTGGCAGGTCCTGGACCATGTGTTGGAAGGTCCTGGACCATGTGTTGGCAGGTCCTGGACCATGTGTTACAGGTCCTGGACCATGTGTTGGCAGGTCCTGGACCATGTGTTGGAAGGTCCTGGACCATGTGTTGGCATGTCCTGGACCATGTGTTGGCAGGTCGTGGACCATGTTTTTTCAGGTCCTGGATCATGTGTTACAGGTCCTGGACCATGTGTTGGCAGGTCCTGGACCATGTGTCGGCAGGTCCTGGACCATGTGTCGGCAGGTCCTGGACCATGTGTTGGCAGGTCCTGGACCATGTTTTGACATGTCCTGGACCATGTTTTGGCAGGTCCTGTACCATATTTGGTAGGTCCTGGACCATTAACACTTATTAAAAACTCGTTAAGATTATTCTGTCAGTGTAAACACGACTCATTAGGACGTTTCTGGGTCCTATATTTTTTCGATAGGCCTTGGCCATTATGCCAATTGTGACCATTGGATATTCCAGGCCTAAATTAGTGCTTAATGCCACTTTTATACCGACAATATGATTTACTCTCCTTATACAGAATGAGAATGAAAATTTATCAAATTTATAGCCATCTCTTGCATATAAATTTTCTAATCGTAAATTCCAGCTTTCCTTTAGCACATTGACAATACCATATGATATATATACGTCTGCTGATAATATATTCTTTGAAATATGTATTCAGCATAGTTTGGCTGACAAATGGTGAGGTTAGGTAAGATTGGTCAGGAAACAGGACAATCGTTTCCTGACGCGGGTCTTAGTTATATGATGACCCGCCACTGAAGCTTTTGGTCATCTGACTGAGGCCTTCCACTGGCTTACCCATCCATCCCTTTGAAAATTATGATTCTCTGACTGACATTCTTCTTCTTGATTCGCCGGTACTCTCCCGGTCCGGGTCTTTTCCAGATGGTGACCCGGCCTTGGCTCCCTGTCTTGGGAGTGTCGTGAGACCTATGTCTCCCATGGGAGGAGGTACAACTACCTCCTCATCTTCTGGGACCAACTGTCCCCAGGCCTAGCCCCATTCCCCGCCCTCACGGGGCTCGTAGGGAGAAACTAGGCCTCTGGTCTGCCATCTTCCCCGCCCCAGGGGAGCTCGTGGGAATGGCAGTCTTGTGAGCTGCAGGTGGTAGCAAGCTCTAGCTCTAGCACCTTCCCCGCCCTAGGAGGGCTCGTGAGAGTGGTGTCTTCCTCAGACTGACAAATCGCATTGACAGGTAGGACATTTCTCCTGATGACTTTTCGCTCTAAGAGCTTTGTCAAAGTAGGCGAAACGTTTCCACGATAACGATTTGTGAAAATTGTTTCTATTTGCCCTATTTATTCAACCAATGTATCTTCACGTTAGTGCCGC
>WNWK01001023.1:35000-90000 GCA_009830355.1 Cherax destructor | reverse complement strand
CTATACACACTACACACATTATAAATGTCCATGAAGAGATTACCACCCGTCGTAAGAAATGTATATACATATATATAATTGTGTGTGTTACTATCTATATATATATGTGTGTGGAACAGGACCTCAGATGGGGGTTTAAATGTACGCTGCTAGTTTAATTTTTCGGCAGGACAGTCCTGACACGGGTCTTAATCTATGTACATTTGTACAGTGGCAATATCAATTCCTATTTTATTTTCTAAACACACACACACACACACACACACACACACACACACACACAACACCCTAACAACGATCTTCAACACATCTATCGAAACTGGGCAACTACCTGAGGTTTGGAAGACAGCAAATGTAGTTCCAATTTTTAAAAAAGGAGACAGGAACGTAGCACTAAACTACAGACCAGTGTCACTGACATGTATTGTATGCAAGGTCATGGAGAAGATAGTCAGGAGAAGGGTGGTTGAGCACCTAGAAAGGAATGAGCTTATCAACGACGGCCAACACGGTTTCAGGGACGGGAAATCCTGTGTCACAAACCTACTGGAGTTCTACGACAGGGTGACAGCGATAAGGCAAGAGAGAGAGGGGTGGGTAGATTGCATATTCTTGGATTGTAAGAAGGCGTTTGACACAGTTCCACACAAGAGATTAGTGCAGAAGCTGGAGGACCAGGCAGGGGTAACAGGGAAGGCACTACATTGGATCAGGGAATACCTGTCAGGAGACAGCAGCGAGTCATGGTACGTGGCGAGGTGTCAGAGTGGGCGCCGGTGACGAGCGGGGTTCCACAGGGGTCAGTCCTGGGACCAGTGCTGTTTCTGGTATTTGTGAACGACATGACGGAAGGAATAGACTCGAAGTGTCCCTGTTTGCAGATGATGTGAAGTTGATGAGAAGAATTCAATCGGACGAGGACCAGGCAGAACTACAAAGGGATCTGGACAGCCTGCAAGCCTGGTCCAGCAACTGGCTCCTGGAGTTCAACCCCACCAAGTGCAAAGTCATGAAGATTGGGGAAGGGCAAAGAAGACCGCAGACGGAGTACAGCCTAGGGGGCCAGAGACTGCAAACCTCAATCAAGGAAAAGATCTTGGGGTGAGTATAACACCAGACACATCTCCTGAGGCGCACATCAACCAAATAACTGCTGCAGCATATGGGCGCCTAGCAAACCTAAGAACAGCATTCCGACATCTTAATAAAGAATCGTTCAGGACCCTGTACACTGTGTACGTTAGGCCCATATTGGAGTATGCAGCACCAGTTTGGAACCCACACCTAGCCAAGCATGTGAAGAAGCTCGAGAAAGTGCAAAGGTTTGCAACAAGACTAGTCCCGGAGCTAAGGGGTATGTCCTACGAGGGGAGGTTAAGGGAAATCGACCTGACGACACTGGAGGACAGGAGAGATAGGGAGACATGATAACAACATATAAGATACTGAGAGGAATTGACAAAGTGGACAGAGACAGAATGTTCCAGAGATGGGACACAACAACAAGGGGACACAGATGGAAGTTGAAGACTCAGATGAATCACAGAGATGTTAGGAAGTATTTCTTCAGTCACAGAGTTGTCGGGAAGTGGAATAGTTTAGGAAGCGATGTAGTGGAGGCAGGCTCTATACATAGCTTTAAGCAGAGGTATGATAAAGCTCATGGCGCAGGGAGAGTGACCCAGTAGCGGCCAGTGAAGAGGCGGGGCCAGGAGCTTTGACTCGACCCCTGCAACCACAACTAGGTGAGTACAACTAGGTGAGTACACACACACACACACACACATATATATATATATATATATATATATATATATATATATATATATATATATATATATATATATATATATATATATATAATTGTAATGAAAACTTGTCGTTAAAACATACTTGAAGATAGAAATAAGTAAACATTGGGAAAATCTGCCTTGAACGTCTTATCTGAACTTTGAGCTGAACAACGACCAATTATTTATCTTCCTTTTGAACTTTTGGTTCATTTTTATTTGAGCTGATCTGAAGACGGGTTATTATGTAAATTCGTTTTCAATAAGTGAATAGTTCAAAGGAGACTTTTATATTTTGTGTGTAAGGGCAGATGTTTTTATTATTAATGACACTAAAATAATTCAGCCTACTCCAAGGTAACAGAGCCTAGATTTTGGTTTTAATGTTCGATTCGATTATTTTGAGATAGATTTAGATTGTTTCTTACTGACCAGATAAAAACTTTTCCACAATTTACTGACAAATTAATGTTGCAAAATCAACTTACTATTAAACTTTTTAAATTATAAAAATTTCCCAAATCTGCTGAGCAGCTTATGTAAATATTGACGAAAATATTTTAACCCCTAAAGATTATCTTTTATACTTTCCTTTTTAACTTCCCAAGTTCGGAATTATTATGAAGGAAAACAATATGAGTAGAAGTAACTGCTATAAAGCCACACTTACAACACCATAGTGCAGAACTAGGAGGGATGTAGTAATGCCAAAATTATTCATCAAGGTATAACTCCTCTAAAAACACAAATGACGCAGACAACCACACAATCTCAGCCTCAGAGTGCTACTTGACACCCACTTTTAGCTTTAAACGTTCATCTTATATATATATATATATATATATATATCATATATATATATATATATATATATATATATATATATATATATATATATATATATATATATATATAAATGCAATATCCTGACGCATGTCTATCTGTATGACATGATACAACTCTACCCAGAGCGAAATGTCATTTATTACAAAGGTGAATTGTTCCACCTCACGGTGTTCTGATTTATTGGGAATCGTTCTAGCAACGATATTTTGACAATTATTCCAGCCCGAGGAATTGTGACTAACATTCTACAATGTACTGTACATTCTACAATGACTATACATGTGGTATATGGTGCCTCTGTATCTCTCCTGTAGTATGTGGATTCTTTTCAAAGGAGGTACAAAGTGAAACGCAGCAGAGAACGTGGAAATCTGCTTTGTTCTGCTGCTACAACATTCCACACTGTCCCGAGTGGGTGTTCCACTCTGCTCACCCTTCTCTAGTAGTTCAGACGCGGTAGCACACGAAACATATATTCTGCAGGTCATATAAGACCCGTGTCAGGAGACATTTGTACTGTCTCCTGTCGAGTATTATGATAAAGTAACATAAATGACTTCACTAGTCTTGACTTCATGACATCACATGCAATATCTGAGAGAATATATTGCAGGGTGCTGTATCAGAGTTCAATATTGCGGAGGGCACTATATTGAGAGTTCTGTATCAGAGAGTTCAGTGTTGTGGAGGGCACTGTATCGACGAATGCTATGTTGCTGAAAGTGCTATATAAGATATAGTGTTATATTTCAGATACCACCATATAACAAATATCACTATGTAACAGATGACAGTGTTACATTTAACTTAGATGTAACATAATCTATACTTAGTATAATCCATGCTAATATATATATATATATATATATATATATATATATATATATATATATATATATATATATATATATATATATATATATATATTAACACATCTTCCGTTTCCCACCAAGGCAGGGTGGCCCGAAAAATAAAAGCTTTCATCATCATTCACTCCATCACTGTCTTGCCAGAGGCGTGCTTACACTACAGTTATAAGACTGCAACATTAACATTCCTCCTTCAGAGTGCAGACACTGTACTTCCCATCTCCAGGACTCAAGTCCGGCCTGCCGGTTTCCCTGAATCCCTGAGGGGATTCAGGGATTCAAGTCCTAAAAACCATTTGTCTCCATTCGCTCCTAACATGCTCACGCACGCTTGCTGGAAGTCCAAGCCCCTCGCACACAAAACCTCCTTTACCCCCCTCCCTCCAACCATTCCTAAGCCGACCTCTACCCCACCTTCCCTCCACTACAGATTTATACACTCGAAGTCATTCTATTCTGTTCCATCCTCTCTTCATGTCCGAACCACCTCAACAACCCCTCCTCAGCTCTCTGGATAATAGTCTTGGTAATCCCGCACCTCGTCCTAATTTCCAAACTACGAATTCTGTGCATTATATTCACACCACACATTGACCTCAAACACGACATCTCCACTGCCTCCAGCCTTCTCCTTGTTGCAACATTCATCACCCATGCTTCACGCCCATATAAGAGTGTTGGTATAACTATACTCTCATACATTTCCCTCTTTGCTTCCATGGACAAAGTTCTATGTCTCCACAGACTCCTCAGTGCACCACTCACCTTTTTTCCCTCATCAATTCTATGATTCACCTTATCTTTCATAGACCCATCTGCTGACACGTCCACTCCTAAATATCTGAACACATTCACCTCCTCCATACTCTCTCCCTCCAATCTGATATCCAATCTTTCGTCACATATTTTTTTTTTGTTATCCTCATCACCTTACTCTTTCCTATATTCATTCATATGACTAAGACCCGCTTCAGGAAACACTTGACCTGTTTCCTGACGAACCTTACCCAAGCAGCTGTTTTAAGTATGGTATAAATCTTTATTATAAACATTTCACTTTATTTACAGCTTTATAACGACTTTTTCTATAACGTTTCACAATATAATTGTCTATAATAAAGGATAACTGAAAAAACAGGTGCCTTTCCACCTAGACGTTTGTTACACAGTAAGCAATTATTTTTCGTCTGTTGCCTCACAGTAACGTACGAAAAGAATAACTAAAATTAATATTTGTGGAGGAAGCAAGGAGAGTAAATTATGCGAGTTGTCAGGCACTAGCGACATTGGTCAAATAAATAGATAGATTAAAAGCAAACAGATGTTAGAATTCTGTAGGACTGCAGGAAAAATTCTCAAAGGTTGTGTATACTCACAGTGAAGTGTGTATTTGCATGTTTATACACTCGTAGAGGTGTGTATTACAGGATATATACACTGAGAAGTGTATTGATCTCAGCTTATATATGTGAAGCTTTATTTTCATCTTAATTTTGTCTAGTGGTCAAAAGGTTAGGTTACGTTAGGTAAGGTTAGGTTAGGTTTGGTCAGGTTCGTCAGGAAACAGGACAAGTGTTTCCTGACGCGGGTCTTAGATGATGACCCGCCGTTGGAGCTTTTGGTCATCTGACCGAGGCCTTCCGCTGGCCCTTTAAAAATTGTGGTTAGTTATATGGTGGTCAAAAGGTTATATGTAGCCTCATAACCCTAGTGTAGTCGATAGGCTTCAAACCCCATTAACCAGCCTTTTCAGCCATCCACTTACATTTTTTATATTTTCTGCTTAACTATTTAATTACAAATGTACGTATTTTGCTTTCAGTTCTTTGCATTTTTTTTGCTTTGTATGTTACTTTCGCTTGTTACTAACATACTTAAATTTTATACATTGCCTGGAATCTTGACACTTTAAGTGTCTTAATTTTGAAAGTTGGTAGCTCCGTTTTCTTCAGCGGGAACTTAATTAAAACTTCTGATATTCACTCTCTAGGATCGTTTTTTGCCCCACCGTTCTGTGTAGTTTCATGACTTACGAAACTATGCTGTATCATCATCATGGTGACGATACAGACATTTATGACGACGTTTTGGTCCGATTTGGACCGAAACGTTGTTGTAATATTTAAGGTGACGATGCGAGATACAGCCACCACTGAATTCAGTGACGATAGTCAATTTATCCTTATAACATGTTCTTACTATACATTTTCCTTGCCACACATATATTTCACATATATTGTCGTCATAACATGTGTGCCACATATTATCCTCACATAATGCGTTTTGTGCACTATGGGTTCCACACACAATATATTGTCTTCATATCATGGGTTCCACACTCCATATATTGTCTGCATATCATGGGTTCCACACTCCATATATTGTCTTCATATCATGGGTTCCACACACCATATATTGTCTTCATATCATGGGTTCCACACTCCATATATTGTCTGCATATCATGGGTTCCACACTCCATATATTGTCTTCATATCATGGGTTCCACACACCATATATTGTCTTCATATCATGGGTTCCACACTCCATATATTGTCTGCATATCATGGGTTCCACACTCCATATATTGTCTTCATATCATGGGTTCCACACACCATATATTGTCTTCATATCATGGGTTCCACACTCCATATATTATCTTCATATTATGGGTTCCACACTCCATATATTATCTTCATATCATGGGTTCCACACTCCATATATTGTCTTCATATCATGGGTTCTAAACACCATATATTGTCTGCATATCATGGGTTCCACACACCATATATTGTCCTCATATCATGGGTTCCACACACCATATATTGTCTTCATATCATGGGTTCCACACACCATATATTGTCTTCATATCATGGGTTCCACACATCATATATTGTCTTCATATCATGGGTTCCACTTCATATCTATTCCACAGATCGTTTTTCTCACCACAATGGGTTTGTGTTGGTACCCATCTTCAGACAATCTCATGAATATGACAAGAACATCTGTGATGTTCAGCTCCGCCATAACATCTCCATCAAAGACTGTAAAATATTTTATAGCTGTGGGGCAAATGCGGGATAATATTTATCTGCAAACATTACCATTTTGCTGAGGGTGAGGCAGCCGCTTTCAAGTGAGACACATCGTACAATATCAGGTATATAGAGCTATGAATAATTTTTGACTGTTAAGGAAGGAGAATGCTTTACTTTATTCTCATGAAGTTGTTTTTAAGCAATGGGTATAGCGTAGGAATGGGTACAATTAGGTTAAATTTTATGGATGTTAGGGGTAACTCTAGTATTTTTTTTAAGTACTCTTCACGCGACATCTAAGTTAGGTTAGGTAAGGTTCATCAGGAAACAGGACAAGTGTTTCCTGACGCGGGTCTTAGTCAGATGGTGTTACCCCCCCCCTCCTCCATTGGAGCTTTTGGTCATCTGACCGAGGCCTTCCGCTGGCTTACGGGTCCACCCCTTTAAAAATTTTGGTTTTAATTATAAACTGTAGTCTCTGTGTTGACTTCTTAATGGTCCAGGACAAACCTAAATGTAGTCTAAAGTTTCCTCCCTAGGTGTGAGTTAATTGTTGCCGTCACGGTGGTGTGGGTTAACTATGAACTGTTCTCGCTGCGGTGGAGTCAAAAACATGCAGAACAAGCTTCCATTATGACAGTGTTTCGCTCTGCTTAGAATTCTATCAAGTAGAGTTCTTTCAAGACGTTGAAGCTTCACACAGAGCGAAGCTGTGTCACAATAACAACTTACTCAGAACGAATTTTACTTTTTGTCGCCATCTTCCTGTTGTAAATAGTCATGGTATTGCATCCTTTATTCTTCTATATAATCCTCATTTTAAATTTCAACTTTCATATGAACTCTGTTTCGATCGCCACGTGATCAAGAATGGTATTACCAGTCCCCAGCAACACTTCCCACGCGAGTGTTGGATACATAACTCAGTGTCCTCCAGTCCCCAGCAACACTTCCCACGCGAGTGTTGGATACATAACTCAGTGTCCTCCAGTCCCCAGCAACACTTCCCACGCGAGTGTTGGATACATAACTCAGTGTCCTTATATCCCCGTATTTTGTTGCCTCTCACTATAAATGGGTGATGGGAACAACACCTGCTGGCTTCGCTAATCTAGCTAATTGTTTAGCTTCTAGTCAAGATATTTTTGAGATATCCCAATGGGAACAACCTCCGTTTTCTCTAGAGATAAACATCTATGCTACTCGATAGATTGATTAATGGGGTTTAAAGCATAACTACTACATGAGGGTAATTAAAACTGCGCGTAACTGACAAGAATACTTTAATCTCTAAGATAGGTATTACAATAAGCTCTCAGCGTATATTCGCTAAGAGAAATACACTTCTCCGTGTACAAGTCATGTCAAATCCTCCATAGAAAACAATGACATGTAAAGAATGGAACAGGAAATTAGTTAATCTAGAGGTACGCACTCTCATCTAGCTGTCGGGAAACTAAATACGAATCTCATGAATATGATAGACGATAGTGACATAAAAAACTCTGTTTTACTTTGGGAAATTAACAGTGGGACTGGTTGGTTACTGAGACTTAAAGCTGTATCGATTTCAGGAGAGTCCTTCAGGTTGCATGTCACCTGTTCTCGTGTTTGAGGGATCTCTTAGTGTATATACACTGAGAGACATACACCTCTCGGTGTATATACTCTGAGAGACATACACCTCTCGGTGTATATACACTGAGAGACATACACCTCTCAGTGTATATACTCTGAGAGACATACACCTCTCAGTGTATATACTCTGAGAGACATACACCTCTCAGTGTATATACTCTGAGAGACATACACCTCTCAGTGTATATACTCTGAGAGACATACACCTCTCAGTGTATATACTCTGAGAGACATACACCTCTCAGTGTATATACTCTGAGAGACATACACCTCTCAGTGTATATACTCTGAGAGACATACACCTCTCGGTGTATATACACTGAGAGGCATACACCTCTCAGTGTATATACACTGAGAGACATACACCTCTCAGTGTATATACACTGAGACATATACCTCTCAGTGTATATACACTGAGAGACATACACCTCTCGGTGTATATACTCTGAGAGACATACACCTCTCAGTGTATATACTCTGAGAGACATACACCTCTCAGTGTATATACTCTGAGAGACATACACCTCTCTGTGTATATACTCTGAGAGACATACACCTCTCGGTGTATATACACTGAGAGACATACACCTCTCAGTGTATATACACTGAGATACATACACCTCTCAGTGTATATACACTGAGACATATACCTCTCAGTGTATATACACTGAGACATACACCTCTCAGTGTATATACACTGAGACATACACCTCTCAGTGTATATACACTGAGACATACACCTCTCAGTGTATATACACTGAGACATACACCTCTCAGTGTATATACACTGAGACATACACCTCTCAGTGTATATATACTGAGACATACACCTCTCAGTGTATATACACTGAGACATGCACCTCGTGGTAGGAACAAGTTACTCTCCCAGTCAGACTCTGGATACAGGTGTCCAAAAGGCATCACAATGTGACGAACATAATAACACATTTTAATTTTCCTTACACCACACGGGTATATTAATTACTCTACGTAGCATCAGGTCAGCCACGAACATGGTAGGGATTTAGGGAATTTTTTTTTTTCACCTAGAGCGTCTCCCACCGAGGTAGACTGACCCAAAAAAAAGAAGACACATTCTCCCTCATTCACTTTTAATTAGTATTTTAACCATTATTTTATATTGAATTACACTATATTATTAATATTTTTAAAGCCCCTTCTCATACAGTAGATCCAAAATTTTTAAGCATTGTGGACTAAATATAGATCAGTAATTTAAGGAAAATATTAATCTATAATTCAGAGGAAAATATTTAATTCTGGATCATTATTATTTGGAGTTGCTGAACATCGCGTGGCAATAACAACAACAAAAATAGTTATAATTATAACTAATGTTTAAAGGGGTGGACTGGTAAGCCAGTGGAAGGCCTCGGTCAGATGACAAAAAGCTCCAGTTGTGGGTCATCATATGACTAAGACCCTCGTCAGGAAACACTTGTCCTGTTTCCTGACAAACCTAATACCAACCTTGTTTGCTGTAGATCAGAGGGAAAGATGGCAAGGCATTAAAAGATTACCAACATCAAGAGACGTCTTACCACACCCTGACACCCAGCAGTCAATAACCTGCATCAGCTATGCAAATTTAATGGAAGCCAAAAACGCTCAGATGCAGTTATAATACTTTAGTTATAATACTTAAGACAGATGGTAAGCTGATGGTGTGGGACTAGACATGTCCATCTTTTGTTTGTTAATACCTATCTCGAATACAGTAGTGAAGCAGAGTTCCAGGGAGTTCCGAAAGGCTAGAAAATATAGGGAATCTGATCGATTCTGTTGTTTTAGAGACCGTCGGCTGATGGGGAAAATTGCGTACCAAAGTTCCTGAAGAAGCTAGGTAAAAAAAAAAGACTAGGTTCTGCTCCAGCAGCTAAGTGTTGCAGTTCAGAAGGGTAATGCCTGATGTATTTGAGGCTATAATTTAGGGGTTCAGGGGAAACATCTCTAAATGTGAGAGTACTAAACAGCGGTTGAGAGGAAGTCTCTTACAATGTTATATTCAGCATGGTAGTGTCTGTCTCCTGGTATATTCAGCATGGTAGTGTCTGTCTCCTGGTATATTCAGCATGGTAGTGTCTGTCTCCCGGTATATTCAGCATGGTAGTGACTGTCTCCCAGAGAAAGTTCTCTCCGACCCTTGGAGTTAATGCAAAATGAAGCTCTCAGAATTATTCTTGGCTGTCCCAAATCTACAAAGGTTCTTAATATGAGGAAGAAGCTTGGTATTACTAGTATCAGTGATAGGATTGTTGAGATTAACACTGTACTTGGTATTAGAATGTTAAGAAAGGAACCAGACACTGTCACAATGAATCTTACTAAATGTCTACAAGTAAATACTCACAGATCTAAATGGATTGTGAAAACATGCAATTACATTAAGTTTTACAACCTGCATGAATTGTATCACTGTAGGCAACAAGAGCATTTCACCCCTCCATGGAAGATGTGTTCATTTAATATCACATACCTGCAAGTCCCTCCCAAGAAGCTCATTGCTAGTAATCCCTTCCTTAAATCACTTGTTAAAGCAACTGCTCAAGAAGAAATTTCTCGCCTAGCTGGTAGTAATAAGTTATCTCAAGTTATATACACTGATGGATCTAAACAGGAGTCTTCTGGCAGGGCTGCATCTGCTCTGGTTGCCACCTCCTAGTTAAGAACAATAATAATTTTTTGAACTAGGCATAAGAATTAACAACTGGGCGTCTACACTGCAAACTGAATTGTTTGCAATCCTAATGGCACTAAAGCTAACTTATGACACTGAGCTTGACTCTATCATCATTACTGATTCTATGTCATCATTGAAGGCTCTTGACTCATATAATGACTCTAACAGCATGCTCATTGGAGAAGCCAGGTATAGATACTCAAAAATCCGGGACAAAGGAATTAATGTACAATTGCTATGGATCCCATCACACATTGGATTACTCCTTCATGATAAAGTTGATATGTTAGCCAAGAAGAGTACCCAGAAGGAGAATGTAGAATATAACTTTGGTATATCTGTGTCTAGCATTAGGAATAATATTAGGAGAGAAATAAATAATGAAAATGATTGTTATAGGAATGCAGTTAGAAGCCTGAGTAGATCTATAACCCACTATGATGATATGAACACATATAAGCATGTTTATGGAGCAACTTGCAATGTGAACAGACTGACTGATGTTGTAGTGGCCAGGCTTAGGCTTGGCTACAAGTACTTCTGGCAGTTTGGGAGACACACAGATGATGATCAAACTAAATGCAAATTATGTGATCAGGCATATGGTCACTGTCTTGAACACTATGTGCTTAATTGTCCACTTATTGAGGAATATAAAGATAGACAGTATAATAACCTATGTGACATGTCAAGATATCTTATTAATGAAAATAAGATACCAGATATACTAAGCAAATTCAATAAATTTGCTTGTAACAGATAAGTGAACTGTAGATATAAATCCATATGTACAATTGTTAACCCTTTTGGGGCCTAGTGCCTAGGCCTTTTGTGTATCCATATGCTCTTGCGCTACCGTCCACAGGATGGATATGGGGTGCACAATAAACTAGCCACTTCGGTGGCAAAATCTAAACATCTAATCCCGGTATATTCAGCATGGTAGTGTGTGTCTCCTGGTATATTCAGCATGGTAGTGTGTGTCTCCTGGTATACTCAGCATGGTAGTGTCTGTCTCCCGGTATACTCAGCATGGTAGTGTGTGTCTCCTGGTATACTCAGCATGGTAGTGTGTGTCTCCTGGTATACTCAGCATGGTAGTGTGTGTCTCCTGGTATATTCAGCATGGTAGTGTGTGTCTCCTGGTATACTCAGCATGGTAGTGTCTGTCTCCCGGTATACTCAGCATGGTAGTGTGTGTCTCCTGGTATACTCAGCATGGTAGTGTGTGTCTCCTGGTATACTCAGCATGGTAGTGTGTGTCTCCTGGTATACTCAGCATGGTAGTGTGTGTCTCCTGGTATACTCAGCATGGTAGTGTGTGTCTCCTGGTATACTCAACATGGTAGTGTCTGTCTCCTGGTATACTCAGCATGGTAGTGTGTGTCTCCTGGTATACTCAGCATGGTAGTGTGTGTCTCCTGGTATACTCAGCATGGTAGTGTGTGTCTCCTGGTATACTCAGCATGGTAGTGTGTGTCTCCCGGTATACTCAGCATGGTAGTGTGTGTCTCCTGGTATACTCAGCATGGTAGTGTTTGTCTCCCGGTACCTTCACCTCGCTACACTACTTCTTCTTGTGGTCTTATAAGTCTATAAAGCATGTGTAACTTCAGGTTAATGGCCAGAGTTTTTAATGGAGTATTACTCACAAAAGTTGCTCTTTAAATCTTAAGATTCATTTTTATGACGTAAGTTAAATCTTAGAGCAATCTGAGCCTCTTTGGACTTGATTTATGGGTGTAACGTGAAGTATGTATTGTGTAATGTAGAATACCTTGTATGTAGAGTATTATCCAAATATGTTTCGATGATTACAATAAAGTCGACGTTGTTTGTAATTTCAATTTTGGTCCCACGGCAACGACTATTTTTATATGGTGAGAATATTGTTGTTCTAGTCACTTCCTCGTTATTCTTTTTTCTCACTGTTTTTTTTTTAATCATTGTCCAATGTTTCTAAACGTTTTTATCTTTTAACTTCGTATTCATTAATATCATTCGTCGGTTTTACGTTACTCTCTTAATAACTGTTATTTTTAAAGTCCATGGTACCCCAACCCATCTTTTCCACACGCACATACTCAAATCTCTAACTTACCTCAGTTTAAAGACCGTTACACTGCAGGAACAGCCTCCTCGATCGAACTAGCTAGTCCTGCTACCCCTGCTCTAGACAGATGCACCCCCATCCCTGACAGACATAATTTCTGCTGCAACAAATGGTACTGCAATGTCCCTGCAGTACTTTTCCAGACAACAATTAACACTTGTTCTAAACAACCATTAAGTGTCAAAACCCTTGTTCATATATGCAGAAATGATACACAGCTGATTGGATAATTATATTTAAAGCCTATCTACTACACGAGGGTCATTAAGGCTGCGTATAATCTGTTTACCACCAGTCAAGAATACTTTTGCACCTAATATATGGTTAAAGTAAACTTTCAGTGTATATTCAACGAGACATACACCTCTCAGTGTATATACACTGAGACATACACCTCTGAGTGTACAGTATGTGTCCTGACACAGAGTGCAATTTTTGGAAATTTTATTAACGCCAACGTTTCACCTGTACACCAGGGTTTTAAAAGGCACTATAACTAGGAAGGAGAGTATAATATGTAAGTGGGAAAGGTAGAGTGATGTCAGGGAGGAGCAAAAATAGGAGAAAGATTCAATTAGATGGTCACGACGATATACTACTTCGCTCAGCGGCTGTATTACCAGAGGCTTGGCTAATTTTAAACTGCCGTTGTTAGGAATCTAAGAAATGAACACTGAAGTAGGCCTATTGGGCCATACTAAATAGATCCAACTCTCACCCAACCACACCCGCTCATGTACCCGTCTAATTTATATTAAGTTACTCAGTGTTCTTCCCTCATTGACGCTGCCTGAGCATTTTTTCCAGTATAAAACCAGTACTTTCCTATATCCTTTCCAAATATAAATTTCTTGTCCTTGAATCCATTGCTGCGAGTCCTGTCTGAGTTGCAAACATTCACCACGCTATTTATAGCCCCTTTATTTATTTCTGTTTTTCATTTGTCCGCTTCTGTCATGCCTCTCCCAGTTCCACGACTTTCCAGAGTATGCAAATTCAGAACTTCAGTCTATCTTCGTAGGAAAGGTTTCAGATGCAAAGGATCAACTTCGCCAACCTTCTCTGTATATTTTCCAGCGCATTTATGTCCATTACACAAATAACCCACAGATAGGAGAGAGAGAGGAGCTTACGCCGACGTTTCGGTCCGACCTGGACCATTAACAAAGTCACACTAACACAGAAGATGGTAGGACCCGCGTCAGGGACCAGGACAAGTGTTTCCTGACGCGGGTCTTAGCCATATGATGACCCACAGCTGGAGTTTTTGGTCATCTGACAGAGGACTTCCGCTGGCTTACCACTCCACCCTTTTAAAAATCATGGTTATGATATAACATTAGGAGTGTATACTGGGTAATTAACACAAAAGAGAGAGCGAGCGAGTTGTCCAACTCGCCTGTACATACATATACTGGCTCCCTCTCTCTGTCCTTCTAGTGTGACTTGATAAACGATTCAAGTCGGACCGAAATGTCGTGGTGAGCTGCTCTTTGTTGTGTGCGGGTTATTTGTGTATTGTTGCAGTCACGGTATTGTGCCTTCCTGTTATTTATTCTTGTATCTTCTTCATGTAATTTTTCCAACCATTGTTAGCAAGGCAGTTGTTAGACCTGTCTAGGTTAATAGGCCTATGGAAGTTGTTAGACCTGTGGCCGTTCTTAGTCCTCTGGGGGGGTTACTAGATGTGTGGACGTTAGTTTGCACCTCGTTAATGAATTTACGACGGTGGGAATGACGCTGCTCAATTATATAGATTGAAGTTGCAATCATCACTTACCGGAACGGCTCATGAACGGCATGCAATAAAAGCATCGTTAAATTTTATGATTTTTCTCTGTAAACACGTTAACCTTTCGTTCAGGAAATTATTGAAGTGAATCCGTTGTGGAAACCTGGGGGAAATAATAACTGGGTCTGAGTATACTACAAACTAATCACACAATAGAGCTGATAAGCAATGTGAAGGACCTGGGAGTGGTAATGTCTGAAGACCTCACCTTCAAGGACCACAACAATGCCACTCACATCTGCGAGGAAACTGATAGGATGGATAATGAGAACATTCAAGACAAGAGATGTCAAGCCAGTGATGATCTTTTTTAAATCACTTGTTCTCTCTAGGCTGGAATACTGCTGTACATTAACATCCCCATTCAAGGCAGGTGAAATTGCAGATCTAGAGAATGTACAGAGAACCTTTACTGCACGTATAAGTTCCATCAAACACCTTAACTACTGGCAACGCTTGGAAGTACTTTACTTATATTCTCTGGAGCGCAGGCGAGAGAGATATATCATAATCTACACCTGGAAGATTCTGGAGGGACTGGTCCCTAATCTGCACACACAAATCACTCCCTACGAAAGCAAAAGACTTGGCAGGCGATGCAACGTACCCCCAGTGAAAAGTAGGGGCGCCACTGGTACACTAAGAGAAAACACAAAAGTGTCCGGGGCCTAAGACTGTTCAACAGCCTCCCACCAGCCATAAGGGAGCTGGACAGATACCTTAAGTCAGTGCCAGATCAGCCGAGCTGTGGTTCGTAGGTTGGACTACGTGCGGCCAGCAGTAACAGCCTCGTTGATCAGGCCCTGATCTACCAGGTGGTTGGTCATGGTCCGGGCCGCGGGGGCGTTGATCCCCGGAATGCCCTCTAGGTAGACTCCATGTAGGTAGAATCCGCCCCGTAGCTGGGATGGTAGCGCACTCAGCTGATACGCTGAGTCCGGGGGTCGATCCCCGGTACGGGTGGAAATATTTCCTTAAGACACCTGCTGTCTATGTTCATCAGACAGTAAGTAGGTACCTGGGTGTTAGTGGACTGGTGTGGGTGGCATCCTGGGGACAAAATTAACCTAAGTTGCGGGAAATGCTCAGCATAACAAGTGGCTTTCTATATAGTAGTATGTCATTGATGTCAGCTATTTTCTGTATACCTTGTACATGTACTTGTAGAAATAAAGATATTATTATTACGTAACTTCTAGTTCCAGTGTTGATAAAATTACCATTTTTGTCACATGCATTAGGCTCGTGGTTAATTTTCTTAAGAAAATGTTTTAGGCTGTAGTTCAGTTAGTGTAGTTATTCACGTGATAATAGGTGAAATACCATTAATACACTGGTTAGGTTAATGGTTTAAATCCTATCTACTACACGAGGGTAATTAAGTCTGCATGTCACCTGTTCGCCATTTTAAGAATATTTTAATCCCTGTATTAAGCATATAATAAACTGTTATAATAAATTACAATTTTATATTAAAATAACATTATGTAAATGTCTCATTATTTTAATTAAATTAATAATTATAATACTATTAATATGGTAGGGTATAAACAAATTAGGGGGCTCCACTATGCCCAGCCTTTCTAGGGCAGGGTAGGTGCGGATCGACACCATGCCTAGCCCTTCTAGGGCAGGGTAGGTGCCTGAGCCAGAGCTTGCTTTCACCTGCGGCTCACAAGACTGCTATTCCCATTAACTCCCCTTGGGCAGGGAAGATGGCAGACCAAAGATGGGCCTAGCTTCTCCCTACGAGCCCCGTGAGGGCGGGGAATGTGGCTAGGCCTGGGGACCGTTGGTCCCACAGATGAGGAGGTCCCACGTACCTCCTCCCATGGCAGACATTAGTCTGAGATACTCCCGAGAAAAGGAACCAAGGCCGGGCCACCACTTGGACAAGGCCCGGGCCGGTAGAGTCCCGGCGAATCAACAAGAAGAAGAAGAAGGGTAGGTGCCAAAGCTAGAGCTTGCTACCATCTGCAGTTCGCAAAACTGCCCTTCCCGTCAGCCTCCCTGGGGCGGGGAAGATGGCAGACCAGAGAGGCCTAGCTTCTCCCTACGAGCCCCGTGAGGGTGGGGACCATGGCTAGGCCTGGGGACAGTTGGTCCCAGACGATGAGGGGGTACTTGTACCTCCTCCCATGGGAGACATAGGTCTCAGACACTCCCACGACAGGGAGCCAAGGCCGGGTCACCATCTGGAAAAGACCCGGACCGGGGGTGTTCCGGCGAATCTACAACCCCCCCTATAAACAAATTGTTATAATTATAACCATAATTTTTAAAGAGATGAAGAGGTAAGCCAATGGAAGGCCTCGATCAGATGACCAAAAGCTCCAGCTACGGTCATATGACTAAGACCCGCGTCAGGAAACACTTGTCGTGTTTCCTGACGAACCTCACCTAACTTACAATTAAACTGTATACCTTGACTCTGGAATTCTCTCAAAATTTTGTCTAAATACACTCACTAAATCAAGTTTAGAAAATACAATTCACCTCCCCTAAGACTGTTCGTTTCCCACTAAGGTTTAGCGACCTAGATGAGCGAAACGTTCATGAAATAATATATTCTTGACTGGTTTTGACATACAGCCGAAATGACCCTTCTGTAGTAGATAGGCTTTTAACCCCATTATCCAACCATACAATGGTTGACACAAACGGAGCCGTTATTAATCACGTTTTGCCCTCTCTGTGTGCGAAACATAGCCGTTAGAGGTTCCATATATATACCTGGATCTCACCACTGATAACGTTCTTCACAGAGCGAAACGTTGACCCAGATATAAGTTTGTTTTACACTGTGTGTTTTCTTCCATTTTTTGATACAAAGTGGGAAAAAAATTATTTCGACCCCAGTTAGAGGCCCTCTTCATAAGATATCTAAATGAAACGGAAGTGTACACATCTCTTTTTAGTATTGTTAAGCACACGATTCAGTAAAACCTTTTTATAATATGACATTTCGATCTAAATAAGACTAAGTCTGCAGAAATTTCGTAAAAATGTTATTTAGAGCGAAATGTGTTTTGTACCTCAAGTTTCTTAGATTTAAAGCATGTTACTGGCACTTGGCAGTGCTACTCTCTGTAATCTTCAAGTCTGATTGGCACTGCCTGCAGTGCCGGCACCAGCCTACATGATACACTTCTCACTGCCTCTGAGATGGGAAATCCCTTTTGGACTCCTCCATCTCTGACAAACATGTTTACAAATCTGCATTATTTGTTCCCTTGCAAAATGGAGCATAACACATCTCGCTGCAACTGCTGCAATCTCTCCTTGCAAAGCATCTGTTGTCCTGAACAAAGTGACAAAGCTACGTGTGGGCCCTTAGGAACGCCTGCTGTGTTTACTTGATATATTTCTTGTCGTACGCTTAGGAATTACGAAAGTTTAAACAGTCTTTTTAAGACCTGAGATTGTCTTAGATTTTCGGCTGCAAGTGGGTCTTTAAAGGCTGCAATTCACCTGTGTACTACCATCAAGAATATTTTAATTCCTTAAACTGGGAACAAACTCCCAGTGTATATGGGCTGAGGTTAGGTAGGGTTTGTCAGGAAACAGGACAAGTGTTTACTGACGTGGGTCTTAGTCATATGGTGACCCGGAGCTGGAGGTTTTGGTCATCTGACCGAGGCCTTCCACTGGCTTATCCCTCCACCCCTTTAGAAATGATTGTTATGATTATGACCATTAGATCGTAGATATGTCCTGAGAGATACTTCACGGGGAATATACACCAAGAGTATATACACCAAGTGTATATACACCAAGGGATACACACCTCTCAGTGTATATTCACCAAGAGATACACACCTCTCAGTGTATATTCACTGCCAATCATAACCGAATCGTAAAATTATATTTGATGTCGGTATGAGTCTATGTACTTGAACAAGTACATGGTCCGTATGAGTCTATGTACTTGAACAAGTACATGGTCCGTATGAGTCTATGTACTTGAACAAGTACATGGTCCGTATGAGTATGTACTTGAACAAGTACATGGTCCGTATGAGTCTATGTACTTGAACAAGTACATGGTCCGTATGAGTCTATGTACTTGAACAAGTACATGTATGTATGACGTTTCTAGATTGAGAAAGTATGATGCGAGGTGAGCTAGGAGAGCAGCTAGCTGTTCCACACTGTTCACTCTTGCACCTGTCAGAACGTTCTTCAACAGAAAGAACTTCTGAGTTATTTAGTTCTCTGTAAAATGAACAACCTTTAAAAGAAGGGAGTTGCTGGTGAAGGGCTCTTCATGCTGGTGAAGGGGCTCTTGATGCTTATGAAGGTGCTCTTGATGCTGATGAAAGGCTCTTGATGCTGGTGAAGGGGCTCTTGATGCTGGTGAAGAGGTTCTTGATGCTGATGAAGGGCTCTTGATGCTTGTGAAGGGGCTCTTGATGCTGATGAAGGGATCTTGATGCTGGTGAAGGGCTCTTGATGTTTGTGAAAGGGATCTTGATGCTGGTGAAGGGGCTCTTGATGCTAGTGAAGGGGCTCTTGATGTTTGTGAAGGAGCTCTTGATGCTTGTGAAGGGGCTCTTGATGCTGGTGAATGTCTCTTGATGCTGGTGAAGGGGCTCTTGATGCTGGTGAAGGGGCTCTTGATGCTGGTGAAGGGCTCTTGATGCTGGTGAAGGGGATCTGGATGCTGGTGAAGGGCTCTTGATGCTGGTGAAGTGGATATTGATGCTGGTGAAGGGGCTTTTGATGCTGGTGAAGTGAATCTTGATGCTGCTTAAGGGGATCTTGATGCTGGTGAAGTGGATCTTGATGTTGGTGAAGTGGATCTTGATGCTGGTGAAGTGCATCTTGATGCTGGTGAAGTGGATCTTGATGCTGGTGAAGTGGATCTTGATGCTGGTGAAGGGGCTCTTGATGCTGCTGAAGGGGATCTTGATGCTGGTGAAGGGGCTCTTTATGCTGCTGAAGTGGATCTTGATGCTGGTGAAGGGGCTCTTGATGCTGCTGAAGGGGATCTTGATGCTGGTGAAGGGGCTCTTGATGCTGGTGAAGTGGATCTTGATGCTGGTGAAGGGGCTCTTGATGCTGGTGAAGGGGATCTTATGCTGGTGAAGGGGATCTTGATGCTGCTGAAGTGGATCTTGATGCTGCTGAAGGGGATCTTGATGCTGCTGAAGGGGATCTTGATGCTGGTGAAGGGGCTCTTGATGCTCCTGAAGGGGATCTTGATGCTGGTGAAGGGGATCTTATGCTAGTGAAGGGGATCTTGATGCTGCTGAAGGGGATCTTGATGCTGGTGAAGTGGATCTTGATGCTGCTGAAGTGGATCTTGATGCTGCTGAAGTGGATCTTGATGCTGCTGAAGGGGATCTTGATGCTGGTGAAAGGGTTCTTGATACTGGTGAAGTGGATCTTGATGTTGGTGAAGGGGCTCTTGATGCTGGTAAAGTGTATCTTGATGCTGCTGAAGGGGATCTTGATGCTGCTGAAGTGGATCTTGATACTGCTGAAGGGGAACTTGATGCTGCTGAAGGGGATCTTGATGCTGCTGAAGTGGATCTTGATGCTAGTGAAGTGGATCTTGATGCTGCTGAAGTGGATCTTGATGCTGCTGAAGTGGATCTTGATGCTGCTGAAGTGGATCTTGATGCTGCTGAAGGGGATCTTGATGCTGGTGAAAGGGCTCTTGATGCTGCTGAAGTGGATCTTGATGCTGGTGAAGGGGCTCTTGATGCTGGTAAAGTGTATCTTGATGCTGCTGAAGGGGATCTTGATGCTGCTGAAGTGGATCTTGATGCTGCTGAAGGGGAACTTGATGCTGCTGAAGGGGATCTTGATGCTGCTGAAGGGGCTCTTGATGCTGCTGAAGGGGATCTTGATGCTGCTGAAGTGGATCTTGATGCTGCTGAAGGGGATCTTGATGCTGGTTAAAGGGCTCTTGATGCTGCTGAAGTGGATCTTGATGCTGGTGAAGGGGCTCTTGATGCTGCTGAAGTGGATCTTGATGCTGGTGAAGGGGCTCTTGATGCTGGTAAAGTGGATCTTGATGCTGCTGAAGGGGATCTTGATGCTACTGAAGTGGATCTTGATGCTGCTGAAGTGGATCTTGATGCTGGTGAAGGGGATCTTGATGCTGCTGAAGGGGATCTTGATGCTGCTGAAGGGGATCTTGATGCTGCTGAAGGGGATCTTGATGCTGCTGAAGGGGATCTTGATGCTGCTGAAGGGGATCTTGATGCTGGTGAAAGGGCTCTTGATCCAAGGGTTTACCTTGACTCATGAATAAAAACAGCATCTCGGGGCACAACTTTTATGCCATCTCGCAGTCAAGTATATATTCCACTTGAGAGTGCTGGGGGCTCGAGTCTCCGTCACAAGGAGTGGATACTGCTACACCGCCTCCCGCAGGAGCTAATACAACTGGTTCTGTTTGCTTATTCAGAACACACGTTGCTACAATGGTGCATCATGTTGCAACAAACTTCAAGAGGAGTCAGGTGTTGCTCAGAATGATTAGTGATAGGCTTTGATTCTTTGAACTGGGAGAGAATAAGAGAGAGAAGGGAGAGAGAGGGAGGAAGGGTGAAGGAAGGACAGGAAGATAGGCAAGAGGAATTAGAAGTAATAATGTGATAAGTCAAGAAGAAAAAATTATCAACAGCAACACCAACAAGGAAGAGTGGTAATAGTATTAGATATAGTTGTGGTAGTAGTAGTTGTGGTAGTAGTAGTTGTGGTAGTAGTAGTTGTGGTAGTAGTAGTTGTGGTAGTAGTAGTTGTGGTAGTAGTAGTTGTGGTAGAAGTAGTTGTGGTAGTAGTAGTTGTGGTAGTAGTAGTTGTCGTAGTAGTAGTTGTGGTAGTAGAAGTTGTGGTAGTAGTAGTTGTGGTAGTAACAGTTGTGGTACTAGTAGTAGTTGTGGTACTAGAAGTAGTTGTGGTAGTAGTAGTTGTGGTAGTAGTAGTAGTTGTGGTAGTAGTAGTTGTAGTAGTAGTAGTTGTGGTAGTAGTAGTTGTGGTAGTAACAGTTGTGGTACTAGTAGTTGTGGTAGTAGTAGTTGTGGTAGTAGTAGTTGTGGTAGTAGTAGCAGTTGTGGTACTAGTAGTAGTTGTGGTAGTAGTAGTTGTGGTAGTAGTAGTTGTGGTACTAGTAGCAGTTGTGGTAGTAGTAGTTGTGGTAGTAACAGTTGTGGTACTAGTAGTAGTTGTGGTACTAGTAGTAGTTGTGGTAGTAGTAGTTGTGGTAGTAACAGTTGTGGTACTAGTAGCAGTTGTGGTACTAGTAGTAGTTGTGGTAGTAGTAGTTGTGGTAGTAGTAGTAGTTGTAATAGTAGTAGTTGTGGTAGTAGTAGTAGTTGTGGTAGTAACAGTTGTGGTACTAGTAGCAGTTGTAGTACTAGTAGTAGTTGTAGTAGTAGTAGTTGTGGTAGTAGTAGTTGTGGTAGTAGTAGTTGTGGTAGTAACAGTTGTGGTACTAGTAGTAGTTGTGGTAGTAGTAGTTGTGGTAGTAGTAGTTGTGGTAGTAGTAGCAGTTGTGGTACTAGTAGTAGTTGTGGTAGTAGTAGTTGTGGTAGTAGTAGTTGTGGTAGTAGTAGTTGTGGTCCTAGTAGTAGTTGTGGTACTAGTAGTTGTGGTAGTAGTAGTTGTGGTAGTAGTAGCAGTTGTGGTCCTAGTAGTAGTTGTGGTACTAGTAGTAGTTGTGGTACTAGTAGCAGTTGTGGTGCTAGTAGTAGTTGTGGTAGTAGTAGTTGTGGTCCTAGTAGTAGTTGTGGTACTAGTAGTTGTGGTAGTAGTAGTTGTGGTAGTAGTAGTTGTGGTAGTAGTAGTTGTGGTAGTAGTAGTTGTGGTAGTAGTAGCAGTTGTGGTCCTAGTAGTAGTTGTGGTACTAGTAGTAGTTGTGGTACTAGTAGCAGTTGTGGTACTAGTAGCAGTTGTGGTACTAGTAGTAGTTGTGGTAGTAGTAGTTGTGGTAGTAGTAGTTGTGGTAGTAACAGTTGTGGTACTAGTAGTAGTTGTGGTACTAGTAGTAGTTGTGGTACTAGTAGTAGTTGTGGTACTAGTAGCAGTTGTGGTACTAGTAACAGTTGTGGTACTAGTAGTAGTTGTGGTACTAGTAGTAGTTGTGGTACTAGTAACAGTTGTGGTACTAGTAGCAGTTGTGGTACTAGTAGTAGTTGTGGTACTAGTAGTAGTTGTGGTACTAGTAGTAGTTGTGGTACTAGTAGCAGTTGTTTTACTAGTAGCAGTTGTGGTACTAGTAGCAGTTGTGGTACTAGTAACAGTTGTGGTACTAGTAGCAGTTGTGGTACTAGTAGTAGTTGTGGTACTAGTAACAGTTGTGGTACTAGTAGCAGTTGTGGTACTAGTAGTAGTTGTGGTAGTAGTAGTTGTGGTACTAGTAGTTGTGGTAGTAGTAGTTGTGGTATAAAGTTGTGGTACTAGTAGCAGTTGTGGTACTTACATGTAGCTTGTGGTACTAGTAGTAGTTGTGGACTAGTAGTAGTTGTGGTACTAGTAGTTCAGTTGTTATATAGTGAGTCAGTTGTGGTACTAGTAGCAGTTGTGGTACTAGTAGCAGTTGTGGTACTAGTAGCAGTTGTGGTATACTAGTAGTAGTTGTGATACTAGTAGCAGTTGTGGTACTAGTAGTAATTGTGGTACTAATAGCAGTTGTGGTATACTAGTAGTAGTTGTGGTACTAGTAGCAGTTGTGGTACTAGTAGCAGTTGTGGTATACTAGTAGTAGTTGTGGTACTAGTAGTAATTGTGGTACTAGTAGCAGTTGTGGTACTAGTAGCAGTTGTATCATTAATAATAATAATAATAATAATAATAATAATAATAACATAGTATCGCTTTTGCAGTTATTATGCAACTTACACACACACACACACACATACATACACACACACACACACACACATACAGATGTTAGGAAGTATTTCTTCAGTCACAGAGTTGTCGGGAAATGGAATAGTTTAGGAAGCGATGTAGTGGAGGCAGTTTCCATACATAGCTTTAAGCAGAGGTATGATAAAGCTCATGGCGCAGGGAGATTGACCCAGTAGCGGCCAGTGAAGAGGCGGGGCCAGGAGCTTTGAATCGACCCCTGCAACCACAACTAGGTGAGTACACACACTAGAACTGTGTCAGGGAATGTGAGAAGAGTTAGTAAAATGTATAACTCAATTGAACATGCACTTCAAAGGCAAAAATACTTAATGAACTAGCTCGCTGTAATACACAGGCAAATATAATTTGTAAATAGGAAACAATAAAATTTCTTTTTGTTTTTTAAGCGAATTTAATGCATTGCCGAGCATTGTATTCATTATTCAGTATTGATGTTGTATAATTATCAACTAGGTTACATTTATATATATTTTTGGTTATTTTTGTTTAACCCCTGAATTTATATATAGGATGACTAAGACCCGCGTCAGGAAACACTTGACCTGTTTCCTGACGAACCTTACCTAACCTATATATAGGTTTTAAAATATATATATAGTATATATATATATAGTATATATATATATAATATATATATATATATATATATATATATATATATATATATATATATATATATATATATATATATATATATATATATATATATATATATATTTAAAGGTGATAGTCAGTGTATATATATGATGACCCACAGCTGGAGCTTTTGGTCATCTGACCGAGGACTTCCGCTGGCTTGCCAGTCCTCCTCTTAAAAAATCATGGTTATGATTATAATCATTAATATTCTGTTTGGTGATAGGATTATCTTCATCTTAATGGTCCTCGTATAGTAGATAGGCATAAAACCCTATTAACTAACTACAAGTATATATATTTGTAAGTGTGTCAGTTGTTATTCTCACTTCTGACGTTCCTCCTGTTATTGTTCTGACTTTTGATGTTCTTGCTAGGCTTAAAAGTTTTAAAACACCCTTAAGTTCCAAAATGAAGTCAAAGGCAGAATAAATTGTTATTAAGACGTGTACATTAGATACTTTTTTTGAAGTCAATAAAGAATATAAGTTCTCAAGACTGTTGAGGACAGACTGTTTCTACCGGCGTGCTTTATGCCAGGGCTCTACTGTTAGTTCCACCTCACTTCCCTAGGCATGTTAAAACCAGTTTTTTCAGTTTAAATCCCTCTCCTTCCCTCCCTACGGTTGAACGACACACTCCAGGGGTCAGCATGTGTCCTGACCTACAGAGGCACAGCTGTGTCGTCTCCCCTGGACACATGCTGGTTCATGTATTGATGTTTCCATCTGACCGGTTACTGTCGTTCACAACATTCAATGGTCAGTCTTTGAAGATTTATATGACATCGATGACTCTCCTATTGTTCTATTGCCCTTTTTTTTACATTTTCATTTGACATCTGAGAAAACAGTTGGATGGTGTTGACTGGTCACTGTGTACGTCGCTAAAAAACATTGTTTTAAGGGGACCCACAGCCTCGGAGATGTGGATAAAAAGACTTCGAGGAAGAATATTTGGATTTCTTCCTGAAGCTATCTGAATATTCCACTTCCCCTACCACCCCATCATTTTAGTCTTTTCTACCAATAGGTATATTTTATTACATAATATGGTACAAAAGGTTTAAAAAGATGCATTACTGCAACGTGTTTATTGCAGATTACAGTGCGACTATCTCATCCAGCTCCTCAGAGCTGGGGCGCGTGCCCAAGATTTTGGTACACTTATTATATTTGAAGAAAATGTGGTATATTATCACATGCATGTAACTAATATAAATTTTAAAAGAGGTGGAGTGGTAAGCCAGTGGAAGGCCTCGATCAGATGACCAAAAGCTCCAGCTGTGGGTCATCATATGACTTAAGACCCGCGTCAGGAAACACTTGTCCTGTTTCATAACAAACCTTACCTAACCTAACTTTAAGTATTAATCCTGCTAGGGGCCACACACTGTTGATAAGTAATCACGTTCGATCCAGGGAAGGGTGAGGACAAGTCCAATTCCTCGCATCAAGATCCCCTCTCACTGGCCTTGAGGGAACTTACGTAGAGATACGGGATCGGTGTTCGCTCCATCAATCGGGATGGAGTGAGCACATCGATCCCAGGCTGAGGTACTGATTACCTCAGGATGCTCCTCTTCTTCCACCGTCCTTCTCTGTATTGGACTGAAGAAGCCACTATGAGGCGAAACGTTCCCTCAACAAAGATTCCCAAATGTTACACAAGTGTCTAATTTATCAAGTTCTCGGCTCTAAGGTATTTACATCACACATATACAGAGCGTCTTTCATACACAGCTTTCTGGACATCGAAGTGAGTTCGACCATCGTCTCTGAAGACACTTGTAATGCACTCATACAAGAGGTTAGGTAAGGTTCGTCAGGAAACAGGACAAGTGTTTCCTAACGCGGGTCCATATGATGACCCACAGCTGGAGCTTTTGGTCATCTGACCGAGGCCTTACACTGGCTTACCACTCCACCCCTTTAAAAATTATGGTCATGGAGGAGGAGGTGTTGATTCACCGGGAATTCTCCCGGTCCGGGTCTTTACCAGATGGCGACCCGGCTCCGGCTCCCTGGCGTGGGAGTAGCAGAGACCTAAGTCTCCCATGGGAGGGGGTACCCCTCAGAGGTGGGACCAACTGGTCACAGGCCTAGCCATATTCGCCCACAAGCACGAGGCAGGTAGGTAGATAGATGCTAGGCCACTCTGGTCTGCCACCTTCCCCGCCCCAAGGAGGCTGACGGGAAGGACAGGCTTGCGAGCCGCAGATGGTAGCAAGCTCCAGCCTTGGCACCTACCCTGCCCTAGAAGGGCTGGGCATGGTGAGCGACCAATTATGGTTCAGTTCAGACTCTCAGGTAAGGACCCACTAGGGGCGAGGGGGAAGTGAGGACAGAAGAAGAATAGCCGGTGAGAGGAAGAGCTTAAGTAGAAGAGAAAGAGTCAGGACTAAACCCAACAGTCTAACTACTGGATACACACACAACCCGCACATATAAAAGAGAGGAGCTACGACGACGTTTCGGTCCGACTTGGACCAGTCACGGTATTGTGCTTTTTTTGTTATTTAACTACTGGATGTCAGGTAAGGTTAGTTAGTTCAGACTCTCAGGTAAGGACCCACTAGGGGCGAGGGGGAAGTGGGGACAGAAGATGAATAGCCGGTGAGAGGAAGAGCTGAAGTAGAAGAGAAAGAGTCAGGACTAAACCCAACAGTCTAACTACTTATAGGTAAGGTCATAATCATAACCCACTTATACAAGAGATCAATATCTTGTTTTTGACGGCCAGATTATCATTATGTATTATTATTATTTAGCTTAATGGGATTTTAAGGGAGCTCTTTTTTAAAGGGTAGAATTTAAGTTACCCTCCCCTTCCTTGGATCAATCCTATTGCCCAGGCGTTGTTTGCCCCTACGGGTCTAGCTGTTCCCCAATACGTAATAGTAATATTATTAAATAACCATTTTTTAATAGTTAACCATCAACTGTAGGAAATTTCAAGAGAATGGCTGGTATAACTATGCAAATTTCTAATTCACTGTTATTTTTTGGAAATGAATACGTATGTATAAAGTCAGGATAGATGGTCTATAAATCTTACAATTCTTGCCAAAATTTTAGCATAATATTTTTCAAGATCGAAAATTAAAATGATTGAAATTAAAAGAACATTACACACCAAGATATGAATTATTACCTCTCAACATCGTGTGACTAAAATCACTCGCTACCTTAACACAGGCACAAAGTGGCAAGGTCACTTACCAACACCTTTAAAATCCACCCAAAGTGGTCAGGCCACTTAACCTCTCTTACCTATCTCTTCCGGTCCGCCCACGATATTTTTTTTTCGCTGCTCTGTTCTCTCCTATCCTAGCCATCAATTTCTTTACATTAATGATAACAGAGGTACACTATGTGTCTTTTGATGTGTAATAATTATAACCATAATTCTTAAAGGAGTGAGCCAGTGGAAGGCCTCGGTCATATGACCAAAACACTTGTCCTGTTTCCTGACAAACCTGACCTTAGTCTTCTCTTGTTGTGTATATACTGGGAGCAGCGGTGCATGTAGACGTGGAGTGGTGTATGTATCTCAGTATATATCCACTTAGAGCTTACGCTAAACCTTAATGGCCCATCCATATGAATTATAAAAGTATTCTTGACTGGTGAGCAGGTGATATGCAGCCTTAATGACCCTCGTATAGTTAATAGTCACAGTGTTCCAGACTATGGAGCAGTTCTCTTCTCTATGCTGAGGGACTGATCACCTCAAAACTACGTCTTCGAGGGAGATGGACTGGTGATATAGTTATATGATATAGTCAAATGTTGTTACAGGTGATGGCGTTTTGTTCGTCAGGAAAGAGAACAAAAGTGTTCCCTAACACGGAGTCTTTGTCAGTTGGTGAACACTTAAGTACCAGATCATCCACTGCCCTGCCAAAGTTACGGTTAGGCTAGGTAAGGTTTGTCAGGAAACAGGACAAGTGTTTCCTGACGTGGGTCTCAGTCATATGATGACCCACAACTGGAGCTTCTGGCCATCTGAGCGAGGCCTTCCACTGGCTTACCCCTCTACCACTTAAAAAAATTATGGTTATGATTTTAACCACTGAGTTCATTCAGCCAAAGTTACGTTTTACACGTCATTTATAATTAACACTGTTTCAGCTGCTGAGCAATCCGCGAAATGTATCCCTGTATACTCTAAGCTCAGCCCCCTCTACCTCCCTGTTCACCAAGCAGTAAGTAGGTACCTGGGTGTTAGTAGAC
This sequence comes from Cherax destructor, assembly GCA_009830355.1. NCBI lineage: Eukaryota > Metazoa > Arthropoda > Malacostraca > Decapoda > Parastacidae > Cherax > Cherax destructor. The sequence continues at coordinate 61,455 of WNWK01001023.1, read as the reverse complement.
TGGTGTGGGTCACATCCTGGGGACAAAAGTAATTTAAGTTCTGGGAAATGCTCCGCATAACCAGTGACTTTCTATATAGTATGTCACTGATGTCAGCTATGGTCTGTATAAGTTGTATCATGTACTTGTAAAAATAAACATTATTATTATTGTTATTATTATTGTTATTATTATTATTATTATTATTTTTATTATTATTATTATTATTATTATTATTATTATTATTATTATTATTATTATTATTATTATACCTACCATGAATTTTTTTCGCTCTACACATAAAATTGGCAAAATGTTAGCTACACAGTGCAATGAAAATATTAACACTGTTGTAATTAAAACACATTTTTGTTTAAATGAAGCTGATCGGAAGAGGCTTTCTAAGGTTATCTTACAGAAACGAAATTTCAAGGTTTGTATAACTTGGCACACAAGGGCGTCTGCACGAGCCGGTAGTTGTATAAACTGATACAGTAAACAAGTGATGAAAGGTTGAAACCGAGCGAATGAAGCGTTCCCAAGATATAAATAAAACTTTGGATGAAGAAAAACTCCAGGAACCACTGAAAATTACATCGGAATAATAATAATAATAATAATAATTTTATTATTATTGCTGTTGTTGTGACTTTACTCCTTAATCGGTTATCTCTTAATTAAGATGTGTGCTGCCCCTTTCTTATAATTGTCACTTAATAGCCACTGAGATTAAATCTGGTGTCATCAAGAAAGGCAAGAGGAAGGAGCTGGGTAAATCTGGTATCAACAACAGATTCAGAGGGAACTCTAGGTAAATCTGGTATCAACAGATTCATGAGGGGGGACTCTAGGTAAATCTGGTATCAACAGATTCAAGGGGAACTAGGTAAATCTGGTATCAACAGATTAATGGGGGACTCTAGGTAAATCTGGTATCAACAGATTAATGGGGGACTCAAGGTAAATCTGGTAATAACAGATTCATTGGGGGACTCTAGGTAAATCTGGTATCAACAGATTCATGGGGGGACTCTAGGTAAATCTGTTATCAACAGTTTCAGGGGGACTAGGTAAATCTGGTATCAACAGATTCAAGGGTAACTCTAGGTAAATCTGGTATCAACAGATTCATGGGGGGACTCTAGGTAAATCTGGTATCAACAGATTCATGGGGGGACTCAAGGTAAATCTGGTAATAACAGATTCATGGGGGGGGGGACTAGGTAAATCTGGTATCAACAGATTCATGGGGGGGACTCTAGGTAAATCTGTTATCAACAGTTTCAGGGGGACTAGGTAAATCTGGTATCAACAGATTCAGGGGGGACTCTTAGGTAAATCTGGTATCAACAGATTCAGGGGAGACTCTTAGGTAAATCTGGTATCAACAGATTCAGGGGGAGATTCGAAGGAAGTCACTTTTCGCTGGTCTTAAAATTAACAGTCAAATTAATTTGGTAATGTAACTCGTTTAATTACTTTTACGATCTTCCTAAAATACGCACCTGAGATTTACTTGTTTTTCCTCTCTAAATGTGAGGGCGGACCAGCTTGTAACTTCTTGGTTACACTAGGGTTATTAAGGCTGGTTGATTAATGGCCTTTTAAAGCCTATCGAGTACATTAGGGTTATTAAGGCTGGTTGATTAATGGCCTTTTAAAACATATCGAGTACACTAGGGTCATTAAGACTGGTTGATTAATGGCCTTTTAAAACCTATCGAGTACACTAGGGTCATTAAAGCTGGTTGATTAATGGTTTTAAAGCCTATCGAGTACACTAGGGTTATTAAGGCTGGTTGATTAATGGTTTTAAAGCCTATTGACTTCACTAGGGCCATTAAGGTTGGTTCGTTAATGGGGGTTTAAAGCTTATCGACTACACTTGCGTCATTAAGGATGGTTGGTTAATGGGGTAAAGCCTAATGACTTCACTAGGGTCATTAAGGCTGATTGGTTAATGGTTTCAAAGCCTATTGCCTACACTAGGGTCATTATGATTAGTTTGTACATGGGGTTTAAAGCATATCTATTACACTAGGGTCATTAAGGCTGGTTAGTTTGTTAACTGCTAGTTGTCATCAACAAATTCCACTAACATCTGTGTTTAAAGTTTCAAGTAGATCTGAAGAGACGTTCTTAAGTGTTCACTCTAAAGTCAAAATCATTTATTGGATTTAAGGACTTGCCAAGTATGGGCCAGTAGGCCTGCTGCAGTGTTCCTCCTGTTAATTTTTTTTTTTTTTTTTTAATCACTAACCTTTTCCTTAATAACATACCTAGTGTTGAAAATTTGAAGCCGAGCGCAAGAGCAATTGCAGATTCGTAATAGAAAACCTTAAATTTAGAAACAAATAAATACGACAACCAATGTAGTTCCCATTGTTTTTGTAATCAGATTTGTCGGCGATCCTTCCATTCCAATACAATGTATCGCAAGATTTAATAATATCAGAGAATAGTGCCCCCCTCTCTCTCTCTCTCTCTCTTCTCTCTCTCTCTCTCTCTCTCTCTCTCTCTCTCTCTCTCTCTCTCTCTCTCTCTCTCTCTCTCTCATATATATATATATATATCCCTCTCAGGTATTGGTAATATAAAGCTTCAGAAATGCTCTCATTTTATATGGAAAAATAGCCATAAATGCAGAATATTGAGGTCCTCTATTGATTAAGTTTCACCCACACAGAGATGCACATCCGTGTATATACACCAAGAGGTACATAGCTATCTATATACACCTGTGTATATAGATACTCAACACTTAGTGTGTATATATACTGAGAGAAACATTTCTCGGTATATATGCCCTGTAATATACACACCTCACAATGTATATACCCTGATAGATACACATTCACCTCTGTGTATATACCCTGACTGCTGCTGTTCTTTCATTGCTACTATATTATACATTCTTTCCTACATAATACAACTGCATCTTATACATTTCTTTCAATTAACATAAAAAGTCACTCCTCTTCCTGCTTGTATCGTCACTCCCACCTGCTGTTCCTATCTATCTATTGTTGTTACTTGTCTGCCAATATCTTTTGTTAATGGCGCAATGCGTTGCAGCTGCCGCTTTTGGAGTGCTAATATTGATCTTCAATATCTAGTGTTGCATGTGTGGTGATTTCTTATTGATGTTGTTAATGACTGTAGGACGGAGTAAGTTGTGGCTTCTCTTGTGTGGAGGTGTCTGGTCTGTTGTTGGTGTTAGTGGTGACGCTGTTAGTGTTGTTGGTGTTAGTGGTGACGCTGTTAGTGGTGGTGCTGTTAGTGGTGACGCTGTTAGTGGTGGTGCTGTTAGTGGTGACGCTGTTAGTGGTGGTGCTGTTGGTGCTACTGTTAGTGGTGATGCTGTTGTTGCTACTGTTAGTGGTGGTGCTGTTAGTGGTGGTACCGTTGTTGCTACTGTTAGTGGTGGTGCTGTTGTTGCTACTGTTAGTGGTGGTGGTGTTAGTGGTGGTGCTGTTAGTGGTGACGCTGTTAGTGGTGGTGCTGTTGTTGTCACTGTTAGTGGTGACGCTGTTAGTGGTGGTGCTGTTGTTGTCACTGTTAGTGGTGACGCTGTTAGTGGTGGTGCTGTTGTTGCTACTGTTAGTGGTGACGCTGTTAGTGGTGGTGCTGTTGTTGTCACTGTTAGTGGTGACGCTGTTAGTGGTGGTGCTGTTGTTGCTACTGTTAGTGGTGACGCTGTTAGTGGTGGTGCTGTTGTTGCTGCTGTTAGTGGTGGTGCTGTTGTTGCTGCTGTTAGTGGTGGTGCTGTTGTTGCTGCTGTTAGTGGTGGTGCTGTTGCTGCTGCTGTTAGTGGTGGTGCTGTTGCTGCTGCTGTTGTTGGTGCTGTTAGTGGTGGTGCTGTTGTTGCTACTGTTGGTGTTGGTGCTGTTATTGCTGTTGTTGCTACTGTTAGTGGTGGTGCTGTTGCTGGTACTGTTGCTGCTGCTGGTGTTGGTGCTGTTAGTGGTGGTGCTGTTGTTGGTAATGCTGCTGCTGTTAGTGGTGGTGCTGTTGTTGCTGCTGTTAGTGGTGGTGCTGTTGCTGGTACTGTTGCTGCTGCTGGTGTTGCTGCTGTTAGTGGTGGTGCTGTTGTTGGTAATGCTGCTGCTGTTAGTGGTGGTGCTGTTGTTGCTGCTGTTAGTGGTGGTGCTGTTGTTGGTACTATTGCTGCTGCTGGTTTTGGTGCTGTTAGTGGTGGTGCTGTTGTTAGTGGTAGTGCTGTTAGTGGTGGTGCTGTTGTTGGTGGTGGTGCTGTTGTTGGTACTGTTGCTACTGCTGGTGTTGGTGCTGTTAGTGGTGGTGCTGTTGTTGCTGTTGTTAGTGGTGGTGCTGTTGTTGCTGTTGTTAGTGGTGGTGCTGTTGTTGGTACTGTTGCTGCTGCTGGTTTTGGTGTTGTTAGTGGTGGTGCTGTTGTTAGTGGTAGTGCTGTTGTTAGTGGTGGTGCTGTTGTTAGTGGTGGTGCTGTTGTTGGTACTGTTGCTACTGCTGGTGTTGGTGCTGTTAGTGGTGGTGCTGTTGTTGGTACTGTTGCTACTGCTGGTGTTGGTGCTGTTAGTGGTGGTGCTGTTGTTGATGCTGCTGGTGTTGGTGCTGTTAGTGGTGGTGCTGTTGTTGCTGGTGTTAGTGGTAGAGCTGTTGTTGGTACGGTTGCTACTGCTGGTGTTGCTGCTGTTATTGCTGCTGTTGCTACTGCTGCTGCTGACTCGTCCAGCTGACCAAATACCTGACGCTGAACAAACGAGAACCAGTAAACACACAACTGACTTCAAACTTGCCCAAAACACATGAAACATCCCCCCAAACACCTGCAGTTTGTTCCCAATATATGTCACGTAAGACCTGCAGCGGCGGGCGCTCAAAAAATACACTGATGAGTTTTCCAATCAATACCAGTGTTTACCTCATTTGTAATAAATATGTAATAAAAAATAAATTTACAATCTAAAATTGTATTTGAATACAATAGTTTCAGTGATATATTTAATATATTCGTTGCATATTAGCATAAACCTGTACTTTCTAGAACGCAGGCGGGAGAGATACATTATTATATACACATGGAAAATTCTCGAGGGATTAGTACCAAACTTGCACATGAAAATCACTCCCTACGAAAGCAAAAGACTCGGCAGGCGATGTAACATCCCCCCAATGAAGAGCAGGGGTGCCACTAGCACGTTGAGGGACAACACAATAAGTGTCAGGGGCCCAAGATTGTTCAACTGCCTCCCAGCATACATCAGGGGGATTACCAACAAACCCCTGGCTGTCTTGAAGCAGGTACTGGACAGGCACCTAAAGTCGGTACCTGACCAACCAGGCTGTGGTTCGTACGTTGGACTGCGTGCGGCCAGCAGTAACAGCCTAGTTGATCAGGCTCTGGTCCAACATGAGGCCTGGTCATGGACCGGGCCGCGGGGGCGTTGACCCCTGGAATTCTCTCCAGGTAAACTCCAGGTAATAGTAGTTTGAGACAAAGAAATTATTAATTTTATATCTATAAGTATTTAGTGAGATTAGTTTGAAACACCATGCCTATCCCTTCGAAGGCAGGGTAGGTCCCTGAGCCAGAGCTTGCTGCTACCATCTGCAGCTCACAAGACTGCTATTCCCATTAGCTCCCCTGGGGCTGGGAAGATGGCAGACCAGAGAGAGACCTAGCTTCTCCCTACGAGCCCCGTGGGGGCGGGAAATGTGGCTAGGCCTGTGGACAGTTGATCCCAACGATGAGGAGGTACTTATACCTCCTCCCATGGCAGACATTAGTCTGAGATACTCCCGAGAAAGGGAGCCAAGACCGGGCCACCACTTGGTAAAGGCCCGGGCCGGGAGAGTCCCGGCGAACCAAGAAGAAGTTTGAAATTGCAATAAAAAAAGTTATAACTGAACATATTTTTAAAGGGGTGGACCGGTAAGCCAGCGGAAGGCCTCGGTCAGGTGACCAAAAGTTTCAACGGCGGGTCATCATCTGACTAAGACCCGCGTCAGAAAACACTTGTCCTGTTTCCTGACTAACCTTTCAAATTGCAAAATTTGGGAATTTTGAGTGTTCGACCCTTCAGGGGCTTTTGTTCCAAGGAAATGGTGCCGGCGTACCGCTGGAACACAAGTTAAAATCCGCTGTTTCTGGCCAGAAACTGGTTGGGCGATAGATAGGCTTGTCACCTTAAAAATTAAACATGTTATGTGTTTTTTTCATTTTCTGTAGGGGAAAGTCTCTCGATCCAAGGAACTGGAGGTGTCTTACCCTTCCTCGAATCGATCCTAATTACCTCTCATACTCCGGGTGCTCTATAACTCCTACGGGTTTGGCGGAATTTAGGTGATGCGCCAAACCTGTGTGTTGTCATTCGCAGCAAGGTATAGTGTGGGCTCGATCCTCCGTCGTATAAAACGAACCCCGTGTGTGTGTGTGTGTGTGTCTTCACGAGGCTCATGACACACGCACACACTCACTCGGATGACTCAAAGGGATGTTATGTTAAGAAGTATTTCTTTAGTCATAGAGTTGTCAGGAAGTGGAATAGTCTGGCAAGTGACGTAGTGGTGGCAGGAACCATACATAGTTTTAAGACGAGGTATGATAAAGCTCATGGAGCAGGGAGAGGACCTAGTAGCGATCAGTGAAGAAGCAGGGCCAGGAGCTATGAATCGACCCCTGCAACCCCAAATAGGTGAGTACACACACGTTTAGACAACGCGCATTAGGGTCTGGCTGGAGGTACTATATACATTGTCGGTATAAAGGGATTAGTTAATGAAAGACCTGAAGACAGCGCTGCTGGCTTGCGTTCTTTCTTTACTGGAGCCTTCTTGGAGCTACTGGAGCCTCAGTACTTCCAGTAGCTACTGGAGCCTCAGAACTTCCAGTAGCTACTGGAGCCTCAGTACTTCCAGTAGCTACTGGAGCCTCAGTACTTCCAGTAGCTACTGGAGCCTCAGAACTTCCAGTAGCTACTGGAGCCTCAGTACTTCCAGTAGCTACTGGAGCCTCAGTACTTCCAGTAGCTACTGGAGCCTCAGTACTTCCAGTAGCTACTGGAGCCTCAGTACTTACAGTAGCTACTGGAGCCTGAGAACTTCCAGTAGCTACTGCAACCTCAGTACTTCCAGTTGCTACTGGAGCCTCAGAACTTCCAGTAGCTACTGGAACCTCAGTACTTCCAGTTGCTACTGGAACCTCAGAACTTCCAGTAGCTACTGGAACCTCAGTACTTCCAGTAGCTACTGGAACCTCAGATACTTCCAGTTAGCTACTGAGAGCTCAGTAACTTCCAGTAGCTACTGGAACCTCATACTTCCAGTTGTTACTGGAACCTCAGAACTTCCAGTAGCTACTGGAACCTCAGTACTTCCAGTAGCTACTGGAGCCTCAGAACTTCCAGTAGCTACTGGAGCCTCAGTACTTCCAGTAGCTACTGGAGCCTCAGAACTTCCAGTAGCTACTGGAGCTTCAGTACTTCCAGTAGCTACTGGAGCCTCAGCACTTCCAGTAGCTACTGGCAGCCTCCAGTACTGGTACTTCCAGTAGCCTGACTCAGCTCCAGCTCTGAGCGAACTTCCAGTAGCTACTGGAACCTCAGTACTTCCAGTTGCTACTGGAACCTCAGAACTTCCAGTAGGTACTGGAGCCTCAGAACTTTCAGTAGCTACTGGAACCTCAGTACTTCCAGTAGCTACTGGAGCCTGAGAACTTCCAGTAGCTACTGGAACCTCAGTACTTCCAGTTGCTACTGGAGCCTCAGAACTTCCAGTAGCTACTGGAACCTCAGTACTTCCAGTTGCTACTGGAACCTCAGAACTTCCAGTAGCTACTGGAACCTCAGTACTTCCAGTAGCTACTGGAGCCTCAGAACTTCCAGTAGCTACTGGAGCCTCAGAACTTCCAGTAGCTACTGGAGCCTCAGAACTTCCAGTAGCTACTGGAACCTCAGTACTTCCAGTTGCTACTGGAGCCTCAGAACTTCCAGTAGCTACTGGAACCTTAGTACTTCCAGTTGCTACTGGAACCTCAGAACTTCCAGTAGCTACTGGAACCTCGGTACTTCCAGTAGCTACTGAAGCCTCAGAACTTCCAGTAGCTACTGGAACCTCAGTACTTCCAGTTGCTACTGGAGCCTCAGAACTTCCTGTAGCTACTGCAACCTCAGTACTTCCAGTTGCTACTGGAACCTCAGAACTTCCAGTAGCTACTGGAACCTCAGTACTTCCAGTAGCTACTGGAGCCTCAGAACTTCCAGTAGCTACTGGAACCTCAGTACTTCCAGTTGCTACTGGAACCTCAGAACTTCCAGTAGCTACTGGAACCTCAGTACTTCCAGTTGCTACTGGAACCTCAGAACTTCCAGTAGCTACTGGAACCTCAGAACTTCCAGTAGCTACTGGAACCTCAGAACTTCCAGTAGCTACTGGAGCCTCAGAACTTCCAGTAGCTACTGGAACCTCAGAACTTCCAGTAGCTACTGGAACCTCAGAACTTCCAGTAGCTACTGGAGCCTCAGAACTTCCAGTAGCTACTGGAGCCTCAGACTTCCAGTAGCTACTGGAACCTCAGAACTTCCAGTAGCTACTGGAGCCTCAGAACTTCCAGTAGTTACTGGAACCTCAGAACTTCCAGTTGCTACTGGACCTCAGACTTCCAGTAGCTACTGGAGCCTCAAACTTCCAGTAGCACTGGAGCCTCAGAATTTCCCAGTAGCTACTGGAACCTCAGTACTTCCAGTTGCTACTGGAACCTCAGAACTTCCAGTAGCTACTGGAACCTCAGTACTTCCAGTTGCTACTGGAGCCTCAGAACTTCCAGTAGCCTACTGGAGCCTCAGTACTTCCAGTTGCTACTGGAACCTCAGAACTTCCAGTAGCTACTGGAGCCTCAGAACTTCCAGTAGCTACTGGAGCCTCAGACTTCCAGTAGCTACGGAGCCTCAAGTACTTCCAGTAGCTACTGGAGCCTCAAACTTCCAGTAGCTACTGGAACCTCAGTACTTCCTACTGGAGCCTGAGAACTTCCAGTAGCTACTGGAACCTCAGTACTTCCAGTTGCTACTGGAGCCTCAGAACTTCCAGTAGCTACTGGAACCTCAGTACTTCCAGTTGCTACTGGAACCTCAGAACTTCCAGTAGCTACTGGAACCTCAGTACTTCCAGTAGCTACTGGAGCCTCAGAACTTCCAGTAGCTACTGGAGCCTCAGAACTTCCAGTAGCTACTGGAACCTCAGTACTTCCAGTAGCTACTGGAACCTCAGTACTTACAGTTGCTACTAGAGCCTCAGAACTTCCAGTAGCTACTGGAACCTCAGTACTTCCAGTTGTTACTGGAACCTCAGAACTTCCAGTAGCTACTGGAACCTCAGTACTTCCAGTAGCTACTGGAGCCTGAGAACTTCCAGTAGCTACTGGAACCTCAGTACTTCCAGTTGCTACTGAGCCTCAGAACTTCCAGTAGCTACTGGAACCTCAGTACTTCCAGTAGCTACTGGAGCCTCAGAACTTCCAGTAGCTACTGGAACCTCAGAACTTCCAGTAGCTACTGGAGCCTCAGAACTTCCAGTAGTTACTGGAACCTCAGTACTTCCAGTTGCTACTGGAGCCTCAACACTTCCAGTAGCTACTGGAGCCTCAACACTTCCAGTAGCAACTGGAGCCTCAGAACTTCTAGTAGCTACTGGAACCTCAGTACTTCCAGTTGCTACTGGAGCCTCAGAACTTCCAGTAGCTACTGGAACCTCAGTACTTCCAGTTGCTACTGGAACCTCAGAACTTCCAGTACCTACTGGAATCTCAGTACTTCCAGTTGCTACTGGAACCTCAGAACTTCCAGTAGCTACTGGAGCCTCAGAACTTCCAGTAGCTACTGGAACCTCAGTACTTCCAGTTGCTACAGGAGCCTCAACACTTCCAGTAGCTACTGGAGCCTCAACACTTCCAGTAGCTACTGGAACCTCAGTACTTCCAGTTGCTACTGGAACTGCTAGTAACTTCCAGTATGCTACTGGAACCTCAGTACTTCCAGTGCTACTGGAACCCAGAACTTCCAGTAGCTACTGGAACCACAGTACTTCCAGTTGCTACTGGAACCTCAGAACTTCCAGTAGCTATTGGAGCCTCAGTACTTCCAGTAGCTACTGGAACCTCAGTACTTCCAGTTGCTACTGGAACCTCAGTACTTCCAGTAGCTACTGGAACCTCAGAACTTCCAGTAGCTACTGGAAACTCAGTACTTCCAGTTGCTACTGGAACCTCAGAACTTCCAGTAGCTACTGGAACCTCAGAACTTCCAGTAGCTACTGGAGCCTCAGAACTTCCAGTAGCTACTGGAGCCTCAGAACTTCCAGTAGCTACTGGAACCTCAGTACTTCCAGTTGCTACTGGAACCTCAGTGCTTCCAGTTGCTACAGGAGCCTCAACACTTCCAGTAGCTACTGGAGCCTCAACACTTCCAGTAGCTACTGGAGCCTCAACACTTCCAGTAGCTACTGGAGCCTCAACACTTCCAATAGCTACTGGAGCCTCAACTTCCAGTAGCTACTGGAGCCTCAACACTTCCAGTAGCTACTGGAACCTCAGAACTTCCAGTAGCTACTGAGCCTCAAACTTCCAGTAGCTACTGGAGCCTCAGACTTCCAGTGCTACTGAGACCTCAACACTTCCAGTAGCTACTAGGAGCCTCAACACTTCCAGTAGCTACTGGAGCCTCAACACTTCCAGTAGCTACTGGAGCTTCAACACTTCCAGTAGCTACTGGAGCCTCAACACTTCCAATAGCTACTGGAGCCTCAACACTTCCAGTAGCTACTGGAGCCTCAACACTTCCAGTAGCTACTGGAGCCTCAACACTTCCAGTAGCTACTGGAGCCTCAACACTTCCAGTAGCTACTGGAGCCTCAACACTTCCAGTAGCTACTGGAGCCTCAACACTTCCAGTAGCTACTGGAGCCTCAACACTTCCAGTAGCTACTGGAGCCTCAACACTTCCATAGCTACTGGAGCCTCAACACTTCCAGTAGCTACTGAGCCTCAACACTTCCAGTAGCTACTGGAGCCTCAACACTTCAAGTAGCTACTGGAGCCTCAACACTTCCAGTAGCTACTGGAGCCTCAACACTTCCAGTAGCTACTGGAGCCTCAACACTTCCAGTAGCTACTGGAGCCTCAATACTTCCAGTAGCTACTGGAGCCTCAGAACTTCCAGTTGCTACTGGAGCCTCAACACTTCCAGTAGCTACTGGAGCCTCAACACTTCCAATAGCTACTGGAGCCTCAACACTTAAAATAGCTACTGGAGCCTCAGTACTTCCAGTAGCTACTGGCCTCAATTCCAGTAGCTACTGAGCTCAACTCAGAGCTACGAGCTCAACATTCTGCACTGGCTAGCTTCCACTGGAGCCTCAGACTTCCATGCTACTGAGCCTCAACTTCCAGTAGCTACTGGAGCCTCAGCACTTCCAATAGCTACTGGAGCCTCAGTACTTCCAAGTAGCTACTGGAGCCTCAACACTTCCAATAGCTACTGGAGCCTCAGCATATAGCTTGAGCCTCAGTCAGCTACTGGAGCCTCAGAACTTCCAGTAGCTACTGGAGCCTCAACACTTCCAGTAGCTACTGGAGCCTCAAACTTCCAGTAGCTACTGAGCCTCAGACTTCCATGCTCTGCCAACACTTCCAGGCTACTGACTCCACTTCGAGCTCTGACTCAAACTTCCAGAGCTACTGACTCAAACTTCCAGTAGCTGAGCCTCACTCGGAGCTCTGGCTCAACACTTCCAGTAGCTACTGGAGCCTCAACACTTCCAATAGCTACTGGAGCCTCAACACTTCCAATAGCTACTGGAGCCTCAATACTTTCAGAAACTGTTTTTCATCCTATTTTTTTCACTACTCTCTCTCTCTCTCTCTCTCTCTCTCTCTATCTATCTATCTATCTATCTATCTATCTATCTATCTATCTATCTGTCTATCTATCAATCTCTTCCCTCTCTAAAACTTTCTTCTTACATTTGTCTCCCGTTTTTATCTTCCTTTCCCTCTATCCTCTCTACATCTCTTAAACTTCCTACTCATGTTTATTTCTCATTTTTCTTTTTCCCCATCATCCGTCCCTTTTATGTCTCTAACCTCTCTCTCTCAGTTCTAGGGGGTTGAGGTGATGCTGGTGAGACAATCTTTGAGATTCAGATGTTAGGCTGGCTTCCCCATGCGTAGATTTTTTTAAATGTCATAAAAACGTGATTAGTTACCAACAGGTACAAGGTTTGGTGAGGCAGACCATACCACGGGTGGGGTTAGAACCCGCGATCAGAGTCAAAACTCCAGACCGTCGCGTTAGCCACTGGGCCAGCTAGCTTCAATAAGATTCTTCCAACTAGGTATATTTCTACACTGTGTTCACAAATGCAGGTTTTTACAGACGAATCTCCCGCTAGCATGGCCGTGACGAACTCTAGCTCAAGTCCCCTCAAGACTCTCTGATCGCGGGTTCTAACCCCACCCGTGGTGAGTCAGGATAGGTCCCAGATGTTGCCCAGTACATTATTAACCTCACTCAACCACTAAGTCCTCATTAAGCTAACACACACCATCTGTTTCCTTGTTGCTGTCTGGCTCAGGAACACAGGTACATAATTATATCATTCCCGGGATGGATAACTGACAGATTGGATGAATAAGAAGCCATACCACGGGTGGGGCTTAAACCCGCTGTCAGGGACTCTTAAAACTCCAGACCGACGCGTTATTGTAGCCAGCTGGCCCAGTGGATAACGCATAGGTCTGGAGTTTTACTACTCTGACCGCGGGTTCAAGCCCCACCTGTGATATGGTTTGTTTGCAATCGTGTCACTACGATTCCGTGAGTCCTGATGAATAAAACACGTGTAGTACTTGGGTATCTTAATTGATGAAGCTCTTCTCCTGCACAATAGACTTATTCATTTCACTGCAGGAGAATATAACGCTGGACACAAAACGTAGTTTTCTGGCACTGTTGTTTTGGCTTCATAACCGCCAAGTGTTCACTGCATGAACCAGTTCTACATTGATTTATAAGTACCAGGGTTAATTACATTCCCGAGCTTTAGGACTTTGCACTTATCTACACTGAACTGCAGCTGCTACTTTTCTAACCACCACATCAGTCCCGTAGCTAGGTTGGTAGCGCATTCAGCTCACACATTGAGGTCAGTGGTTCGATCCCTGGAACGGGTGAGAACATCTGGGCGTGTTTCCTTAAGGCACCTGTTGTCCATGTTCACCTAGCAGTAAGAAGGTACCTGAGTGTTAGCTGACTGATGTGGGTCGCATCCTGGGGACAAATTTAATCTAAGTTGTGGGAAATACTTTGCATAACCAGGGACTTTCCATATAGTATGTCATTGATGTCAGCTATGGTCTGTATAAGTTGTATCACATACTTGTTGAAACAAACATATTATTATTATTATTATTATTATTATTATTATTATTATTATTATTATTATTAAACCTTCCTGACACTTGTCTTGCCCTGACTCGATTACCTTGCCCTGACTCGATTACCTTGCCCTGACTCGATTACCTTGCCCTGACTCACTTATCTTGCCCTGACTCACTTATCTTGCCCTGACTCGATTACCTTGCCCTGACTCGATTACCTTGCCCTGACTCGATTACCTTGCCCTGACTCACTTATCTTGCCCTGACTCACTTTTTTGCCCTGACTCACTTATCTTGCCCTGACTCACTTATCTTGCCCTGACTCACTTATCTTGCCCTGACTCGCCTATCTTGCTCTGACTCGCCTATCTTGCCCTGACTCGATTACCTTGCCCTGACTCGCCTGTCTTGCCCTGACTCACTTATCTTGCCCTGACTCGCCTATCTTGCCCTGACTCCTTATCTTGCCCTGCACTCTTGCCGACTACTTTCTTGCCCTGACTCACTTATCTTGCCCTGACTCACTTATCTTGCCCTGACTCGCCTATCTTGCCCTGACTCGCTTATCTTGCCCTGACTCGCCTATCTTGCCCTGACTCACTTATCTTGCCCTGACTCGCCTATCTTGCCCTGACTCACTTATCTTGCCCTGACTCGCCTATCTTGCCCTGACTCGCCTATCTTGCCCTGACTCGCCTATCTTGCCCTGACTCGATTACCTTGCCCTGACTCGCCTGTCTTGCCCTGACTCACTTATCTTGCCCTGACTCGCCTATCTTGCCCTGACTCATTTATCTTGCCCTGACTCACTTATCTTGCCCTGACTCACTTATCTTGCCCTGACTCACTTATCTTGCCCTGACTCGCACTTATCTTGCCCTGACTCGCCTATCTTGCTGCTCACGCCAGAAATTCAGCTGCAATTTTCATATTATCGACAATCAACTTGCCGAGCGGCCAAAAGGCGAATTATATAAAATTTTGGTATGTCTCATCTGCATGCTTGGAATATTTCAGTAAAGTATAGCGCAAGAACAAGACGCAACACCAACAGCAGCTGTAGGAGACAAGAGCAGCAGCAGCAGGAAGTGTTGATGGAGGAGCAGACAGCAGCAGCAGGAAGTGTTGATGGAGGAGCAGACAGCAGCAGCAGGAAGTGTTGATGGAGGAGCAGACAGCAGCACCAGGAAGTGTTGATGGAGGAGCAGACAGCAGCACCAGGAGTAGACAGCAATAGGCAACGAAAGCAGCAGTAGCAACAGCAGCCCACAACACCAGCAGCAACAGACAGAATGGACCCCCTAATCACCTCCCATATCTCCCAGTACGATCCTAACGGGCTTAGCGCTTACCTCATAACCATAACAATTACACTAACCCACCTTAACGACCCCACTGCCAGTACCAGTTCACAAAATCCTTGCTTAGACAGCTGCATCTCGACGTCCGGCACAGCTGTTAAGCACTGCAACACGTGCAACAGGCATCATTTAATTGGTCATAGCCCTGTCAGGGTTCGCTTTTTTCGGACGAATCCGTTAAGAGACACGTACAAACACTTCCAGTCATTTACAGACACTTCCAATCACGTATAGGCACCGAAAACCACGTACAGACACCGTCCAATCACGTACAGACACCGTCCAACACGTACAGACACCGTCCAATCACGTACAGACACCGTCCAATCACGTACAGACACGTCCAATCAGTTACACAAAGTGAAATATGACTTGATAAAGCTCTACACAGTGAAACATAACTTGATAAAGCTCTACACAGTGAAACATAACTTGATAAAGCTCTACACACTGAAACATAACTTGATAAAGCTCTACACAGTGAAACATAACTTGATAAAGCTCTACACAGTGAAACATATTTTGATAAAGCTCTACACAGTGAAACATAACTTGATAAAGCTCTACACAGTGAAACATAACTTGATAAAGCTCTACACAGTGAAACATAACTTGATAAAGCTACACAGTGAAACATTACTTGATAAAGCTCTACACAGTGAAACATAACTTGATAAAGCTCTACACAGTGAAACATTACTTGATAAAGCTCTACACAGTGAAACATATTTTGATAAAGCTCTACACAGTGAAACATAACTTGATAAAGCTCTACACAGTGAAACATAACTTGATAAAGCTCTACACAGTGAAACATAACTTGATAAAGCTCTACACACTGAAACATAACTTGATAAAGCTCTACACACTGAAACATAACTTGATAAAGCTCTACACAGTGAAACATAACTTGATAAAGCTCTACACAGTGAAACATAACTTGATAAAGCTACACAGTGAAACATTACTTGATAAAGCTCTACACAGTGAAACATAACTTGATAAAGCTACACAGTGAAACATTACTTGATAAAGCTCTACACAGTGAAACATAACTTGATAAAGCTCTACACGGAGCGTAACGGTGCCCCACTTAAAGCCTGTTTCGAAACATGCGTTCATTCTTTAAAGGATTCTCACCTCTGAAGCCAGACGAGTTAAAAACTATTATAGGAAATCGACGACATCACTATCACTTGGTGACATCTTCCGAGCTCTCTCTCTCTCTCTCTCTCTCTCTCTCTCTCTCTCTCTCTCTCTCTCTCTCTCTCTCTCTCTCTAGCTTCTCACTTTCTCAATATCTAGTGATGCCTTCCCTGTGGCACTCTTAAACTCTTGTGGCACTCTTAAACTCTTGTGGCACTTAAACTCTTGTGGCACTCTTAAACTCTTGTGGCACTCTTATCCTTGTCAAACAGTGATATAAGGTAGAGGTAGATTATTCCTTCCGTCTACCTTTAAATCTACCTGTAAATTCCATGATTGTTTTTCTACCAGTGGATTGTGATGTGTTCTACCCTCTCGTGCTAGCACTGGCTGGAGTTGAGACGTAGCTCCTGGGCCCCGGCTGTGTATTTTAAGTGGAGAATCTTGAACTTATAGGCTATGGTGGTGGTTCCTAGTTGTCAAAGGCACTTGTTGATAGACACTTGGCCTGTTTTGTGTACTCACCTAGTTGTACTCACTTAGTTGTGGTTGCAGGGGTCGAGTCATAGCTCCTGGCCCCGCCTCTTCACTGGCCTCTACTGGGTAACTCTCCCTGCGCTATGAGCTTTATCATACCTCTTCTTAAAGCTATGAATGGATCCTGCCTCCACTACATCGCTTCCCAAACTATTCCACATCCCGACCACTCTGTGACTGAAGAAATACTTCCTAACATCCCTGTGATTCATCTGAGTCTTCAACTTCCAACTGTGTCCCCTTTTTGCTGTTTCCCATCTCTGGAACATTCTGTCTCTGTCCACCTTGTCAATTCCTCTCAGTATTTTATATGTCGTTATCATGTCCTCCCTATCTCTCCTGTCCTCCAGTCTCGTCAGGTCGATTTTCCTTAACCTCTCCTCGTAGACCATACCCCTTAGCTCCGGGACTAGTCTTGTTGCAAACCTTTGCACTTTTTCTAGTTTCTTTACGTGCTTGGCTAGGTGTGGGTTCCAAACTGGTGCTGCATACTCCAATATGGGCCTAACGTTCACAGTGTACAGGGTCCTGAACGATTCCTTATTAATATGTCGGAATGCTGTTCTTAGGTTTGCTAGGTGCTCGTATGCTGCAGTAGTTATTTGGTTGATGTGCGCCTCAGGAAATGTGCCTGGTGTTATACTTACCCCAAGATCTTTTTCCTTGATTGAGGTTTGTAGTCTTTGGCCCCCTAGACTGTACTCCGTCTGCGGTCTTCTTTGCCCTTCCCCAATCTTCATGACTTTGTACTTGGTGGGGTTGAATTCCAGGAGCCAATTGCTGGACCAGACTTGCAGCCTGTCCAAATCCCTTTGTAGTTCTCCCTGGCCCTCGTCCGATTGAATTCTTCTCCTCATCAACTTCACATCATCTGCAAACAGGGACACTTCGGAGTCTATTCCTTCCGTCATGTCGTTCACAAATACCAGAAACAGCACCGGTCCTAGGACTGACCCCTGTGGAACCCCACTCGTCACCGGCTACCACTCTGACACCTCGCCACGTAACAGGACTCACTGCTGTCTTCCTGACAGGTATTCCCTGATCCATTGGAGTGCCTTCTCTGTTATCCCTGCCTGGTCCTCCAGCTTTTACACTAATCTCTTGTGTGGAACTGTGTCAAACGCCTTCTTACAGTCCTCTCTCTCTCTCTCTTGTCTTAATGCTGTCACCCTGTCATAGAACTCCAGTAGGTTTGTGACACAGGCTTTCCCGTCCCTGAAACCGTGTTGGCCGTCGTTGATAAGCTCATTCCTTTCTAGGTGTTCCACCACTCTTCTCCTGATAATCTTCTCCATGATTTTGCATACTATACATGTCAGTGACACTGGTCTGTAGTTTAGTGCTTCATGTCTGTCTCCTTTTTTTAAAAATTGGGACTACATTTGCTGTCTTCAATACCTCAGGTAATCTCCCTGTTTCGATAGATGTGTTGAATATTGTTGTTAGGGGTACACATAGCGCCTCAGCTCCCTCTCTCAGGACCCATGGAGAAATGTTGTCCGGCCCCATCGCCTTTGAGGTATCTAGCTCACTCAGTAGCCTCTTCACTTCTTCCTCGGTTGCATGTATTGTGTCCAGCACTTGTTGGTGTACCCCACCTCTCCGTCTTTCTAGGGTCCCTTCTGTCTCCTCTGTGAACACTTCTTTGAATCTCATGTTGAGTTCCTCACATACTTTGCAGTCGTTTCTTGTGATCTCTCCTCCTTCCTTCCTTAGCCTGATCACCTGGTCCTTGACTGATGTGTTCTTCCTGATGTGGTTGTACAACAGCTTTGGGTCAGATTTGGCTTTCGCTGCTATGTCATTTTCATATTGTCATTGGGCCTCCCTTCTTACCTGTGCATATTTATTCTGGCTCTACGACTGCTCTCCTTATTCTCCTGGGTTATTTGCCTTCTATACTTCTTCCATTCCCTAGCACACTTGGTTTTGGCCTCCCTGCACCTTTGGGTGAACCACGGGCTCATCCTGGCTTTTTCATTATTCCTGTTGCCCTTAGGTACAAACCTCTCCTCAGCTTCCTTGCATATTGTTGTCACATATTCCATCATCTCGTTTACTGACTTCCCTGCCAGTTCTCTGTCCCACTGAACCCCGTTCAGGAAGTTCTTCATTCCCACTTAGTCCCCTTTCTTGTAGTTTGGCTTCATTCGTCCAGCCCTTCCTGCTTCCCCCTCCACTTGTAACTCTACTGTGTATTCGAAGCTTAAACCCAAATGATCACTGGCCCCAAGGGGCCTTTCATATGTGACGTCCTCAATATCTGCACTACTCAAGATGAATATGAGGTCCAGTCTCGCTGGTTCATCCTCTCCTCTCTCTGGTAGTGTCCTTTACGTGTTGGTACATGAGGTTTTTCAGTACCACCTCCATCATCTTAGTCCTCCACGTTTCTTGGCCCCTATGTGGCTCCAAGTTCTCCCAATCGATTTCCTTGTGGTTGAAGTCACCCATGATCAGTAGCTTCGCCCTGCTCGCATGAGCCCTTCTGGCCACTTCATCCAGTGTGTCAATCATCGCTCTATTACTCTCATCATACTCTTGCCTTGGTCTCCTGCTGTTCTGTGGTGGGTTATACATCATTGCAATTACCACCTTGGAACCTCCAGACTGAAGTGTTCCTACTATGTAATCTCTTGCTTCTCCTCTGTCTCCTCTCTCCAGCTCATCAAAATCCATCGGTTTTTGATCAGCAGTGCCACTCCTCCACCCCCTCTGTTCCCTCTGTCTTTCCTCAGGATCTGATATCCCGTTGGAAAGATGGCATCTGTTATAATACCTGTGAGCTTGGTTTCTGTGAGAGCTATGATGTCCGGTGATGTGTGTGTGAGAGAGTGTACGTACTCTGTGTACAGAGTGTAGGTCCACTCTGTCCCTGCTCCATGAGCATTATCATATCTCTTCTTAAAGCTATGTATGGATCCTGCCTCCACTACATCACTCTCCAGATTGTTCCACTTCCTGACAACTGTGTGACTGAAGAAATACTTCCTAACATCCCTGTGATTCATTTGAGTTTTCAACTTCACTTGTTGCTGTGTCCCCTCTCTAAAACATTATGTGTGTGTGTGTGTGCGTGTATTCACCTAATCGTGGTTGCAGGGGTCGATTCATAGCTCCTGGCTCCAGGTCTCAGCTCCTCTGTGTGTGTGTGTGTGTGTGAAAGAGAGAGAGAGAGAGAGAGAGAGAGAGAGAGAGAGAGAGAGAGAGAGAGAGAGAGAAACATTACAACAGACCAGAGAATTTCACCCCTTCACAGAATATTTGAAAACAGTAACCTGGCAGGTTACAGCAGTGTGCTGTAACCTATTACAGCACTGCTGTAACTACACAAAAAGAGAGGGTACAGCGTGTTCGAATGACTTACAAAACATAAATAAAAAAGTATTGGGAACACTTTTACAAAAAATACCAGAACTTCGTTGACAGTTACCTGGCTGACCCCAACAACTGTCAGTCAACAGAATGTTGACGTTGTGTAAGACAACACTGCAGTCTTGTGTAAGACAACACTGCAGTCTTGTGTAAGCAACACTGCAGTCTTGTGTAAGACAACACTGCAGTCTTGTGACTATAGACAACACTGCAGTCTTGTGTAAGACAACACTGCAGTCTTGTGACTAATGGCAACACTGCAGTCTTGTGTAAGACAACACTGCAGTCTTGGTGCAACCTAGCGTAGCAACACTGCAGTCTTGTGTAAGACAACACTGCAGTCTTGTGTAAGACAACACTGCAGTCTTGTGTAAGGCAACACTGCAGTCTTGTGTAAGACAACACTTGCAGTAACACTGAGTGTAAGCAACACTGCAGTCTTGTGTTAGACAACACTGCATCTTAAACACTGCAGTCTTGTGTAGACAACACTGCAGTCTTGTGTAAGCAACACTGCAGTCTTGTGTAAAACAACACTGCAGTCTTGTGTAAGACAACACTGCAGTCTTGTGTAAGACAACACTGCAGTCTTGTGTAAGACAACACTGCAGTCTTGTGTAGAACACTGCAGTCTTGTGTAAGACAACACTGCAGTCTTGTGTAAGACAACACTGCAGTCTTGTGCAAGGCAACACTGCAGTCTTGTGTAAGGCAACACTGCAGTCTTGTGTAAGGCAACACTGCAGTCTTGTGTAAGACAACACTGCAGTCTTGTGTAAGACAACACTGCAGTCTTGTGTAAGACAACACTGCAGTCTTGTGTAAGACAACACTGCAGTCTTGTGTAAGGCAACACTGCAGTCTTGTGTAAGACAACACTGCAGTCGTGTGTAAGACAACACTGCAGTCTTGTGTAAGGCAACACTGCAGTCTTGTGTAAGACAACACTGCAGTCTTGTGTAAGGCAACACTGCAGTCTTGTGTAAGACAACACTGCAGTCTGTGTAAGACAACACTGCAGTCTTGTGTAAGCAACACTGCAGTCTTGTGTAAGACAACACTGCAGTCTTGTGTAAGACAACACTGCAGTCTTGTGTAAGACAACACTGCAGTCTTGTGTAAGACAACACTGCAGTCTTGTGTAAGACAACACTGCAGTCTTGTGTAAGGCAACACTGCAGTCTTGTGTAAGACAACACTGCAGTCTTGTGTAAGACAACACTGCAGTCTTGTGTAAGACAACACTGCAGTCTTGTGTAAGACAACACTGCAGTCTTGTGTAAGACAACACTGCAGTCTTGTGTGCAACACTGCAGTCTTGAAGACAACACTGCAGTCTTGTGTAAGACAACACTGCAGTCTTGTAGACAACACTGCAGTCTTGTAAGACAACACTGCAGTCTTGTGTAAGACAACACTGCAGTCTTGTGTAAGACAACACTGCAGTCTTGTGTAAGACAACACTGCAGTCTTGTGTAAGACAACACTGCAGTCTTGTGTAAGACAACACTGCAGTCTTGTGTAAGACAACACTGCAGTCTTGTGTAAGACAACACTGCAGTCTTGTGTAAGACAACACTGCACACATCAACCAGATAACTGCGGCAGCATATGGGCGACTGGCAAACCTAAGATTAGCGTTCCGTTACCTAAACAAGGAATCGTTCAAGACACTGTACACCGTGTACGTCAGGCCCATACTAGAATATGCAGCACCAGTCTGGAACCCACACCTGGTCAAGCACGTAAAGAAACTAGAGAAAGTGCAAAGGTTTGCGACAAGGTTAGTGCCACAACTCAGGGGTCTGTCCTATGAAGAAAGGTTGAGGGAAATAGGACTAACAACACTGGAGGAAAGAAGGGTCAGAGGAGACATGATAACGACATACAAAATACTGCGGGGAATCGACAAGGTAGACAGGGACAGGATGTTCCAGAGAGGGAACACAGAAACAAGGGGACACAACTGGAAGCTGAAGACTCAGATGAGTCAAAGGGATGTTAGGAAGCATTTCTTCAGCCACAGAGTAGTCAGGAAGTGGAATAGTCTAGAGAAAGATATAGTGGAGGCAGGAACCATACATAGTTTTAAGACGAGGTATGATAAAGCTCATGGAGCAGGGAGAGCAACACTGCAGTCTTGTGTAAGACAACACTGCAGTCTTGTGTAAGGCAACACTGCAGTCTTGTGTAAGACAACACTACAGTATTGTGTAAGACAACTCTAAGAATAAAGATATAAAGGATTATTTTCAGTGTATATACACTGAGATGTGTATCAGAGTATATACACTGAGAGATTACTTTAATCCCTATTAAAGATATTTTAATTTTCTTAACTGGTGGTGAAGAGGTGATATTCATAGCCCTAATGACCCTCGTGTAGTAGATAGACTTGAAACCTCGTAAACTAACCAAGGTAAACTAAGAATGTTTGATTACAAACATTGTGAAACAAAATGTAATCGTAAAACTTTCAGATTCCATTTTTTTTAATATTTCAGCACATGTGCGACAGTCAGGTGTCTTTGTTGTTCCAGAGTGTGGAGCTGAGCTCTTCTCCAGGGTGAGGGACTGACCCCCTCAACACTACGTCTTCTCCAGGGTGAGGGACTGACCCCCTCAACACTACGTCTTCTCCAGGCTGAGGGACTGACCCCCTCAACACTACGTCTTCTCCAGGGTGAGGGACTGACCCCCTCAACACTACGTCTTCTCCAGGCTGAGGGACTGACCCCTCAACACTACGTCTTCTCCAGGCTGAGGGACTGACCCCCAACACTACGTCTTCTCCAGGCTGAGGGACTGACCCCTCAACACTACGTCTTCTCCAGGCTGAGGGACTGACCACCTCAACATTACGTCTTCTCCAGGCTGAGGGACTGACCCCTCAACACTACGTCTTCTCCAGGGTGAGGGACTGACCCCTCAACACTACGTCTTCTCCAGGCTGAGGGACTGACCACCTCAACATTACGTCTTCTCCAGGCTGAGGGACTGACCCCTCAACACTACGTCTTCTCCAGGGTGAGGGACTGACCACCTCAACACTACGTCTTCTCCAGGCTGAGGGACTGACCCCCAACACTACGTCTTCTCCAGGCTGAGGACTGACCACCTCAACATTACGTCTTCTCCAGGCTGAGGACTGACCCCTCAACACTACGTCTTCTCCAGGGTGAGGGACTGACCACCTCAACACTACGTCTTCTCCAGGCTGAGGGACTGACCACCTCAACACTACGTCTTCCCAGGCTGAGGGACTGACCACCTCAACACTACGTCTTCTCCAGGCTGAGGGACTGACCACCTCAACATTACGTCTTCCCCAGGCTGAGGGACTGACCACCTCAACATTACGTCTTCCAGGCTGAGGGACTGACCCCCAACACTACGTCTTCTCCAGGCTGAGGGACTGACCACCTCAACACTACGTCTTCTCCAGGGTGAGGGACTGACCACCTCAACATTACGTCTTCTCCAGGCTGAGGGACTGACCCCCTCAACACTACGTCTTCTCCAGGGTGAGGGACTGACCACCTCAACATTACGTCTTCTCCAGGCTGAGGGACTGACCCCCTCAACACTACGTCTTCTCCAGGCTGAGGGACTGACCCCCTCAACACTACGTCTTCTCCAGGGTGAGGGACTGACCCCCTCAACACTACGTCTTCTCCAGGCTGAGGGACTGACCCCCTCAACACTACGTCTTCTCCAGGCTGAGGGACTGACCACCTCAACACTACGTCTTCTCCAGGCTGAGGGACTGACCACCTCAACACTACGTCTTCTCCAGGCTGAGGGACTGACCACCTCAACACTACGTCTTCTCCAGGCTGAGGGACTGACCACCTCAACATTACGTCTTCTCCAGGCTGAGGGACTGACCACCTCAACACTACGTCTTCTCCAGGCTGAGGGACTGACCACCTCAACACTACGTCTTCTCCAGGCTGAGGGACTGACCCCCTCAACACTACGTCTTCTCCAGGCTGAGGGACTGACCCCCTCAACACTACGTCTTCTCCAGGCTGAGGGACTGACCACCTCAACATTACGTCTTCTCCAGGCTGAGGGACTGACCCCTCAACACTACGTCTTCTCAGGGTGAGGGACTGACCACCTCAACACTACGTCTTCTCCAGGCTGAGGGACTGACCCCCTCAACATTACGTCTTCTCCAGGCTGAGGGACTGACCACCTCAACACTACGTCTTCTCCAGGGTGAGGGACTGACCACCTCAACACTACGTCTTCTCCAGGCTGAGGGACTGACCCCCAAAACACTACGTCTTCTCCAGGCTGAGGGACTGACCCCCTCAACATTACGTCTTCTCCAGGCTGAGGGACTGACCACCTCAACACTACGTCTTCTCCAGGCTGAGGGACTGACCACCTCAACACTACGTCTTCTCCAGGCTGAGGGACTGACCACCTCAACACTACGTCTTCTCCAGGGTGAGGGACTGACCACCTCAACACTACGTCTTCTCCAGGGTGAGGGACTGACCACCTCAACACTACGTCTTCTCCAGGGTGAGGGACTGACCACCTCAACACTACGTCTTCTCCAGGCTGAGGGACTGACCCCCAAAACACTACGTCTTCTCCAGGCTGAGGGACTGACCACCTCAACACTACGTCTTCTCCAGGCTGAGGGACTGACCCCCTCAACACTACGTCTTCTCCAGGGTGAGGGACTGACCACCTCAACACTACGTCTTCTCCAGGGTGAGGGACTGACCACCTCAACACTACGTCTTCTCCAGGCTGAGGGACTGACCACCTCAACACTACGTCTTCTCCAGGCTGAGGGACTGACCACCTCAACACTACGTCTTCCAGGGTGAGGGACTGACCCCCAACACTACGTCTTCTCCAGGGTGAGGGACTGACCCCTCAACACTACGTCTTCTCCAGGGTGAGGGACTGACCACCTCAACACTACGTCTTCTCCAGGCTGAGGGACTGACCCCCAAACACTACGTCTTCTCCAGGCTGAGGGACTGACCACCTCAACACTACATCTTCTCCAGGGTGAGGGACTGACCACCTCAACACTACGTCTTCTCCAGGCTGAGGGACTGACCCCCTCAACACTACGTCTTCTCCAGGGTGAGGGACTGACCCCCTCAACACTACGTCTTCTCCAGGGTGAGGGACTGACCACCTCAACACTACGTCTTCTCCAGGGTGAGGGACTGACCCCTCAACATTACGTCTTCTCAAGGGTGAGGGACTGACCACCTCAACACTACGTCTTCTCCAGGCTGAGGGACTGACCCCCAAAACACTACGTCTTCTCAGGCTGAGGGACTGACCACCTCAACACTACGTCTTCTCCAGGGTGAGGGACTGACCCCCTCAACACTACGTCTTCTCCAGGCTGAGGGACTGACCACCTCAACACTACGTCTTCTCCAGGGTGAGGGACTGACCACCTCAACACTACGTCTTCTCCAGGCTGAGGGACTGACCACCTCAACACTACGTCTTCTCCAGGGTTAGGGACTGACCCCCTCAACACTACGTCTTCTCCAGGGTGAGGGACTGACCACCTCAACACTACGTCTTCTCCAGGCTGAGGGACTGACCCCCTCAACACTACGTCTTCTCCAGGCTGAGGGACTGACCACCTCAACACTACGTCTTCTCCAGGGTGAGGGACTGACCCCCTCAACACTACGTCTTCTCCAGGCTGAGGGACTGACCACCTCAACACTACGTCTTCTCGAGGCTGAGGGACTGACCCCCTCAACACTACGTCTTCAAGGCTGATGGACTGATTACATCGTCTTCACATCTCTGCTAACTCTTTCGTACTCGACTGAAGAAGCCTACTGTGTAGGCGAAACGTTTCGGAACAAAGGTACCTAACTGTTGTACATATGTTGTATTAACTTGTGGAGTCTAGAATCCGTATTCTGCACCTGTCCATGCCCATCCCGGTAGATTACAGAGGTTCATAATGGGTCCAGGGACTGTACCCCAACATTGTGATAGCTAAGCAAATTACAGTGGTAACGAACTACAGTATTTACAAGTTTTATGAATGGGTAATAATCCTAATGAGTAGTTTATATACCCATGAATTAAGGCACACCAGCATTACCGTGAAGCATGTGTGTGGGTCTGACATGTTTACAATAGGCAGTCGGGGTAATTTTCCAAAATGGCTTTCAGTATGCCACTGTGGATTAAAAACCTTGACATTTCTTGATCATTTTTCAGTGAGTTGTCTCTGAATTCGTGATTTTTTTCACATTCCAGCTCACACACTGAGGTTCTGTGGTTCGATTTCTGGTATGGGTGGAAATATTTGGGCGTGTTTCCTTAAGACACCTGCTGTCCCTTTCACATAGCAGTAAGTAGGTACCTGGGTGTTAGTCACCTTGCACTTGTTGTCCCTGTTCACCTAGCAGTAAGTAGGTACCTGGGTGTTAGCCGCATCATAGGGACAAAACTGACTTAATTTGCGGGAAATGCTCAGCATAACAAGGGTCTTTCTATATAGTAGTATGTCATTGATGTCAACTATATTCTGTATACCTTGTACATGTACTTGTAGAAACAAAGATTATTAATAATATTATTATTATTAAATTGAACGGAGACAGGAGTCCATGATCCATGCTATTCCATC
>WNWK01001023.1:0-32500 GCA_009830355.1 Cherax destructor | reverse complement strand
TCAACTAGATTTTAGGTAAACAAAGAGTTATTAAAATTATCTAATTGTTTTGAAGGGCAGGTCATGAGGCATGAAAATTACCCTCCCCTTCCTTGGATCAAACCTGATTACCTCTCATTCCATAGGCTCTAAGTTCTCTATCCTAGGATAAGAAGACCACCACCCACTGGATGGATATGGCAAGCATTTTGATCTAATTACATGAATTATTGTTATTATTATCATTATTATAAAGAAAGATAATAACTAAGCAACTATTGCATTTCGAATTATTTTATTCTATACATTATAGAACTGTATATCTTCGAGACACACATACAGACACACACGCGGGACCAGGAGTTGTGAAGACGTCCTTTTGGATCGTATTTGCTTGGATATCCTCTTTTCTGCAACTTTGCAAGCTCCTGATGGTGTGTTGATTGCAACACGATAGGCCTAGAGCTATCATTCTACTCCCCCCGTGGTTGTTTTGATAGATATATATATATATATACCCACAACCCAGCAAACCGCCCCGACGGGATCACCATCTATCCCTGGAAGAATGGCAAGCTCTTAGCATGGGATTATACCTGTGTGTCGACACTCAACACCTACATCCATCAGTGTCAGGCGACAGGGAGGAGCTGCTGACCACAGGGAGGAGTACAAGATCGGCAAGTACAGGGACATAAGCCAACAGTATCAATTTGTCCCAGTGGGATCAGAGACCTTGGGATCATGGGAAAAAAATGCAACACGTTTCCTTAATGAACTGGGTTCCAGACTCATCAACACCACCAAGGACCCAAGGGCAGCCACTTTCATGTTCCAGCGCCTCAGCGTGGCCATCCAGAGGGAAAATGCATGCTGCATACTGGGTTCACGTCCGGCTTTGGATGAGCTGGAGGAGATTCATAATCTTTGGATATATTGTACCAATGTATTCATGTTTGTGTTTTCTATTAATAAAGCTTATATAAAATATAAAATATAGGGGGTGGTAGAAGAAAATATTCAAACAGCTCCGGGAAGAACCTTCAATTTTCACTGAAGTAAGTTTGTCTTCTCTGAGGATTATATGTATATATGTGTATATATATATATGTATATATATATATAATGTATATATATATATATATATATATATATATATATATATATATATATATATATATATAATATATATATATATATATACTGAGGATTTGGATGAACATTTATGAAGATATTTTCTGTCTGTTCTGGAGTATACTAAATCATGTTGACTCAGGAGTTGTGTGTCAGCCACCGTGATGCTGACACTTACTGATCCTGGCGACCGTTTTGATGTTGAGACGCCAGGGATGTTTACTCTGTCTGCTACCTTCGCTGGTGCGTTCGTGCCTCTGGGGTATACCAGGTATACCCTTATTAACTAGGTTGGTTGGTTTAAGGCTATCGGCTACATTGTGGTGATTAAGGGTGATTGTAAATTGTTCGTTCGTTACTCCAGAATGCCTTAGTTTCTGATTTAGGGAGTATGGTGAACTATATGTACACTGATAGTACAGTGTACATACATTATCAGTGTATGTACACTGATAGTTTACCTCAGATATACACTTCTCAGTGTATGTACACTTTGAGATATACTTCTCGGTTTATATAACCCGAGATACACACCATTCAGTGTAATATACACCTTGAATTGCATACACTCAGTGTAATATACATACCGTTCAGTGTATATGCAGACACACACACATCTCAGTGAATATACGTGAAGATACATACCTCTTAGGGATACGTTTCTCGGCTTGGCATGTTGATATATATCAAGGTTTTTGTAAAGACACAGGCACGTGAGTAAGCTATTATTATTATTATTATTGTTACTCTTATTAGTATTAGTATTAGCAGTAGGAATAGTAGTGTCAGGGGCCCAAGACTGTTCAACTGCCTCCCAGCGTACATAAGCGGGATTACCAACAGACCCCTGGCTGTCTGCAAGCAGGCACTGGACAGGCACCTAAAGTCAGTACCTGACCAGCCGGGATGTGGTTCGTACGTCGGACTGCGAGCGGCCAGCAGTAACAGCCTGGTTGATCAGGCTGATCCACCATGAGGCCTGGTCACAGACCGGGCCGTGGGGGCGTTGACCCCCGGAACTCTCTCCAGGTAAACTAGTAGTAACAGCAGTAGTAGTGGTGACAGCAGTAGTATTAGTAGTAGTAGTAACAGCAGTAGTAGTGGTGACAGCAGTAGTAGTAGTAGAAGTAGTAACAGTAGTAGTAGTAGTAACAACAGTAGTAGCAGTGGTGGTTGTAGTAGATAGACTACTACGGCAGTAACTCTGGGTAGAGACGCACCTCACATCTCCGTCTTGCTCCACACACCATCATGTAATCTGTATGTAAATATTACTGAATAATCCCCACTCAAACTTATATGTTTCATCCCTTTAAATATTCATATTTATATCCTAATTATATATATATATATATATATATATATATATATATATATATATATATATATATATATATATATCAGCGAACCGGATCCGTTTTAATGAGAAATTCTCTCTCTCTTATTAGGGTTCGTAAGGAAGACAGCTACGCATAATATATAATAACGTCACGTAACACAATAATATACGATAACACCACATAGAACACGATAACACCACATAGAACACGATAACACCACATAACACACGATAACACCACATAACACACGATAACACCACATAGCACGATAAAACCACATAACACAATAACACCACATAACACGATAACACCACATAACACAATAACACCACATAACACAATAACACCACATAGCACACGATAACACCACATAACACAATAACACCACATAACACGATAACACCACATAACACGATAACATCACATAACACGAAAACTCCACATAATACACGATAACACACGATACCACCACATAACACACGATAACTCCACATAACACACGATAACCACATAACACACGATAACCACATAACACGATAACACCACATAACACGATACCACCACATAATACACGATAACTCCACATAACACACGATAACACCACATAACACACGATACCACCACATAACACACGATAACTAAACATAACACACGATAACCACTTAACACACGATAACCACATAACAAGATAACACCACATAACACACGATAACACCACATAACACGATAACACCACATAACACACGATAACACCACATAACACACGATAACTCCACATAACACACGATAACCACATAACACAATAACACCACATAACACGATAACAGCACATAACGATACCACCACATAACACGATAACTCCACATAACACACGATAACACCACATAACACACGATAACACCACATAACACACGATAACTCCACATAACACACGATAACCACATAACACAATAACACCACATAACACGATAACACCACATAACACGATACCACCACATAACACACGATAACTCCACATAACACACGATAACACCACATAACACACGATACCACCACATAACACACGATAACTCCACATAACACACGATAACCACATAACACGATAACACCACATAACACACGATAACACAACATAACACACGATAACACCACATAACACGATAACACCACATAACACACGATAACACCACATAACACACGATAACACCACATAACACACGATAACACCACATACCTTTAATAACGGATTTAAATCTCAGTGTAAAGGGCGTAGTTAAATGACTTAATTGAAATAGCGGGGTTAAACACCGTAGTTTAAATGACTGGTTTAAAGGAGGTTTTAATATCGGGGTCCGGTTTAAAGGGACAGTATTCCTCCTTGGAAAGTATCATCGAAATATTTTCTCCTGTGTCTTGGCAACATTTTAATCTCAAAAATATTCAATTCTGTCGTTTTTAAGGAATTTTTAACTAATTGCAAGTATAAAGTCATGATGTCATTAGTGGCGTCATGTTAGGAAAGGTATGCAGCTAATAAATTTTGTATATAATTGTGGATTTTTTGTATATATTGATGTAAATTATTAGTGCGCTGGAAAGTGTGGTAACTGTGGGAGTCTATGTTGTGTCAGCCATAACTGAGTTTCTCTCAGTAGGTGCCTGAGCCTGACCGAAGAGGGTGTATATTACTCAGCTCCTCATTGGGCAACATCAGTCACGCCACACCTGGCATTTATAAAGCCACCATCTTATATTTCAACTATGCTATGTGTAGATATTTGTTCTACAAGCTGATGTTAATAAATTGTCGCTATTGCTTATAGTTTCTTGGGCGAATTTTGTTTTGCTATTTTCCAGATTTTTTTACTGGCCCAAAACAAAAATCTTTGAACATTACATTTGGATATTTAATACATTATGTTGCTGTATGACCCCTGTGGTTCAGCGCTTCTTTTTTATTATAATAATAATACATTATGTTGTAATTGTGATGTTATATGTTGTTCAATGATGCAGCTTATGTGTAATTTGTATATTTTGTACTTTCGTTTCTCATATATATATATATATATATATATATATATATATATATATATATATATATATATATATATATATATATATATATATATACATATATATATATATATATATATATATATATATATATATATATATATATATATATATATATATATATATATATATATATCCTTTTATTATTAACTAATACGTTTTAAAAATGTAAAATTTTGGACTATTAGGAAAAAAATCAATAATTTTTCTAATTCAGTAATGTTTCTGAACTGCAGGGAGGCAAGACTTAATAATACTTAAGCTTCGGTGGACCTTAACCCCAACACTAAACATATGAGCTCATATGTTTAATCAGCCAGCTGCCATATAATCCTCAACAAGACTACAGTGTAAGCTGTCAGCTGCCATATAAACCTGAACAAGACTACAATATAAGCTGTCAGCTGCCATATAATCCTGAACAAGACTACGGTATAATCAGCCAGCTGCCAAATAATCCTCAACAAGACTACAGTATAAGCTGTCAGCTGCCATATAATCCTGAACAAGACTACAGTATAAGCTGTCAGCTGCCATATAATCCTGAACAAGACTACAGTATAAGCTGTCAGCTGCTATATAATCCTCAACAAGACTACAGTGTAAGCTGTCAGCTGCCATATAATCCTCAACAAGACTACAGTGTAAGCTAGCAGCTGCCATATTATCCTCAAAATGAAGTCTACAGTGGAAGTTGTGACTCTCGAAACTCCCAATATGAATAAGTTCCTCCAGGTGGCCGTCTCATTCCTCTGTAGTTGGTGTCTCATCCAGCAGGATACCGTGGAACAATTACTTCTTTACTTTATTCCGGTTTCACTCTGCACTGTGAGTCCCTTCGCTGATTGGACGCGAGTTGCCTGCCAAACACTCAAGAGGTATACAATTATTTTCACAAAATAAGATTTTGTTCGGATTTTTAACCCCGGAGGGTCAGCCACCCAGGATAATCCAAGAAAGGCAGTGCGTCATCAAGGGACTGTCTGTTTTATTTCCATTGGAGTCCTCAAGGGGGGGGGAGGAGCATTTTTCGATATATAAAAAAATTAAAATTGAAAAATTATGGAAAAATATTTTTCTTACCAAAAAATAGTGCATCATTCTGGCAACAAGTTGATGCAATCTGCTTATTTCTATCATATTTCTAAGTATGTTTATACTAAAAAGTATTTTTTTTATTGTGTCAGCAAAAAGACGTGTTGCTGATTAGTCATTTTTTTTTTTTACCCCTAAAATTGCGTTTTTTATGATTGTTTCATTTTAAATACACTACATGGCAACCTCTGTGAGGAGTGGTGTGTGTGTGAGCTCCGGCAGACACCTCAGTGGCCTTACAGCCGTCGATAAGTATGGTGTGATGTACTGCTTTATAAATGCCAGTATCTCAGGAGTAAGTTATTGACATTGTAATCCCGTTTATGCAAAGAGTATTTACCATAGCATCATGATTCTTTCGCAGGGTTATAGAGGAATGATGGTTCTATCGAACTAGAGAGCGATTTTGCGATATGTTTTACGGTTTCTTGATAGTGATTTTTCTTTTCCCAAAAAAAAAAAAAACGTATTTCAATAATTCGTATAATGCAATCTATTGAGAGGAAGCTCAACTTACCCTGTAGTTCTATAGCCTAACTCTTCCTCTTTCATCTGATCTAAATTAGAACATTGTATGTCGTACCAATTTTGTAGAAACGGGATTGCTATAAGCTCTATCAAATAGGGCATTTTATTTTTTTTCTATATAACTCTAAGGTAAAACGTCACTAAAAACTCAGTGTCTATGTTTCAAATGCTGCTTAATTCAAAGAGAATATTCCCAATGAAATATTTGCATAATAAAAAAAAAAGGTCAAAAATGCTCCTCCCCCCCTCAATCTTGTCCCCCAGGATGCGACCCACACCAATCGACTAACATCCAGGTGCCTACTTGCAAGGTGAACAGGACAACAGTTTCCACTCCTGCCGGGAATCAAACCCGGACAATCAATGTGTGAAGCGAGAGCTTTGCCTGCCATTCCATGGGGCCATGGAAAATAATTTAATAGTTTAACATCTTTATTATGCATCCCATATCCATGGTGTGGGTAGTATTAGACACAAAATGGGTCCATGGACTGTACCTCAACATTACAGAGCCACATAATGGGTCCAGGGACTGGGTTGCAAAGTTTTGATAGCTGAACAAATTACAGTGGTAATGAAGTATACTTACATGTCTATATCTGGTTACAATCGTAATGAATTATTTGTGAAGACAAAAATATTACAAAAACATTCCTTATGGATGTCACTACAGCCCGCCTCCGGCTGGGTTACAAGTATCTTTGGCAGGTTAAATCACCACCACCAGATGTAGACCAAACAAGATGTAAACTTTGCCAGTTGGATTATTGTCACACCCTGCGTCATTATGTACTGGAGTGCGATAAAATTAATGAATTCAGAGACAACTCACTCAGAAATGTTCAAGATATGTCAAAGTATTTTATCCACAGTGGTATATTACAGACCATTCTGGAAAAATGCCCTGACTTTGCTCCCTGTAAATAAAGCATTACCACACACACGTGTGTGTCTACCTGGAGTCTACCTGGAGAGAATTCCAGGGGTCAACGCCCCCGTGGCCCGGTCTGTGACCAGGCCTCCTGTTGGACCAGAGCCTGATCAACCAGGCTGTTACTGCTGGCCGCACGCAGTCCAACGTACGAACCACAGCCCGGCTGATCAGGTACCGACTTGAGGTGCCTGTCCAGTGCCTGCTTGAAGACAGCCAGGGGCTTGTTGGTAATCCCCCTGATGTATGCTGGGAGGCAGTTGAACAATCTTGGGCCCCTCACACTTATTGTGTTGTCCCTCAACGTGCTAGTGGCACCCTGCTCTTCATTGGGGATGTTACATCGCCTGCCGAGTCTTTTGCTTTCGTACGGAGTGATTTTTGTGTGCAAGTTTCGTACTAAGCCCTCGAGAATTTTCCATGTGTATATAATAATGTATCTCTCCGCCTGCGTTCTAGAGAGTACAGGTTTAGGAACTTCAAGCGTTCCCAGTAGTTGAGGTGGTTTATCGCACTTATGCGTGCGGTGAAGGTTCTCTGCACATTTTCAAGGTCAGCAATTTCACCCGCCTTGAAAGGTGCAGTTAGTGTGCAGCAATATTCCAGCCTAGATAGAACAAACGATCTGTAAAGTGTCAACATGGGCTTGGCATCCCTGGTTTTGAAGGTTCTCATTATCCATCCTGTCATTTTCGAGCAGATGCAATTGCTACATTGTTATGGTCCTTGAAGGTGAGATCCTCTGACATGATCACTCCCAGGTCTTTGACATTAGTTTTCGCTCTATTGTGTGGTTGGAATTAGTTTTGTACTCCGATGAGATTTTAATTTCTTCACGTTTTCCGTATCTGAGTAATTGAAATTTCTCATCATTGAACTTCATATTGTTTTCTGCAGCCCATTTAAAGATTTGGTTTATGTCTGCTTGGAGTCTTGCAGTGTCTTCAACGGTGGACGCTGTCATACAGATTCGGGTGTCATCTGCAAAGGAAGACACAGCACTGTGGCTTATATCCCTGTCAATGTCTGATATGAGGATGAGGAATAGGATGGGAGCAAGTACTGTGCCTTGTGGAACAGAGCTTTTCACAGTAGCTGCCTCAGACTTTACTCTGTTGACTACTACTCTTTGTGTTCTACGTGTTAGGAAATTAGAACACAAAGAGTAGTAGTCAACAGAGTAAAGTCTGAGGCAGCTACTTTGAAAAGCTCTGTTCCACAAGGCACAGTACTTGTTCCCATCCTATTCCTCATCCTCATATCAGACATTGACAGGGATATAAGCCACAGTGCTGTGTCTTCCTTTGCAGATGACACCCGAATCTGTATGACAGTGTCCACCGTTGAAGACACTGTGTGTGTTTATGTGTGTGACTCAACAATTAGTATTTGCACGAATAACTCATTACAGTTATGACCGGGTGTAGACTAGTAAATTGCTCATTGCTTTATAATTTGTTTATGATTGCAACCATGTATAAACGTAAGTAAGTAAATTTACTTACTTACATGATTCATTACAATTGAAACTTGTGAGTTCATTAACTTTGTACCTTGTTCAACTATCAAAACTTTGGGGCCCAGTCTCTGGACCCATTATATACCTCTATAATCTGTAAATACCTTTGTAACTTGTCGTGATTGTGACCAGATCTACCTGAGTTCATTACCTTTGTAACTTGCTCAGCTATCAAAACTTTGAGGCCCAGTCCCTGGACCCATTATGTACCACTTTAATCTTTTGACTACCGCCCACAGGATGGGTATGGGGTGCATAATAAAGATATTAAACTAAAAAATGTGGAACCTTACTTCTTACCTGCAGCACCTCTAACCAGGGTCCACTGGACTACCTGGAGTATACCTGGAGAGAGTTCCAGGGGTCAACGCCCATGCGGCCCGGTCTGTGACCAGGCCTCATGTTGGAGCAGAGCCTAATCAACCAGGCTGTTACTGCTGGCCGCACGCAGTCCAACG
Organism: Cherax destructor; assembly: GCA_009830355.1. Lineage (NCBI taxonomy): Eukaryota > Metazoa > Arthropoda > Malacostraca > Decapoda > Parastacidae > Cherax > Cherax destructor. The sequence goes on along the minus strand of WNWK01001023.1, from coordinate 23,440 downwards.
TACGAACCACAGCCTGGCTGGTCAGGTACCGACTTTAGGTGTCTGTCCAGTGCCTGCTTGAAGACAGCCAGAGGTTTGTTGGTAATCCTGTATAACCCTTGTGGTTTAGCGCTTCTTTTGATTATAATAATAATAATAATTTGTTGGTAATCCCCCTGATGTATGCTGGGAGGCAGTTGAACAGTCTTGGGCCCCTGACACTTATTGTGTTGTCTCTCAACGTGCTAGTGGCACCCCTGCTTTTCATTAGGGGGATGTTACATCGTCTACCGAGTCTTTTGCTTTCGTAGGGAGTGACTCGTGTGCAAGTTTGGTACTAATCCCTCGAGAATTTTCCACGTGTATATAATAATGTATCTATTATGCCTGCGTTCTAGGGAGTACAGGTTTAGGAACTTCAAGCGTTCCCAGTAATTGAGGTGGTTTAGCGCAGTTATGCGTGCCGTGAAGGTTCTCTGCACATTTTCTAGGTCAGCAATTTCACCTGCCTTGAAAGGTGCAGTTAGTGTGCAGCAATATTCCAGCCTAGATAGAACAAGCGACCTGAAAAGTGTCAACATGGGCTTGGCATCCATGGTTTTGAAGGTTCTCATTATCCATCCTGTCATTTTTCTAGCAGATGCGATTGCTACGGTGTTATGGTCCTTGAAGGTGAGATCCTCTGACATGATCACTCCCAGGTCTTTGACATTAGTTTTTCGCTCTATTGTGTGGTTGGAATTTGTTTTGTACTCCGATGAGATTTTAATTTCCTCACGTTTTCCATATCTGAGTAATTGAAATTTCTCATCATTGAACTTCATATTGTTTTCTGCAGCCCATTTAAAGATTTGGTTTATGTCTGCTTGGAGTCTTGCAGTGTCTTCAACGGTGGACACTGTCATGCAGATTCGGGTGTCATCTGCAATGGAAGATACGGCACTGTGGCTTATATCCCTGTCTATGTCCGATATGAGGATGAGGAACAGGATGGGAGCAAGTACTGTGCCTTGTGGAACAGAGATTTTCACTGTAGCCGCCTCAGACTTGACTCTGTTGACTACTACTCTTTGTGTTCTACTTGTTAGGAAATTATAGATCCATCTACCAACTTTTCCTGTTATTCCTTTATCACGCATTTTGTGTGCTATTACACCATGGTCACACTTGTCAAAGGCTTTTGCAAAATCTGTGTATATAACATCTCTAATCTACTATATGGGCTGCCACATCCATCCTACTATCCCGTAGCTCGATTGCTAGCCTACTCAGCTCACATACTGAGGTCTGTGGTTCGATCCCCGGTATGGGTGGAAACATTAGGATGTGTTTCCTTAAGACACTTGCTGCCCATGTTCACCTATCAGTAAAATAGGTACCTGGGTGTTAGTTGACCAGTGTGGGTCGCATCTTGGGACAAAATTGACCAAATTTACCTGAAATGCTATGCATAACAAGGGGCTTTCTATATAGTAGTATGTCATTGATGTACGGAAAAAGTGAAGAAATTAAAATCTCATCGGAGTACAAAACTAATTCCAACCACACAATAGAGCGAAAAACTAATGTCAAAGACCTGGGAGTGATCATGTCAGAGGATCTCACATTCAAGGACCATAACACCGTAGCAATTGCATCTGCTAGATAAATGACAGGATGGATAATGAGAACCTTCAAAACCAGGGATACCAAGCCCATGTTGACACTTTACAGATCGCTTGTTCTATCTAGGCTGGAATATTGCTGCACACTAACTGCACCTTTCAAGGCGGGTAAAATTGCTGACCTTGAAAATGTACAGAGAACCTTCAGGGCACGCATAACTGCGATAAACCACCTCAATTACTGGGAACACTTGAAGTTCCTAAACCTGTACTCTCTAGAACGCAGGCGGGAGAGATACATTATATACACGTGGAAAATTCTCGAGGGATTAGTACCAAACTTGCACACGAGAATCACTCCCTACGAAAGCAAAAGACTCGGCAGGCGATATAACATCCCCCCAATGAAGAGCAGGAATGCCACTAGCACGTTGAGGGACAACACATTAAGTGTCAGGGGCCCAAGATTGTTCAACTGCCTCCCAGCATACATCAGGGAGATTACCAACAAACCTCTGGCTGTCTTCAAGCAGGCACTGGACAGGCACCTAAAGTCGGTACCTGACCAGCCAGGCTGTGGTTCGTACGTTGGACTGCATGCGGCCAGCAGTAACAGCCTGGTTAATCAGGCTCTGATCCAACATGAGGCCTAGTCACAGACCGGGCCGCAGGGGCGTTGACCCTTGGAATTCTCTCCAGGTAAACTCCAGGTAAACATACCCCACCACCTTTTCTATTCCTATCTAAGCGTTTTATATTGTAACCTTTTATTTTGACCTTGTCGTCAGTCACCGTATCATCCAACCAGGATTCCGAGATGGATATAACTGCCGCTCTAGTTCTGTTAGCTAGAATCCTAATCTCTGCCAGTTTTGGAAGAAGTGATCTTGCGTTGACATGAATAAAGTGAAGGCCTGTTTTCATAAAACAATCATAATCATCAATATATGGCAAGGGGCCATTAGCATTAAATACAAATACAAATAAAAATATTTATTTCTTCGCAATTTTACATAGAAGTGCAAGGAGAGCCACTGACATGCCATGGCATTAAGGGCAGCTTAATCTAATGGCTTATAGACTATATACATAATATTGGAGAAATTGATTGAGTTTGACTTGTTTAAATATTGTTCAGATTACAATATGATGACATTACATTGGGCAAATTACAATATGGTGATACTACATTGTAACAAGTGTTTAGTAGGATGGTTGTTAATAGTAAAAATTGAAATTATCTTAAGGAAAATCACATTTGTATTTGTAATATATGGCAAGGGGCCATTAGCATTAAAAATAGATAAGTCAATGTCATCAATGCTAAAGGGTAACTGTGCCAAAGTGCATTTGTTACAAACAAAATGAAATCTGACACCATTACCATAATCAAACACATCCATTAAGCACCCACCCCTTACACATTTTACATACGGTAAGTTTACTGTTCTTTTTTTATAACTTAGTACAGTGTATACATATGTCTGGTGGTGTCTGAGATATTAAGAATGGATCTGTTGTCTCACATTATTATGTATATTATTATTAATAAACTTATTTCCCCGGATACCGGAAGCAGGGCTCGATACGGCATAAGCTGTCAGTGTCCCTATAAACCCTAATAAGCAAATATTACGGCATAAGCTGTCAGTGACCCTATAAACCCCCAGAAAAAAAAAATTGGGAAATCTCGCAAACAATAGGTAATTGTATGTAGATGATGGGCGTTATATATCAGTAGTTGTCTCTTTTACAATTAATTATGACGAGGTTCATCCAATATATGATGAACCTTCCCGAAAACCCCAGTGGAAATAAGTCGCTTTCACACACACTGAGGTCTGTGGTCCCCTCAAGGGAGGTTCCTTGACGCTGGTGAGGGGCTCTTGATCTAGGGAATTGGATCTGTGCTCCAGTTCCCTGAATTGAGCCTGAATACCTTCCATCCCTCCCACATGCGCTGTATAATCCTACGGGTTTAGCGCTCCCCCATGATTATAATAATGAGGTCCGTGGTTTGATCCCCATTATGGGTGGAAACATTAGGTGTAGGTACCTGGGTGTTAGTCGACTGGTGTGTGTCGCATCCTGGGGACAAAATTTACCTATTTTTGCCTGAAATGCTTTTTATATAATATGTCATTGGTGGCAGCTATGGTCCATATAAGTTGTATCATGTACTTGTAGAAATAAGAATTATTATTATTATTATTATTATTATTATTATTATTATTATTATTATTATTATTAATATTATAACCAAGACAGGACTCTCAGAAATGTGTTCAGGGTGGACAAATTTAGATTTAGACAGGATATTGTGATGCACTGGCTTGGCAGTTGAGTTGTAGATTAGTGGAACAAACTTACAGATAGCATCACTGAGGCCAGAACTTTGGGCAGCTTTAAATATAAGTTCGATGGGTACATGAGTGTTTGTGGGTGGGTGCGAGTTAGACCTGCCTAGCATGGGCCAGTAGACCTACTGCAGTTTTCCCTTGTACATCCTGAAGACCTCGAACATTATATTCCAGTAACAGATCTTATCAATATTAAAAGGGACCTCGGGAACTTTTAGAAGAGCCCTTATACATTATTACTGTAATTAGGTTTGCAGATGAAGCTAATTATTTTAACATGGTATGATAGTGTTTGTATATTGCATTTATGTTTGTAGATCATCAATCAGAGGTGAGCTAAGAAACACCATATTTTTCTGGTTTTAATCTATGTACAGTGGACCCCCGAGTTTCGTAAACCCCGGAAATAGTACATTTATGTAAGTATAATATTGTCAGTGCTTGTGGAAAAGTATTTTTGGGGGTCTGAAATAGACTAACCTACGTGACATTTTTCCTTAAGGGAGTAAATTCGTTCGGTAATGGCACTTGAGCAGACTTCAGGAGTGAAGTTTTTACGAAACTCGGGGGTCCACTGTATATATCCTTTGTAATATTTAATGTAGTAAGATAAGATCAGATTTTGTTCGGATTTTTAGCCCCGGAGGGTTAGCCACCCAGGATAACCCAAGGAGGTCAATGCGTCATCGAGGACTGTCTGTCTTATTTCCATTGTCACCCAGGATGCAACCCACACCAGTCCACTAACTCCCAGGTACCTGTTTTACTGCTAGGTAAGCAGAGGCAGCAGGTGTTAAGGAAACACACTATGTGTCCACCAGGCTGGGGACTGAACCAGGGACACTGTGTGAGGCGAGAGATAATCCAAAATCTACTGATCACCAATTCAAGGTCTCTTGAGCAACCTTGATGTTATTAATATGTACGTACATCTGAGGAGCTACACTCCTCATTTTAATTATAAATCCAATAGCAAAATGGGGATATGTCCAGACCAGGGTATAGAAGGATATAGTTGAGTGCAGACTGAGTATAGTATATAAGTCTTTCATTCTCATTAAGTAGTGTGATTCATAATTGAAACCCCTCATCTCCCAATTGTAATTGAAACAGCTATGTCAAATTTGGAATTCATTACCAGTAAATACTAAAGTAACCCAGTCTGAACATCAATTTAAGAATCTCCTCAAAACCACATACTCACCCTAAACTAAAATACTCAATACTCAGTACTTAACTTTACCAAATAATATAATTTAATTATTTACTCTTGATATAAACAACCTGCAAAATACTTTCAACTTGTCCCAATGTTATATCCCCAGATTGTTAATTTGAGTAAACTTGCTGTCTGCTTTAAATAAAAACAGATGTACAACTTAAACAAACTATGATCAATTTCTCTAGTAGTATTAAGTAGCCTGTAAGCCATTAAATTTAGTCTGCCCATAATGCCATGGCATGATAGTGGCTCTCTTTGCACTGCAACTCATTATTGTAATTATATAATCTCAATGTAAACTTGCAAGGAAATAAAATTTGAATTTGAACATATCCATGGCCGGGGTGCGAGAGTAGTAAGACTCTCGAAACTCATCAAAGGTATATCAAAGATATATCCAACTCTATCCCTGTTATCCTTCCAGTCTCCCTTTAACTCCCATAGTAAATTGGTTACTCATCTTATCCCATTACTTTTCTACTGTAACAAAGTAATTTCCTGTATCTTCAACGTCCGTATTCAATCACTCCACAAAACTGAAAATCATTGAATCATTTTGAAATAATAAGTCATTCTTTTGAAACTTTATTAGCAACCTTTCTTATTTTACATTGTATGTATAACTGCATAAGAAATCCTATTTAATAGTCTGTCTAATTCTTAAGTAGTCTTTAATTAAGCATTAGGATTTGTTTGCTTGAAATGCACATGCATGTTAGTGCCTTTATTTTGTGCCTAACAATGTTGTATTATATGTAAACTACATTATTTTGTACTGCATAAAGAAATAAAAGTTTGTATTTTATTTGTATTTTATTTTGGTTTGTTAGTATGTCTTCCTTGCTTGAGAAGTGTTTCTTGTCTTGTTTTTGGATTTTCTTGATGCTGATGAATAATTCTTTGGCTTTGGTGGTATTGTTTTATAACTGGGAGTGTTTGTTAACAATTTGTAGTTCATTGCATTGGTTTTCGGGGAAATCTGGGATTTGGAATGGGGATTATTTTGATTGTGTGGATGTTTCGTCTGACTGGTGGGTTTCTTGCTTGCTTCAGATGCAGTCTTTGTTTCACTTTTTTTATGTAATTGGCGACTGGCAGCCCCCCTGGTCAAGTTTTCTTGCACTCAAAGCATCCACCATTGTTAACCTCTTCAAACTCATAGTTTGCCATTTTTAGCAGTGATTCAATGGCTGGTTTGACTTTGGGTATTCCACCTTCGCTATGTAATCCCCTACCAGTTATAATTTTAAACTTTTGATGCACATCAAGGTCTTTTATGAAAGAATTTGTTGTCTCTGTAGCTTCTTGGACAGTCATGTGATGAAGATCTAGAGTCGGAATTCCATTTTCATTCTTAAATACCTCTGATACTGAACGATCACCAAACTTTAAATGAAGTTTGGGACTTTCAATTTGAGGTAATACATCATATTTAGTAGTAGGCCATGGGATGTGAGAAAGATGAGGTACTTCACGTGGCGGATCAGGCCGTGGGACATGAGAATGTTGAGGTACTTGACGCGGCGGATCAGGCCGTGGGATGTGAGAATGTTGAGGTACTTGACGCGGCGGATCAGGCCGTGGGATGTGAGAATGTTGAGGTACTTGACGTGGCGGATCAGGCCGTGGGACATGGGAATGCTGAGGTACTTCACGTGGTGGATCAGGCCATGGGACATGAGAATGTTGAGGTACTTGACGTGGCGGAGCACTTGGGGTGATTGATGGTATCCAATCCCAAGGTGGCTGGACCTGGTCTTCATAGTCTCTGCTGCCATGACTATCAACTGTAGATGTCTGTGCCTCAGCTACAGTTGGAAGAAGTGGTTTGGGCTTTCTGGAAAATTATTATAGGCAAATACAAAGTTGTTCCCTATTGGACTTTAATAATTATTGAAGTGACTGACCTAGCTTGAATGTCTGGTTGTTTTAAAATAAAGTCCATTTTGAAAAGGAAATGAACAAACCCTTTGTAAATTTTATTATTTGTACAATTGTTACTTCTAGTTCATCTACAATTTTCCTTGCCTCATAGTAACTGTAATGTATTCTTTGTTTACTAAATTATTATTATTAGTAGTAGTATTTTTTATTATTATAACTAGATCAAAGTTCATAAAGATTACTGGAAAACAAGGGAGAAAAAAGGAGACCATAGTATCAAATTACAAAAAGCATTATACAGAAAATATATTGCAGGTAAACCTTACTAAATGTCTACCTTCTCTATTGTAATCTTCATGAAAGTCAAAGATTTATTTCCACATGATACAGTGTTTGTACAGAGATGGGTGACATTTGGTTGTATATGCAGAAAGCCCATGGTTATGCAGATCATTTAGGACAAGATTAAGCCTAACTTAGGTGACCCGTGGCCGGGTGGCGAAAGCTCTTGCTTTACACGCTTAGGGGTTCGGGTTCGAATCCCGGCATGTTTCCTTACACCGGTTGTCCATGTTCACCCATCAGTAAAGTGGGTACCTGGGTGTGGGTCGCATCTTGGGACAAAATCGACCTAATTTGCCCGAAATGCTTTGCATAGCAAGCAGCTTTCTATATATTAGTATGCCATTGATGTCAGCTAGGCCTGTATACCTTGTACATGTAGAAATAAAGATTTTATTATTATTATTACAATGGCAATAATTATTATTTGCTTATATATAAGGACATTAAAGGTATATAAACAACAAATTTAGGCATAACAAATAGAACAAACACGCAGACACCTATTTCTTTAAAGTTGAATTATGATTACTAGTAGTGAGAATAAGAATACTGTACATATATATACAATAGAGGGCCCCACTTATACGGCAGGTAATGATCTACATAGTTTGACGTGTAGGATGCTGTGGTCTACTGTATCAAAAGCTTTCCTAAGGTCAATAAAGAGGCTTAGTGGATATTCATTATTTTACAGAGCTGTATAAAGGAAGTCTAGCATTTTTAAAATTGTATCATTTGTGCTTTTATTTGGTCTGAAACCAAACTGACAGGGGTTGAGTATATTGCATGATGCTAGAGAAGTGTAATCTCTTGTGTATTAGTTTTTTAAAAAATCTGGATAGCAATAGTAAGTTAGATACAGTGGTACCTCGAGTTACGATGGTCCCCAAAATCGCCCTTTTATGTAAGTTTATTTTTTTAAATGCTTTTGTAAGTATATTTTTGGGGGTGTAAAAGGACTAGTCTATTTTACATTATTCCTTATGGGGATAAATTCGTTTGGTAATGGCACTTGAACAGCATTCTCGAACGAAAAAATATCGTAACTCAAGGTACCACTGTATTAGCATATACAGGTCGGCCATCACAAATCCGGCAATCAGTCATCCGGTTCCATTGGTTATCCGGCACTAATTTCAATTAGAATAATTTCAAATTTCCAGGGTCGCCACACCAACCTGCTGCTACTGTTTGGTGGCGCTACTTGCTGCATAAGTCATTCCAGTTTCTTTTTCTCCATTTATTGTTATAACCTGCTTACTTTTAGCCCTAGCCATGGTTCCAACAAATAAAAGAAATGCTTCTCATTGTGTAAAGCACATGCAAAGTACATTGTGCATAAAAGATAAGGTGGCTTTGAAGCCACTGTCGGTTGCCATGAGCTCAGTCTCGTGATACAGGGGAATATGCTTTATTATTACGCTAATATCAACACTTTGGAAGCGACAGTGGTGAACTTTCTTGTGTAAGTCAAGTTGGTTAACTTTATTAAGTGTATTCTAACCTAACCACTCTGTAACCCAGCAAACTCATTAATTCGGCACACTACGGGTCCCAGTGATGCTGGATTTGTAATGGCCGACCTGTAGTTATTTACATCAGCTGGTTCTCCACCTTTGTGTATTGGAGTAACTCTTGCTCTCTTGAGTAATGTTGGAAAATCACTGGTTTCTAGTGATTTATTGAACAGTAATGTAATGAACTACTCTTTTGAACAACAGTAGTGGAACTTGAGCTAAATTTCAATAGTTCACCATCTTTTGCTAGATATAAATGATGGATTTGCATGCAAAGCAATGTTTGTCTACATAAAATTGGAGAAACTGAAATTTTGACTTGTTTGTAAGTGAATTAACTGGGCTAACCCAATACGTACATATTAGTGAATTACTCGACTCCATTAGACATTTTAGTGGCAAGCAAGATAATGCTAGCTGAACTTAGTTTTCTCTCATGGGACAATATTTATGTAGAAATCACAGAATGGGTGGAGCTTTAACTCGTGGTATATAAGTTCTAAAACTCTGATCCAATATGCTAACCACTGGACCCTCCTAATCTTCCATAGTTCACCATCTTTTGCTAGATATGAAGGATGGATTTGCACGCAAAGCAATGTTTGGTCTGCATAAAATTGGAGAAACTGAAATTTTTTTAAAAATGTAAGAAAAATATGAAAGTTTGGTGAATTAGAAGGGTAAGTGCTATGGTGAATTAGAAGGGTAAGTGCTATGGTGAATTAGAAGGGTAAGTGCTATGGTGAATTAGAAGGGTAAGTGCTATGGTGAATTAGAAGGGTAAGTGCTATGGTGAATTAGAAAGGTAAGTGCTATTGTGAATTAGAAGGGTAAGTGCTATGGTGAATTAGAAGGGTAAGTGCTATGGTGAATTAGAAAGATAAGTGCTTTAGTGAATTAGAAGGGTAAGTGCTATGGTGAATTAGAAGGGTAAGTGCTATGGTGAATTAGAAGGGTAAGTGCTATGCTGTGATTGCCTAGTAAGGAGGTGCTGCCACAATCAATCTTGTTTTCATTAAACATTATATTTAATGAAAATAATTGAAATAGGTGGATACATACCATAGTAAGCCCTCAGCATGACTGGTCAGACACTGAGACCGAAGCTCACTTCTCGGTACAGGTGAGATGTTGGACATGTTTTCTTACACCTGTTGCCCCTAGCCCTAAGCAGGTACCTAAGCGTTAGTGAACTGGTGTGGGTCGCATCCCAGGGGAAGAAGATTCAAAGACCCAAAGTGGAAATAAGACTGACAGTCCATGATGATACATTGTATTGGGTTATCCTGGTTGCTAAACCTCCAGGCTTATAGAATTTTGGGGGCTTCAGGCCCCTTCCTTCCTTTGGTACCACTCCTGAAGACTCAGGAAAACAAAAGAGCCTTTAGTTACAGTGGCCCGTGGCCTGGTGGCTAAAGCTCTTGCTTCACACGGTGAGGGTCCAGGTTTGATTCCCGGCAAGGGTAGAAACATTGAGCGTGTTTCCTACACCAGTTGTCTATGTTCCTCATCAGTAAAATGGGTACCTGGGTGTTAGTCAACTGGTGTGTGCCACATCCTGGGACAAAACTGACCTAATTTGCCCAAAATGCTCTGCATAACAAGCGGCTTTCTATATAGTAGTATGTCATTGATGTCAGCTAGGCCTGTATACCTTGTACATGTACAGTGGTACCCCGAGTTTCGAACAAAATTCATTCCAGAAGGCTGTTCGAGTGCCGTTACCTAACAAATTTCTTCCCATAAGGAATAATGTAAATTAGATTAGTCTGTTTCAGACCCCCAAAAATACACTTACAAAAGCGCTTACAATAATACACTTACATAATTGTTCAAGTTGAGAGCAGTATGAAACTTGATGTACCCCTACTTGTAATAATATAATGATATCTTTATTTACTTCAAGTACATGTACAAGGTTACTGACCATAGCTGACATCAATGACATACTACTATATAGAAATCAGCTTATTATGCAGAGCATTTCTGGCAAATTCGGTCAGTTTTGTGCCAGGATGCGACCCACACCAGTCGACTAACACCCATACAAATAAAGCTTCTCTTCTTGAGTTTTATACACTGCTTATTGGCAGTAAGAAAATTTATTTAGGCACATGTACACATAAGTACAATTAACACACAGTGTAAATTATAGAGGATAACCCAGTTGCCACATTCTCACATAATGTGTTATTCACCCCATAAACTACAGATAAGAACACACATTTTACACAGGTTCTAACAGAGTAAACCTTGATTTAATGGACCTTGATTTCACAGACTTTTGAAATGTGGGACAAAATCCGCTTGGTTAATTGATTTGAATACAAAAGTGTTTTACTTGCAGAATTTTTTGTTAATTCAAATTCTTTATTTCCAATTGATACATCACTTGTACAAAAATGGATTGTGCTTAATATTGCACATGGAAAGTCTCTGGTTATGCGGAGCATAAGTTCATCTCTCTTTGCCACAGTCACCATTATTGGTCACCCACTTCTGCCCCTATTAGTCCATTAAATTAAGGCTTAATCCTTAGCTTTTCAGGATTATTAAATAAGATTCATAAGGCATTGCACAGTAGCAAAGAGTAACACAACCAAAAACAAAACCTGCGTTAGCGAATGACTTAATTCTGTAATGTGTCATCTGTGTGTGGGAATGTATAGATATTGTCTTTAACATCTGTTAATTAGGCTTAGAGCAGGCCTATCTTTTCTCTACTGTGTGAATTTGCCACTGTCTTTTCTACATTGCAATGCCTCACATAAGCACTGCATAAATAATCAAATTTTCATCTCAAAATCCTCTTTAAGGGGTGCTCCTTGTCACGGTAAAGAGGCTATCGGTCTGAGGAATTGGACCTCTTGGTTTTCTTCCTCAGACCGAACTTAATTACCCCCCAATCCCCCCTACCTTTTCCCATTTTCCCCATCCTCCTTTTTCCCTTTCCTCCTCCTCATTCCTCCCTTATTTCCTTCCCATTTTTACCCTGGGAGCTTCCCTCCACAGGCATTCTAGTTCCTAGGTAGTGGGAAGGGTACCGTGGTCCATCCCATTCTGTTGAGGTTCTTGGCGGTGGCGTAGTATGCCATGGAATCTGGATCGCCTGGGAATGTCCCGATCCCTCTCCTGTCTCCCGGGGGTGGCTTTGGGTATCTTTCGGGCGACGGGTGTATCTCTGGAGGCCACCTTTCGGATTCCGGGGGTGGTGGCCGAAGGAGGTATGCTTTGTGGCAGATATCCGGCCGCCCTCTCGTCTGCCAAGGTGGCTCGGAGGATGTGAGGTTGCTATCCCGGATTGTTGGTTTACTGGCATGAAGGGTAGGGTATGGCACGGGTTCCATGCAGCATCTGCACTACTTGCGGTGTTGAGGTCCTCTTGGGCACGGAGGGGGATTTACGCCCCTTTCATTCCTCCTAGGAGCTATTCCTCCACGTTCCCCCCTTTTTTATTCTTTTTTTTATTTTTATTTTCTTTTCTTTCTTTTTTTTCTTAAAAACAAAAAGAAAGAAGTAACCTAACCATAGATGCCCTAATCCTTGAACCTACCCCTGGGCCCCTTCTTCATACCGCACCTAGTTCTGACTCTACCTCGTTAACGGACAACTCTTCGGACACCTCTAATACCCCTGTACCTCTTGCTGGTGCCGGTTCGTCACCTGCTTCAGGTTCCAGGGTTCCGACTAGCCCTTCTGACACATCTGACCTTCACTCTGCTCTGACTTTGATTCCGGCTTCTCCCTCAATGGTGCGGCAATTTTCGGATTGCTCGCCCATAACACGTCGGACCACCTCCGGTCCCACACCCAAACGATCTAGACCCTTACATGACGATTCGACACTTCCTTCTCGTTCATCTCAGAAACAACCAGCTCGTCACGCACTCCCCCTAAACACTTTGTTTCACACTACTCAATGGACAAAGTTTTTTACTCTACGACCGACTTCTCCTAATACCTATCTTTCAGATCATAGTATTGGTAAGGCTCTGCTATGCCATGTTGGTAAAGATATCTCATTTTTCACGCTCTCAAGAGCGGCACTCGCATCATCACGGTCCAGAATGCTGGCCAAGCTCGCGATCTTTCTCTTCTTACGACCATAGATACTATTCCTATCACTATTGACAAGCATCATTCTCTCAATTCTTGTAGTGGTACTGTCATTTTACCCCACACCATTGTCCAACGGAATTTCCAGACATGTGGTAATGACATTTTGGAGCAGCTTGAGTTCCAAGAACTCCCTATCCTTAACGTTGACACTTTTGTCCTCCCTGCCAATAAGCGAAGACGTTATCCTTGCAATATAGCCTGTTTAACATTTGACTGTCGTGAACTTCCACCTTCAGTCTACATTGCAGGTCAACGTTTACAAGTTCGAAAGGTGACCCCTACACCGCAACAGTGTTGAAACCTGGCGTTTTGGTCATCCAGCGAAATATTGCAGGTCAATGGTCGAATGCCCAGTCTGTGGACGACCATGCCAGTCCTTCTTGTAATCTACCTCCCTCTTGCCTTAACTGTCATGAAGCGCATCCATCGTACTCTCGCCGTTGTCAGGTTTACCTGAATGAGCGAGAAATCCGTTGTCTCAAAGAGGTGGAAGGCTTCTCACATGCTATGGCCGTCTCTCATCTACGCCTTCAAGGGAGACTTCCCCGTATTTCCTATTCTCACATTGCTAAACGTCGCCCCCACTTCTGGGGTCCCAACTTCCCTGGCTTCCTCTGTGGTCGCCTCATCCTCAGTCACCCCTGTCTCGAATCCTTTTGATGTTCTTGGCTCCGAGGTCCCTACCTCGGCATCCCATACTGTCTACACCCCTACCTCTACTCACTCGCACAGTTCTGTGTCTACTTGCCCACGTTTACCACCTAAACCTCAGCGCCCCTCTTCTTCTCATAAGTCCGGCAAAAAATCCCCATTGCCGGGTTCTTCACCTCCGACTAGTTCTGTAACGTGTGTGGAGGTTCATCCTCCTCCTCGTTCAATATCTTCATCCCCTGTCCCCTCCCAAGTTCCTTGACTACCCATCCCCAGGTCGCTTCCACACCTGTCCCCTCCCAAGCCCCTTCGACAGTTTCCTCTTCCATCTCCTCGCCCTCTACTTTCGTACCGTCTATGGTCTCCCAGATTGTCGCTCACACTCCTCCTTTCATCTCTAATGTGGTCCCACATCCTGCATCTATGACTCCCGAAATACTGGAGGCTATTGCAGGATTTATTGCAGAGACTGAACAGCTGATGGACACTGCTCCACCTCCGGTTCCTCCTCCTCTCTCTTCTCCGTCTATACCCCTCCTTCTTTCACAGCGTCCCCCTCCTTCGATTGATTACAAGTTTTCCGCTGCCTCCACACGTGGACTTTTCTAACCCTAGTCCATAGATACCTCTAACTTCGACTTATATCTTTCTCCCCATACATCATGGCGTATTTGCAGTGGAATATCCGAGGCCTCAGGGGTAACCGGGGTGAGCTTCAGGTGTTGCTCTCCCAGTTTTCCCATGTTGGTATCTGTTTGCAAGAACCCAAATTGCAATCCTCTGTTATCCGGCCCTTTTCAGGCTATGATTTGTTGTATTCACCGGATCCTTTTTCCGATGGAACCTTTAATGAAAGTGCTCTTCTTATACGCACTGGTGTTCCATACCATCAGCTCTATGTTCATTCTTCTCTACATTACACCGCAGCCTGTATCCACTTGAATAAGTGGTATACACTCTGTTCTTTATATCTCTCCCCTTCGCGAGCATTGTCTATTCCAGATGATGATTTTCTGGTTTCTTCCTTGCTGCCACCTCTCCTATTACTTGGCGATTTTAACGCACACCATTTTCTTTGGGGAGGGTCGCACTGTGACTCCCGTGGCGTTCAGTTGGAGGCATTTTTTGCTTCTCTCCCCCTCCATGTTTTAAATACGGGTACTCCTACCCATTTTGATCCTCGAACTCATTCTTTCTCCTGCATCGATCTTTCCATCTGCTCTTCATCAACTGTCCTTGACTTCACCTGGTCTGTCCTCCCAGACTTACATGATAGTGATCATTTCCCAATCATCCTTAGGTCCGCTTCGTATTCTCCACCTCCTCGTAGCCCACGCTGGCAATTTGACCGGGCGAAATGGGACCTTTACACACATCTTACTGCCTTTCAAGAAGGTCCTTCCTCGTCCTCCATTGATGAGGTTTTACATCTCTTTTCGTCCTCCGTCTTCACGGCAGCTTCACATTCTATCCCCCAAACCTCGGGCAAGCATTCTCAGAAGTGCGTGCCTTGGTGGTCTCCTGCTTGTGCTCGAGCAGTACGTTTGAAACACGCTGCATGGGGCAGGTATCGGTATAACAGAACCACAGAGAGACTCCTTGATTTTAAGCAGAAGAGAGCAATTGCTCGCTGTGTCATACGTGACGCTAAACGCACTTGATGGCGAGATTATGTTTCAACGGTCACTTCGGCTTCCTGTTCTTCAGGTTGCCGGTGACGATATAGCACACCCTCTTGCCGTTGCCACTGAAATTGGTAATCATCTGGTTCGCATTTCTCAGGGGCTCCATCTATGCCCCTAGTTCCTTTCTTCTAAGTCTGCCAGCGAGTTAAAGCCCTTAGATTTTTCTTCTCTCAGAGAGGAATCTTATAATGTGCCTTTTACCCTTCAAGAACTGGAGGCAACACTCTCTGCTTGCCGATCATCGGCAGCTGGGCCAGACGGCATACATATTCGTATGCTACAACATTTACATCAGTCTGCTCTTACTGTCCTCTTACGACTCTTTAATCTTATATGGTCGCAAGGAGTTATTCCCCAACTGTGGAAGTCTGCTATTGTTCTCCCTTTTCGCTAACCAGGTACTACGGGACGTGATACCTCCCACTACCGTCCCATCACTCTTACCAGTGCAGTTTGCAAGGTGATGGAACGTCTAGTTAATAGACGTTTGATGTGGTATTTGGAGACGCGCAGTAGTCTCTCCACTGGTCAATATGGCTTTCGTAAGGGCCGTTCTGCCATTGACCCCTTACTGCGCTTGGATACGTATATTCGTAATGCCTTTGCCAATAACCACTCGGTTATCGCCATCTTTTTCGATCTTGAGAAGGCTTATGACACAACTTGGAAGTATAATATCTTGACCCATGCCCACTCCTTAGGTCTCCGAGGCAATCTACCATTTTTCCTTAAGGCTTTCTTAACTGAAAGACATTTCCGTGTCAGGGTTAGTAATGAGCTTTTCCCGGACTTGGTCCAAGCTGAAGGTGTCCCCCAGGGTTGCCTTCTGAGCACAACACTCTATATCCTTGCTATAAATAATCTGGCATCAGTTCTCCCATCCAACATTTGGTCATCACTTTATGTGGATGACTTTACTATAGCTTGTGCGGGTGCTGACTGTCACCTCATTGCAGTTTCCCTCCAGCATACCGTCAACCGAGTTTCCGATTGTGCCACCTCTCACGGGTTTAAATTTTCTAGTAGCAAAACTCATCAAATTACGTTTACTAGACGTTCAGTGGTCTCTGATCATCCGTTGTACCTATACGGCTCACGTATCCCAGAACGTGATACAGTCAGGTTTCTCGGCCTCCTGTTTGACCATTGATTGTCCTGGAAACCTCACATTACCTCTCTGAAGGCAACTTGTCATAGCCGGCTGAACCTCCTAAAAACCCTCGCACATCTTTCGTGGGGGGCTGATCGTAGCATTCTCCTCAGCCTGCATTCAGCCCTAATTTTATCGAAACTCGATTATGGTGACCAGATATATTTGGCGGCCTCCACTGCTACTCTTTCTAGCCTTAATCCCATATATCAAAAGGGATTGCGTTTATGCCTTGGTGCATTTCGTTTTTCACCGGTTGAAAGTCTCTATGTAGAAGCGAACATTCCATCCTTGTCCGATGGTCATGATGCACATTGCATTCGCACATTATGTTCGCTCCTATGACCTCCACAATCCTTCCATGTATAGGATTGTCACAGATGTTAGTAGAGCTCTTTATTTGTCCGTCGTCCCTGTTTACTTCCTCCCTTTTCTCTTCGTCTACATTCACTCTTGTCTTCCTTTCAACTAACACCTTTATACGTTCATGTGACATCTATCTTTTCCCTACCCCCTTGGGAAGTTCCTGCTGTCCGTGTCTGTTCTATTCCTCTACCTTGCGCGAAAGCCCAACTACCTACGGCGGCTTCTCGCTCTTTTTTTCTAGACCATTTTGACGTGTTTCCTTACACCTGTTGTCATGTTCACCTAGCAGCAAATAGGTACCTGGGTTGTTAGTCGACTGGTGTGGGTCGCATCCTGGGGAACAAGATTAAGGACCCCAATGGAAATAAGACAGACAGTCCTCGATGACGCACTGACTTTCTTGGGTTATCCTGGGTGGCTAACCTTCCGGGGTTAAAAATCCGAAGAAATCTTATCTTATCTTATCTTACCACTTCCGTTCTCATTCCCATGCCATCACAGTATACACCGATGATTCAAAGTCATCTGAAGGTGTAGGATTCGCAGCAGTCTTCCCGGACAGCGTCCTGCGATGGCATCCATTACCCTTGGCTAGCATATTTACGGCTGAATTGTATGCCATTCTTGTTGCATTTATCTGTATTGCATCTATGCCTGTGTCACCATTTGTGGTCGTTTCAGACTCCCTTAGTGCTTCACAGGCTATCCGTAAAATTGATACACCTCACCCCCTAGTTCTTCGTATCTAACTTTGGTTACGCCGTATCTTTAACAAGCACAAAGATATTGTTTTTTGTTGGGTCCCTGGTCATGCGTATGTACACTGCAAGGAACAGGCAGACACTGCTGCGCGGTCAGCAGTACATGACCTTCCAGTTTCATATAGAGGTGTTCCTTTCACGGACTGTTTTGCGGTCATTGCTACCCACCTTCGCACCCGTTGGCAACAACGCTGGTCTGACTTGCTAAATAACAAACTTCATTCTATTAAACCAAGTATAGGTTTCTGGCCTTCTTGTCACCAATGTCGGGATTGGGAGACTACACTCTCCCGTCTTCGCATTGGCCACACTCGTCTTACTCACGGGTATCTCATGGAGAGCCTCCCTGCCCCTCTCTGTGAGCATTGTCAGGTTCCAGTGTCTGTTCGACATATCCTGTTGGACTGCCCACTCTATCAACGAGCACGCAGAATTTACCTCCAACGGCGTCTTCGCTCTGCGGCCCTTTCTTTACCTTCCCTTCTTGCTGATGGACCCTCCTTTAATCCTGACTCTCTCGTTGACTTTTTAACAGAAACTGACTTACTACACAAACTCTGAAGATTATACCTCTAGCACCTCCCTCAGTCCCTTTTACCTCGATCTCTTGCTACCCTCTATCCCTGCACTATCCACTGTCCTGCTGCACTCCATACCCTACTAATCATCCATCTCCCTCTTACAACCCATTCTCCCTGCATCCTGGCCTGCCCTGCGGCGTTGTATAACCCCTGTGGTTTAGCGCTTCTTTTGATTATAATAACGAGACAGAGTGACTTCGAGAGTGTATAAATCTGTAGTGGAGGGAAGGCGGGGTAGGGGTCGGCCTAGGAAAGGTTGGAGGGAGGGGGTAAAGGAAGTTTTGTGTGCGAGGGGCTTGGATTTCCAGCAAGCATGTGTGAGCGTATTTGATAGGAGTGAATGGAGGCATATGGTTTTTAATACTTGACGTGCTGTTGGAGTGTGAGCAAAGTAACATTTATGAAGGGATTCAGGGAAACCGGCAGGCCGGACTTGAGTTCTGGAGATGGGAAGTACAGTGCCGGCACTCTGAAGGAGGGGTGTAAATGTTGCAGTTTTATAACTGTAGTGTAAAGCACCCTTCTGGCAAGACAGTGATGGAGTGAATGATGATGAAAGTTTTTCTTTTTCGGGCCACCCTGCCTTGGTGGGAATCGGCCGATGTGTTAATAAAATAAAAAAATAATTATTCATCTCAAAATTGTACTTACTTCCTGCACGACCAGCAGCAGCACAGCACTAAGAAAAACAGCAACACCACCGCATCTAAAAAATATTGTAAATTGTTAAAAGTGTTCTGGACACGAATAATGAACAAAGAATATAAGTGAAGAATGATAGGTGATTGTGTATGTACTGTACATGTGTGAGATGGAAAAGCATTCCAGTAATCATAACATTCATAACATCTAAGAACCAGTATAAATATATCTAAGAACTAATGTGAAAATATCTAGGAACTGCACAGAATCGGTGTGGTTTGAACCCCTGCCGCGTGAGTCCTATCTAGGAACTAGTTTCATTAACCCTTTCAGGGTCCAGAGGCCAAATTTCAAAGTGTGCACCAGGGTCCAAGAATTTAAAAAAAAAATTATATTTTCTTATGAAATAGTAGAGAATCTTTTTCTGAAGGTAATAAAACAAAAAGTACGAAATTTGATGGAAAATTGACGAAATTATGCTCTCGCGAATTTTGATGTGTCAGCGATATTTACGCATCGGCGATTTTGCCGACTTTGACTCCCATTTTAGGCCAATTGCATTATACCAGTCGACCAAATTCTTAGCTATTTCTCTAGAATTACTTCTATCGATTGAGCACAAGAAATCGCCCAGTCAACTGTTTCAGCTACAAAATAAAGTGATCGGAAATTGGTAATTTAACCAATTTAACACAAAGTTCAAAATATTCCAATTTCAAAATAGGTTGTAGAATAAACAATGCAGGCATTCCTGGCACTAAACTAACATTTACTCTGTTCATTAGTTACGTTTTCAGTCTTTACAAAATGAATTTCATTTTGATTTTTTATTCAATGAATTTTTATTCAAACCAAAAAATGGAAGATTTACTCTTATTCAATATTGTAATAATTGTATAAATAATATCACCACATTTGTGAACGTATATTAGACCTGCCAGCCGGTGCGTATTAGACGTGTGAGGTCATTTGTTTACTCTTGAACATCAGCAAAAATTTAACATTTCCGCTACTTTGAGCTCAGTTTCAAACCATTTCCAGTACTAAAACCAATCAAAATCATCTCTACTTCTGTAATATATCTTCCATTCTATCAAATGATACCAAGAAATCGCAAATACAACTATAAAAAAAACATACGAAAAAACACTGCAAAGTCGCTGTTTTAATCGAAAATTACAATCTCAGTTTTTTTTTCTCTCATTATGCACTGTGTGCTGCAGGATTTGTTTTATGTGGTGCACACTTACCACATCGATGTATTCTCTCATATCTAGGCCCAAATTTACCGCTCTCAGCTTATCTGAGTGAGCTGAGCTCATGGCGTAAAACTACGGTTTGGACCCTCAACTCAAAGCCGTAGAACTACGGCACGGACCCTGAAAGGGTTAAGAATAAAGACATGAGGTGTAATGTAAGCAATTCAGGATAAATAGATAAGAACAATACCTCTAAGTCAGAGGTCAGGGAACCGGGGTAAATTACCCCAAATGGGGTAAAAATGAAAACCTCAGGGTAATGACAGCTCAGTAAACAAATAAAATTGCACAAAAATTTATCATTTACGAATCAAGACAAATTATAAAAGTTATATTTTTTCAAACAAATAATTTTGTCTAGTGGGTAATTTCGCTGTACACAAAATTGTTTTGGGGTAATACCCAAAAACTTCGCCCACCTCTGCTCTAAGTTATTATATTTACAAGAATCATAAAGAAAATTAATGTGAAAATACCCTTCTGAAATGGGAAAACGGTTGTCAAAGCATCCATCTTCATGATTGTCATGATTGTGACCAGCTCTACCTGGAGCTCATTGCCTTTGTAACTTGTCATGATTGTAACCAGCTCTACCTGGAGCTCATTGCCTTTGTAACTTGTCATAATTGTAACCACCTCTACCTGGAGCTCATTGCCTTTGTAACTTGTCATGATTGTGACCAGCTCTAGTTCATTACCTTTGTAACTTGTCATGATTGTGACCAGCTCTAGTTCATTGCCTTTGTAACTTGTCATGATTGTGACCAGCTCTAGTTCATTGCCTTTGTAACTTGTCATGATTGTGACCAGCTCTAGTTCATTACCTTTATAACTTGTCATGATTGTAACCAGCTCTACCTGGAGCTCATTACCTTTGTAACTTGTTATAATTGTGACCAGCTCTAGTTCATTACCTTTGTAACTTGTCATGATTGTGACCAGCTCTACCTGGAGCTCATTGCCTTTGTAACTTATCATGATTGTAACCAGCTCTACCTGGAGCTCATTGCCTCTGTAACTTGTCATGATTGTAACCAGCTCTACCTGGAGCTCATTGCCTTTGTAACTTGTCATGATTGTGACCAGCTCTAGTTCATTACCTTTGTAACTTGTCATGATTGTGACCAGCTCTAGTTCATTGCCTTTGTAACTTGTCATGATTGTGACCAGCTCTAGTTCATTGCCTTTGTAACTTGTCATGATTGTGACCAGCTCTAGTTCATTACCTTTGTAACTTGTCATGATTGTAACCAGCTCTACCTGGAGCTCATTACCTTTGTAACTTGTCATGATTGTGACCAGCTCTAGTTCATTACCTTTGTAACTTGTCATGAGTGTGACCAGCTCTACCTGGAGCTCATTACCTTTGTAACTTGTCATGATTGTGACCAGCTCTAGTTAATTACCTTTGTAACTTGTCATGAGTGTGACCAGCTCTACCTGGAGCTCATTACCTTTGTAACTTGTCATGATTGTGACCAGATCTAGTTCATTACCTTTTTAACTTGTCATGAGTGTGACCAGCTCTACCTGGAGCTCATTACCTTTGTAACTTGTCATAATTGTGACCAGATCTAGTTCATTACCGCTGTAACTTGTTCAGCTATCAAAACTTTGGAGTCTCTGGACCAATTATGTACCTCTGTAATCTTTTGACTACCGCCCACAGGATGGATATGGGGTGCATAATAAAGATATTAAACTAAAAACTCCTCTAAGTAATTGGAGTTCCAAAGAATTGTTAGCTTCAGTTCTCTGCCTTGACGGTAAAGAGGTTTTCATCAGAGACATTGGAGTTACCCTCCTCTTCCTTGATCAAACTTGATTACCTCCCATTCCCCAGGCACTGTATCATCCATGTGCATTTAACATTTCCCTGTGACTATAATAATGTCAGTAAACAAGTTATAATTTATGAAGAATAAAAAGGCACAATACCATAACTGGAACAATACACAAATAACCCATACATAGGAAACTGACACTTAAGATGGTGTTTCAGTTTAATTCGGATCATCAACTAGTTAATGGTCCAAGTTGGACCAAAATGTCATCATAGATTTCAGTCTCCTATACACGGGTTATTTATGTTCAGGTACAACATCGATTTTCCAGACACTGATGGTCCAGAACCATACAAATTTGCGAGCAGGAACTTGAAATTCCCGGGCAGTATATTTACCACGAAACTGTACGTCATTTATGCAACCCCAAGTTAGTTAGTTTGATATCTTTATTATGCACCCCATACCCATCCTGTGGGCGGTAGTCAAAAGATTACAGAGGTACATAATGGGTCCAGGGACTGGACCTCAAAGTTTGATAGCTGAGCAAGTTACAAAGGTAATGAACTCAGATGGTCACAATCATGACAAGTTACAAAGGTATTTGCAGATTACAGAGGTATATATAGGGTCCAGAAACTGGGCCCCAAAGTTTTGATAGCTGAACAAGGTACAATGGTAATTAATTCACTAGTTACAAGGTAATGAATCATGTAAGTAAATTTACTTACGTCTGTACATGGTTGCACTCATGAACAAATTATAAAGCAATGAGCAATCTATTAGTCTACACCCAGCAACAACTGTAATGAGTTATTGGTGCAAATTTTAATTGTTGGGTCACACACACACACATATACATATACACATACATATATACACACACACACATACACACACATACATGTATATACATACACACATACACATACACACATGTACATACACACACACACACACACACGTGTCAATGCTTTATTTACAGGGAGCAAAGTCAGGGTATTTTCCAGAATGGTCTGTAATATACCACTGTGGATAAAATACTTTGACATATCTTGAACATTTCTGAGTGAGTAGTCTCTGAATTCATTAATTTTATCGCACTCCAGTACATAATGACGCAGGTGTGACAATAATCAACCCCAAAACCAAGGAATGCTGCACTCTCTAAAGGCGGAAACATCATTAATCCGGAAAGGCTTTGGCACCAAAGGTCCGGAAAATCGATATTGTACCTGTATTATAATTTACTCCTTATAAGTGTGTTGTAGGTGATAAAATGCCAGAGACAGTGGAGTTGATTACTTCATTGGGCCTTTCACTGTATTTTACATTCCAAACAAAAATGGAAAAAATTTGATGTCCCTGCCTGGGAGAATTTGAAATACTAATGATTTTTCTCAAACTATAAGTACGTATTAAGTATTTTTTACCTATTATCCATATCCAGTAATACATTTTGAATTCCATTTGTCAGCTCCTGTAATAAATGTTCGTAGTTCTGTTGACAGCAGTTGCGTTAACAGAAGTT